>ONZH01022727.1:0-318038 GCA_900303285.1 Rhinella marina
GCGTACCGTCATAAACTTGACGGTTAGACATAAACCCCATCTGATCAGGATTGATCAAATCCGGTAGGACTTTAGCAAGCCTTGTGGCCAGAATTTTTGAGTATATCTTAATATCCCCATTAAGTAGTGATATGAGGTGGAAATTTTCTGGGCTTACTGGATCTTTACCTTCCTTTGGAATCGTGACAATTATAGCATTTAACATCTCCCTTGGGAATGAACCTCTATCCATCACATGATTAAACATCTCCGCCATTAAAGAGGACAAAATATGCGGAAAGGATTTATAATACGCATTACAAAATCCATCTGGACCGGGAGCTTTATGTTATTTTAAATGTACTTATAACTTGTATTATCTCTATTTCTGTGATCGTTCTCACTAATGAGGTGATACGACTTGCATCTAATTTAGGAAGTTCTATATCAGCCAAAAAATGTGTTATTTGCTCCTGAGTTGGTTGAGGGATATTACTATCCAATGCCAAGTTATATAACTTTGCATAGAAATCTCGAAAGCTTTCCACAATGTATTGAGGATTTATTATTTTATTACCACGCTGATCTATCAAATATTTAACTTGTGTCTTAGAGCGGGCGTGTTTCAATCTACGAGCTAAAATTGCTCCCATTCTATTATCCTCTAAATAATAATCAAGTTTTGCCCTGCGAAGAGCTAGATCATGTTGATATGTAAGAGCAATTTGTAAATCATCCCGTAATTCTCTAATCTGTTTTGAATTTCCTTCCGAAGGGCAAGTCTTATTTTGGGCCTCAGCTATTCGAATCTTTTTTAGGATTTCATCTATTTTAGAATTTCTAAGTTTTTTTTTTCCTTGGCACTATATTGCAAAAATAGGCCTCTCGTGAATGCTTTATGTGCATTCCAAACTGTACAAGGATCTTCCACAGAGGCTCTATTTATTACTAGGAACTGTTGAAGCTCTTCCCTAAACTGTTTGCTGTATTTCGGATGATGTAAAATATGTTCATTGAACCTCCACATGTCAGGTACTTGGCAAAATGGAGTCTACTTTAAGAGTTAAAGTGGTATCTAGTTCAGAGTTCATTATAGTGTTAAAATCTCCTCCCATTATTAAGGCTCCAAATGGTTCTCTTTCATATTCTTTAATCACCTTCTTCAAAAATCTTAAATGCTTTGTATGGAGAAAATAAACATTCAAAGGTGTATAAGCTACATTATTTATTTGACATTTGATTATCAAAAAATTTCCCTCTGGGTCAGAAACCACCGGGCAGCACTGGAAGTTTACCGAGTCACGTATTGCAATTAAAATGCCTCTTTTCTTTTGTGAAGCACTTGCAGTATAGATGTGAGGAAACCTAGTATGTCCGCACACTGGTAGTTTCCCAGAAGCAAAATGTGTCTCCTGCACAAATAATATATCACATCTATACTGCAGTGCATTGCGCCATAACATATTCCTCTTAAACGGGCTATTCAAGCCTTTTACATTCAAGGATAATAACTCCAATGTCATAAGTCAAATAACTAAAAAAAAGCACAATAAAATGGAGAGAGAAAAAGAAAAGAGAAAAAAATAAAAATAAAACGGGTCTCCCTTCTCCCCTCACTCCTCCCACCCGCCACCAAGCATGGACATTTACCAACATCCTGGGTATTAAACGCAATACCATATCGAGGGTCATTATTTCCCTTCCCCCAGCATCTTTAAGGACATTAAAAACGAAAATAGTATGTCAGCTGTGAAACATATTATCACATCAAAGCTCAACCTTCCCTGTCTTAAATTTCAAAGTAAACATTAAAATATCCTGTCTTATCATCCTATACATACCTAACAGTTAGGCTCCATTCACACGTCCTGTTTTTCTTTCCTGATTCGATCCTGATTTTTTCAGGACCCATTGAAATGAATGGATCCAGATCAGGATCAGGATCAGGATCGAATCAGGAAAGAAAAACAGGACGTGTGAATGGAGCCTTATACAATTATACACACCCAACAGTTATGCAGTTAAGAAAGTTTTAAAAAAGAGATTGTGATGAAGTGATAATATCCCTGCTTTAATAATAAAGGAGGGGAGTGCAACCTTCATATATAACATCAACCTTGAAAACCAGAAATAAAAATTATAATATACTAGCAGAAAGACCCGGCTTCGCCTGGGTATATTTCATCTATTTATTTAATGTTTCTGTGTGTCGTTGCAGAGAGAAAGTCAATGCAGCTGACAGAAATTGAGTTTTACCTTCATTTTTTCAATCCCTATTGGCTGCGGAGTGGGAGGGGGCGTGGTTTAATGGGACACCGGGGGGGGGTTAAGTCCTTCATTTCAGGGTTGCCTGAATTATAGGTTAATGCCATGGTAATTTGAGGAAACACAATGGGTAGCAGTGGAAGAAAACATTGCTTTGCGCGGGTATATTTAATCTATTTCATTTAATGTTTCTGTGTGTCGTTGCAGAGAGAAAGTCATCCTCCCTCCCATCCCTGCAGCTGACAGATGTTGATTTTTACCTTCAATTGTTCAATCTCCATTGGCTGCGAAGTGGGAGGGGTCATGGCCTGACTGAGTCGGGGGCGTGACGTTGCAAGACCTGGGGCGGGGTTTTAAGTCCTTCTTTTGATGGTGGCCAGAATTACAGGTCGATGCCATGTTAATTTATGAGGACACGCCATGGATAACAGCGGAAGAAAACATTGCTTTGCACAGGTATATTGAATCTATTTCATTTAATGTTTCTGTATGTTGTTGCAGAAAGAAATCCAACTTCCCTCCCACCCCTGCAGCTGACAGAAGTTGATTTTTACCTTCATTTTTTCAATCCCCGTTGGCTGAGGAGTGGAAGGGGGCGTGGCCTGATAGAGTCGGAGCGTGGTTTCCCGAGAAAGTGGCATGAATTACAGGTCGATGACATGGTAATTTATGGGGACCCGCAATGGGTAGCAGTGGAAAAAAACATCTTTTATTAGTACTGAATGGTCGTAGTCTAAAATTAGTCAATTTCATCTACGATTTTTGTGTGTCGTTGCAGAGAGAAATTCACCCTCCCACCCCTGCAGCTGATTTTTTTCAATCCCCGTTGCCTGCGGAGTGGGAGGGGGCGTGGCCTAGCAGAGTTGGGGGTGTGGATTATCAAGATGCTTCGAACGGTTGTAGTCTGAAATTAGTCTATTTCATCTAAAATTTTGTGTGTCATTGCAGAGAGAAATTCACCCTCCCACCCCTGCAGCTGACAGAAGTTTATTTTTCCCTTCATTCTTTCAATCCCTGTTGGCTGCGGAGTGGGAGGGGGCATGACCTGAAAGAGTTGGGGGTGTGGCTTAGCAAAGCGCTTCGCATAGGTGATTTAATCTATTTCATTTAATGTTTCTGTGTGTCGTTGCAGAATGGCTGCAGAGTGGGAGGGGGCGTGGTCTGACAGAGTTGGGGGCGTGACTTAGCAAGACGATTCGAACAGTTGTAGTCTATAATTAGTCTATTTTATCTAAAATTTTGTGTGTTGTTGCAGAGAGAAATTCACCCTCCCACCCCTGCAGCAAACAGAAGTTTATTTTTACCTTTATTTTTTCAATCCCCGTTGGCTACGGAGTGGGAGGGGGCGTGGCCTTACAGAGTCGGGGCGTGGCTTAGCAAAGCGCTTCGCATAGGTGCATTTAATCTATTTCATTTAATGTTTCTGTGTGTCGTTGCAGAATGGCTGCGGAGTGAGAGGGGGCGTGGCCTGACAGAGACGGGGCGTGGCTTAGCAAAAGGCTTCGAACAGTTGTAGTCTATAATTAGTCTATTTCATCTAAAATTTTTGTGTGTCGTTGCAGAGAGAAATTCACCCTCCCACCCCTGCAGCAAACAGAAGTTTATTTTTACCTTAATTTTTTCAATTCCCATTGGCTGCGGAGTGGGAGGGGGCGTGACCTGACAGTCGGGGGCGTGGATTAGCAAGACGCTTCGCATGGGTGTATTTAATCTATTTTATTTAATGTTTGTGTGTGTTGTTGCAGAAAGAAAGTCAACCTCCCACCCATCCCTGCAGCTGACAGAAGTTGATTTTTACCTTTATTTTTTCAATCTTTGTTGGCTGCGGAGTGAAAGGGGGTGTGGCCTGACAGTGGGGTGTGGCTTAGGGAGACCTGAGGCGGGGGTTTTAAGTACTTCTTTTAGGGTGGCCTGAATTAAAGGTCGATACCATGCTTATTTATGAGCCCACGCAATAGGCAGCAGTGGGGGAAAACATCTTTTATTACTACTGAACTGTAGTAATAGAAAAACACATAAGTTATATTTATGGTAACCGGAATACCTTTAACAGTGTCAGTAAATAGAAATGGATGAGATCCTCAGCTGTTGATAATTACCTGGTTGTTATGGAAACCTGCCCTCCCTGTGTGTGCCTTTGCAGAGAATGGCAGTTGGAGTTTAAAACCAAAGTTCCCAGTTGTAATGTTGGCTAATGGAGATCATATTTTGGGAATATCTCAGGAACGGTATGTCCTAAAGAGATGAGACCTGGTCTAAAACCTTCCCGGACACCTGATGTACTTGTGTGCCGAATTTGGTGAAAATCGGTCCAGTAGTTTGGTCGCGCATAGAGAACAGACCGACAGACAGACAGACAGACAGAAACTCATTTTTATATTATTAAGAGATTAATAATAACTTCCCCATTTTAGTATTAAAACTAAACAATTAAAGCATTCATATTTGTTTCACCTTATTAGTTTATTAGCTCACTGCTCTAGTTATTTCATAAAAGTATCAATTCTTATTTGCACAGTCACCTCAATTAATTCCCAGAATTCCCTAATTGTCGCCCAAAGCTGTTGTAAGTAAATTCTATGTTCACCATCCAGAACCACAGCCAGCAAACTAATAAATTGCAACCAGTGTTCCTTAATCACTCTGGTTGGTAGGAAGCTTAGGCTACCCCTAGGTTCTCCACCAGAGCCTGACACAAGGACAGGTGGACTTAACCACCTAGGACCCAGGTTACATCTGCAGAGTAAGGTAGAAGTAAGGTGCAAGCTTGCCAGAAGCAGACCTACCAGAATGGCTAGGGTGAAAAGAGTAGTACAAGCAGAGTAATAACCAGGAGAGACAGATAGGACCCAAACAGCAGATGATGGGTTAAACCAGAAACTAGCTAAGGTCACAATACAAGAACAGTCAGAAGAAGCCAATTCAACAGATGAGTGGTTAATCCAGAAAACAAGCCAAGATCAATATCCAGAGGGTTAATAAGCAGCTCTTGATTTTAGTTACAAAGCAGAGAGGTACAAAACAGTCAGGACAGAGTCAGGACATATACGGTGTATACTCAGTTACTAGCAGCTATCCATTACTTAGTGGCAGACTTAAATACCCTGCCTAGCTCTGGGATTGGACGCTGAAGCAGTAACCTGACTGGCTTCCAATCTCACTGGTCAACCAGCTGGGCTTAACTAGTTAGCATGGCAACCCTCCCAGCACAACACTGCACAGAATCTTGGCTTGGTAAACTCCTGACCATCGTGACTCATTTCTCCTATCCATCTTAATTCCCTTCTATATGATTTCTCTTATAAACACTTCCGTGCCATCAGGGCCCTTGGTACCTTCTAGGATTGTTTGTAAAGCCTGCACTAAAAGGTTTCACCTTTATTCCAAAGGTTCTCCTTCTGGCCTATAGTTTCACATCTACTATGTTCAAACCATGGTCACAGAACAACTTCTTCCATTTTGCAGACCTAGTGCACTATAGGACTTAACCTTTATGGGGGATATTTATCAAGACTAGAGTTTCCTACAGCAGCCTTGATCTCCCCTTCGCCACAAGAGGATGCACGACTAGTCATGAATTAGGCACATTGTTTGGGAAGTCTGTGTTCTTAGATTGAAATGTATATCCGCTTGTAGCTGGCGTAGACTTCAGTAATTTTTTTTCTTCAGAAAACTGGCTTAAATGGGGTTGTGCAGTGCTACAATATTAAACGCGACAAGCAGTTGTAATTACGTTGCACCGCCTCTATGAGCTACCTACGCAGGTAATTTTGAAGCAGAAGTAGCATTCATGCGAATGCTGTTACCTCTTCAAACAGCTACTTGTGGGGGTGCTAGGAGTCGAATCCTGCCAGTCTGATACTGATGACCCATACTGAGTAGAGATGAAGCGATTTGTCTCATTAGAAGGAGCTCTTCACGTATGAGGGGCTGTTTCCACAGGAGAAGACGTGTCCACATGCAGTTTGACAGCATCTAGCCCGGCCATGTCGATCTTCTGCCTGCACCGCTGCTCAGTGTAGCAGCGCAAGCAAAGAAGCGCTGATTTGGCTTTGGGTGAAGTGACTGAGCATGTGCCCACACCTGGAAGTGTTGCTCAATGCATTCTTTTGCTTGCCTTCACAAAGCATTCTTCTTCACTGTTCCAGGCTGCTCCTTCATATCCTGAAGGCAGGAGAATAGATGTAGGGGGTGGAGGATAATGGGGCCAGTGGATAATGGAGGCAATGACCAGGCACAGTTTAGTGTTAATAGTCTTTTTACTGCAGATGAGTGATGCGGTACAATCATATATCAGGCACAAGTCTGAGGTATTCCACAGAGCCTATTTTTCCCAATGGCTGTGTTTAGAAAGCAGCAATGATGGCAGTATCATTCAATGAGTCTCTCTATAGGTGTTAGCAATCTTCCCTATTGGCCACAGATGTGCAAAATTCTCATAATAAGTAATACAGTTCCCACATCGGGGTTCAGATCTTCAACTGGTAGCTAACCATTATAGAAGTGTGGTAGGTGACGGAGGCAATGTTCCCTCTCCACAAGCAGCAAAGTCCATAGCTATAAACGAGCATTACCTTTGCTATTACACAAAGTCTCTTTTGATTCTAAACAACTGCAGATGTCTGTTCTCTTTTCCTCAGGGTTTCTCCTACCACAATTGCTTTTGCTTTGGAAGCTTCTGACTCAAGAGGAATGATGTTTTTCCTGGAGAAACATTTTCTCCACCAGCTTCTATCAGCTTCTACCAGGCTGACAAACTGTAGCTTCAACCACAGCTAAAGTCAGACTGTTATGTAAAAACTATCCACAACAAGCCAGAGGAGGCAGGGCCTTCCTATCTTCATGGGAATCATGCTAAAGAGCTACAACATGTTAACTATTTGCTACCCATAGACAACCATTTGGAATTACAGTGTATAACATAATACATTAATCCTTTTAGCAGTAAATTAAAACTTTTAAGTGATCACCTTAATCACTGCACATTTTTTAAATCTTTTGTCTTTTATATCTTATTTTTATTTTTTTTTGCAATACATTCCCTTTCTTACCTTATTGCAATTTATCAGCATTTTGTGCATTGAATAAGAATGATGTTATATGCCTTAATTTTCATTGCATTTTATTGTTATATGGCAAAGACATTAATAAAGATTCAGTTTAAAAAAAAGTCATAAAACATAAAAACCATACAGTTGGAAGAAAAGTAAAGTCAGTCCTTTGGAATTACTTGGCATGTCCTTAAAAGGGCCAAGAATGCATGACATCATAGAAATATTGATGATCTAAAACACATTTGCAGTAAAAACTAGTCCAAAATCATCCTCACATCTTATTTGCAACTACTGAAAACAATTGGTGAGATCCCCCTAAAGGGGGGTCTACAGGTTATTAAATTCAAGGGTTCATTTACTTTTTCTCCGTGCACTATAGAACCTTAAGGCCCCTTTACATTGCCCAATATTCTGATAGAGTATCTCTGATGAGCAATAATTGGCCTATTTAAAGGGGTATTCCGGTTACCGTAAATATAGACTTAGGCCCCATTCACACGACCGTATGTATTCCGTGTCCGTATAAAAACGGAACGGAAGACATACGGAATGTCTTCCGTAGTGTTCCACATTTTTGCGGACCCATTGACTTTAATGGGCCTACGGACGTGTTTTGCGGCCAAGTATAGGACATGTTTCCTTTTTTTTGCGGGAGAACTTCTGTAATATACGGATGTGGAATGCACAAGGTGGGCATTCCCCATTTTTTTTTCTCCTATGGAAAAATTAATGGGTCCGTATGGTTCCGCATCTTATCCGCAAAAATGCGGATAAGATACGGAAATGAACATACGGTTGTGTGAATGGGGCCTAATTCTAATTAGTCTAAAGCTAATTATGTTTTAGACTAATCCATCATCAATAATTACCTAATATAATGTAAATTTCACATATTTACCGTTCAGTATTTATAACCCACTGTGTTTCCTCATAAGTTACCAAGATCAGGGGCCATGACACTCTTAGTGTGTTACAGGCTCACACAGGAGCTAGACAAATGGATTGCAAGGTAAAATGAAGCTCTGATTATATATACGGTATGGGTTCTGGTTGGGTCACACAGCTTGCAGCCTTAATGCAGTTTTTCAAAAATGAAGTTACTTTACTGGATTACCCCTTTAAATGTGCCGCAAGCAAACTGCTCATTCTCTGGGTAATAAATTGTTGGTGGCAGGGGCGGACACAGACAGCAGAGGGCCCCTGTGCAAAAAATGTGCCTGGGCCCCCCCCCCCAACCTTTGCGTCCCGCTGATTCTCTGTATTTTTGCAAGGTTGTGGCCAGATCTCTGCCGGTCCCCATTATAGTTAATAGGGCCGGTGGGCATTCTACATCCAGCAGTGCCGGAGTCGGTGAATTCTGGCAGGCCATTCTCTGCTGGACCAGCCTGCCAGAATCACTAACTCAGATGGGAAAGTAGCCTAATACAGCACCACATACCTCTTACATCCATTGACGTCTCCTTTGATGTAGATGTTCTCTGTCCTCATCTTCTCTTTTCAGACCAGACTGCCATGATGATGTCTTTCAGCCATATATAGTCTCTGCAGAGTTTGACAGACAGACATCTTAGTTTCCTAGTTTTCCATCATCCTCCCACCTTCTGAACACCCCATCCTGTCACCCTCAATACTGTGCCGCTGTGCTCCCTATATTAGTTACACACAGATAGATCCTCTTCAATAATTACTGCCACACAGTGTCCTAAAAAAATAACTGTGCCCAGGAAACAGTGTCCCTGACACTAACAGTGTAAATATAATGTTCCCTAAAAATAATTGTGCTAAGTATAAAATGCCCCCATAATGTGTGCCAGTAAAATGTCCCTATATAATTACCCCAATAGTGCTCCTCTTCCTTCTCCATAGTGCCTCCCATGTGTGCCAGTATATAAGATAGGGTCCCCAGTAGATGCCCCCATAGTGCTCCCCCCTTCTCCATAATGCCCCCCATGTCTGCCAGTATATAAGATAGGGCCCCAGAAGATGCCCCCATAGTGCTCCTCCCCCTCAAAAGTGCCCCCCATGTGTGCCAGTATACTAGATAGGGCCCCCATAGTGCTCCTCCACCTCCATAGTGCCCCCCATGTGTGCCAATAAATAAGATAGGGCCCCCCATAGTGGTCCTCCCCCTCCATAGTGCCCCCATGTGTGCCAGTACATAACATAGTGCCCCCCATGTCTGCCAGTATTTAAAATATGCCACCATAATTCTCCTCCTCCTCTATAGTGGAGGGCCCCCAGCAGATGTCCCCATGAGTGACAGATAGGGCCCCTAGTAAAGCGTAAATAAAAAAAATAAACTTACATCCTTACATCCTTGCCTCTTTCAGCGATGTGATGCAGGCCTCTTCCGGCCTGTGTCCCGCTCTGTACGGCTCAGGCGGCGCGAGGACGTCATTGCGCCACATGCACCGGCCTCTGATAGGCTACAGGCACTAGGCCTGCAGCCTATGAGAGGAACGGGGAAGGGAAACGCCTCTCCCCTGCCCCGCAGCATCCATCTGTATCGCTGTCCTGAGGACGGCGATACAGATGAATATAGAGAGATGAGCGCTTCCACAATAGAAGCGCTCATCTCTCCCTGCCACCGAACCTTCCATGGGGCCCCCTCCCGCAACGGGCCCCTGTGCAGCCGAACCAGTTGGTGGGCACTCTTAACAGCACACTGTTGCCCAGGAGCAATGATCTTTTATGGGAATCAGCGATAGCAGCAGCCATCTCTTGTTCTCATACTTTGTAGAGCAATGTATTTTAATGTCAGTGCTATACTGACATTTACTAGCAGGCTGCACCAGAAAGGGACACTAGAGACAGGACTGGGGTCTTCACTAGTCCTTGACCTGTGTACAGTGACATTGGCACTCCGTGATCTCATTTGCAGGGTGCCGAAGGGAGGCAGAGGGAATCTGCTCCCGCTGTAACTTACATGCCATGGGCGCAAGGAGCGTGGCTGTTGTGTTACAGCTGTGCCCCCACTATCTGCTGCACAGTAGACCCGTTTATGAATGTTACCAGTTGTGGGTGTGTTCCCACATAGTCTGACACTGCCAGTATCAAACTGTGTAGAGACACCCCCCCCCCCCCCTCCCCAACTGGTAACATCCAGTTGTTCATTTATTCTTAACTTCAGTAAGAAAAAAATAAGAATTGCACAATGTATAATTAAAGATGCTCCAGAATTGTTACTGCCTGGAGAATAAAGTTAACACAATGGGGGCATATCGCTTGGATATTCCCCCATTGTCTTACAGGTGCGGTCCCACCGCTGGGACCCGCACCTATATCGAGATCAGAGGGGGGAGCGCTCAGGTTTCCCGGGGTTCAGCCACCACCAGGCGCAGCTCCCCTGCTGCTCCCATAGAAATGAATGGGAGCGCACCGCACATGCGCGGCCACCGCTCTCGATCATTTCTATGTAGCCGACGGAAAAAGCCAAGCCAAGCCAGTGCTCGGCTATTTTCGCCGGCCCCGTAGAAATGAACGGAGGGCGGCTGCGCATGCGCAGTGCACCCTCCTTCACTTTGGAGGCTCCGTTCTCAATATAGGTGTGGGTCCTAGCGGTGGAACCCGCACCTATAGGACAATGGGGGCATATCCTAGCAATATGCCCCCATTGTCTAAGATGAGAATAACCCTTTAAGATAACAGGTACTTCTAAAAAAAATATATAAAATATATGCCAGATATTATGTGATGAAAAATTATACACAAACTGCTAATAATTATGTAGAGCCACATTTAATAAAAATACAAAAGGCTTAAAGCAACTCTATACACTTGCCTAAAAGACCACTTTACCCTGACAGATGAGGCTGACAATTGTCAGGAAGCAATTGTGACACCAGACCGTGGACTGACCAGCAGTGGCATTTACATGACACCGTGGACTGACTGGCAGCAGAATTTACACCAGACTGTGGACTGACCAGCAGGAGCATTTACACTAGACATGAAATGAATAGACAGCACATCATGTAAGCTCCATTTACTTCTATGGGACTATCTATGGGAGATCGCCAAGTCAGTGCTAGACTGTTTTTTGGCAGAACCATAGAAATAAATAGAGGATGGCCAAACATGCGCGGCTGCTCTTCGCTTCCTTCAGGGGTCCCATTCTGGAGATAGAACCCATACATATCTGACATTGGTGGCATAACCTAGAAATATGCCACTAATGTCTAAAATGAGGCAACCCCTTTAAATATACTGGTATGTCTATGCAGCCGGGTTCCAGGCTAAAATAAATCACTTTGGCACCTTGGGAACCTAAGTACAAAAATATAGGATATAAATATTTTTTAGTTGCATTCGCAAAACCATTTTAGACACTGCATGATGAACACATTCTCCATCATGGAATATTCCTTTAGGCTTTCTTCATGCCATGTTTGTATTGGTCATTTCCTGTATCTGTTGGGAAGTCTCCCAGCATTTGTGTTCTGACAACATTTGTGTCTGACATATGACAATAGCAGGGTTTCCAACCGTCCGTAAATTTACGGACAGTCCGTAAAAACCGGTTGTTTTTCTCTGCCGTCCGTAGCGTCCGGCAGAAAAAAACACCGTCCGTGAATTTATGGCCCGAAACACCAAAGTCTGTACTGCGCATGCGTCAGTACAGACAGTTAAGTTCCCCGCTCACCGCACTGCACTGTTGGCCCACCCCCCACCGCTGACTGGAAGATAGAGGGCGCGTGCAGATGATTACCTGGGCAGCAGAGAGGCCGAGGCAACTGACATCTGATGCTAGCCTCCTGTGCCGGAGAGAAGAGGAGGAGGAGCCATGATGGAGGTCAGGAGGAGAAGTCCTACTGGCCACCAATGAAACTGCCCCTGTCTTTCAAAGTTTTCTGCCTGCTGCTGGAGTGGATGCAGGCAGCGTGAGATTGTGAAGCTGCAGCAAGTCTTCTGGTAAGCACTGCAGTGTGTCTGCAACAGGTATAACATAACCCCAGTGTCCAGCAGCCCCATGTACTGCCAGG
This sequence comes from Rhinella marina, assembly GCA_900303285.1. Lineage (NCBI taxonomy): Eukaryota > Metazoa > Chordata > Amphibia > Anura > Bufonidae > Rhinella > Rhinella marina. The sequence goes on from ONZH01022727.1 coordinate 12,281, forward strand.
CACATCTATGGCAGTGTGTCACAGAACTGGGGGCCATATAGGGTATCATTTAAATTACTGAGGGCTCTATAGGGAGCTGTTAGGCTGCTGTGGGGCACTGCTGCAGAGTATTTGAGATACTGGGGAGCTATAGGAGTCATTTAAAGGGAACCTGCTACTGGGGGCACTATAAGGGCCATTATAATTACTGGGGCACTATAGAGGGGACCTATTACTTTTTGGAGCACTGAGGGTTTTTATTACTACTTGGAGCACTAAGGGGGTCTTTGTCAATACTGTATTACTACCTGGAGGGCACTTTGAGGGCAGTTTCACTGCCTGGGTTGCCAACTGTCCGTAAATTTACAGACAGTCTGCAAAACCTGGCCAGAACTATGAAATCTGCACTGCGCATGCGTGCGCAGTGAAGGGAAAAGGGAGCCGAAGCATTGCAATGCTCACGCTGGAGAGGAGCGAGGAGGAGGAGTCCCACACTGACCACCAATGAAAGCCCGGCTATTTTTCTAAGTCTTCTGCCTGCAGCATTCCCGCCGCCTGCGCCATGCTACAGTGGGACTTGTATAACAGCGGAGCTGATGCTGCTGGCATTTAGTTAAGGTATGGGGGCATTAAAGCTGCTGGGGGGCCACTATAGGGTACAGTAAAGCTACTGGGGGTACTTAAGGGGACAATATAATTACTGGGGGCACAATGGGGGCTATCTAACTTCTGGGGGCACTATGGGGACTACCTGAACTACAGGAGGGCTATCTAACTATTAGGGATACTATGGGGACTATCTGAACTACAGGGGGCTATCTAAATTACTGGGGCACTACAGGGACTATCTGAACTACAGGGGGCTATCTAAATTACTGGGCCACTACACAGGGCTATCTAAATTCTTGGGGCACTACATGGAGCTATCTATACTGGGGCTTACTATAGAAGGCTACCTAAACTACTGAGGGCAGTAGAGGGGACCATTTAAGTTACTGGGGGTACTATAATGCGTATTATAATTACTGGGACCATTACAGCAGGTCCTTATTATTTCTGGGAGCACTACTGGAGGCATTTTGGGAAAATTGATTGCTATTATGGGGAATTATTACTACTACCAGGGGTACTATTGGGGGTGTTACTGTTATTAGTACAATATGGAGGGCACTACTGCTAAAAGGGCTACTTGTGGAGCATTATCACTATTGGGGCACTATTACTAATGAGGGCACTCTGGGAGATAATTATTAGTATCAGTGGGACTTTGGGAAGCACTGTAACTATATGGGGTCCCTCCTATATGGAACTGTTATATCTGCAGTATAGTATTTGGGGACATTGGGGAGCACAGTATTTTGGGCAGCAGCAGGATAACAGAAAAGTTGGTAATCTAAAGTGTCTTTGTGGCAAACTCTGCAGAGAGAAGATGTGGCTGAAAGAACTCGTCATGGTGGTCTGGGCCAAATAGAGAAGATGAGAAAATCTACATCAGGGAAACGTCACTGGATTTAAGAGGTATGTGGTGATGTGTCACCTTGTATGTTTGGTATTGGCAGATGTAATGTCCATCCAAATATGTCCTATGTCCTCAGAGCCATTTTATGCAGCTCTGATCTGTTAAACTGCAGCAAGGACTTGCCGGTATATGGTACGTTACTGCTGCAGCCAATCACCAATCAGTGATCTAATGCTGAGAACTGGCTGCAGTGGTCACATGCCATACACCTGCACATCATTGTGCACATCACATTGTGACAGATGTGCACACTTGCCCATTACATGCCTGTCAGTCTTTGTTTACATGGCAGCAGCAATGATGCCAGAAAGTCCAGCGTGTCACAGGCATCATCACTGCAGCCATATAAACAAAGCACTCAGTGGCAGGGATGTAACAGCTGAAAATTGTTGATTTATTTTCCATATGCCATATTTTATGTTTAACTACTGAACAATCCTCTTTATTCTGGGGCGTGTCCTCTAAAAAAAAAGTGGGTGTGGTTTATGTCCATAAAAATTTGGGCCATCCGTAAATTTTGGTTCAGTTGTCCAGAAAAATTTGAAAGAAAGGTTGGCAACCCTTGACAATAGGTGTGTGTTTTTGGCATATCTTCGATCGGTATGCGCTGGCATAACTTTTTTCCAGCTATATTTAAAGGACATGTCTCCTAATCTTACTCCACTCAAACGGCTTGAATCATATTGTAGTTCATATACACCGTTCACAAATGGTACCTTTGTTTCCCTTGTGATGTGGGATGTGATGCTGAAAAAACAAACTTTGAAGCGATAGGCTAATAGGCTCACTAGTGCCAAGGAAGTTTTCTATCGCAGCAAGTGCCCAGGCACCTTGGCATTACTCATTTATAACTCCTCCCTGTCATAAGCCAGCCCAGAGTTCAGCTTATGGCTCTGCCTCTGAAATCCTGCGCATGTGCACAGCACCGCCAGCAGGGTTGCCAACCCGAATTTTTCTTTTTTCTGGACAACTTATCCCAAAATCACGAACGGCCAACATTTTTTACGGACAAATTGGAAAACCATAATAAAAGGATAAATATTATAAGTAATACAGGTCTATAGCTCAATATACTGATCACAACTCATTACCACCATTTACTGTGAGCTGTAAAATGATGATATTTACCACCAAAATAATCTAGTCAGGTACCACCAGCCTCAAAAAAATCACGGACACCTCTATTTTTTTTCACGGACAGAGCAAAAAAGTTACCTATTTTTACGGACTGTCCAGAAATTTCTGGACGGTTGGCAACCCTGACCGCCAGGCTTAGGAATGCACCATACAACATCCTCTTCCTCTTGCAGCAAGTGCGTGTGCAATCTGATTACTGATTCAGCTGTCCATAGTGAGCATTGTATGGCACATGCCCGGACCCAGCAGTGATGTGCACAGAAGTGGGATTTCAGGAGCAGAGACAGTGACGTAAGTAGGGCTGTCTACAGAAAGACAGGCAAGGAGTTATTGACTAGTAACACTGAGGGTCCTGGGCTCTTGCAGCAATAGAAAATGTCCATGGCACATCATTAACACATCACTACAAAGTTAGTTTTTTCAGCATCACAAGGGAAACAAAGGTACCATTTGTGAACTGTGTATGTGAACTACAATGCAATTCAAGCAGTTTGAATGGAGAAAATTATTGGACAGCCTCCCTTTGAAAGACTGCACTTTACATGGACTAGAATTTTTGTGGGATACATCGTAGAAAAAGCAGGATGGATTGAAAAAAAAAAAGATGTAAACTATGAATCTAGCCTTAAAGGGGTTATCCACTTTTTTAATATTGATGACCTATCCTCAGTAAGTGATTCAAATCAAATTGGCATCAACTGTTTGAAGAGAAGGCCGCTCTCGTAAGAGCTCTCCCTTCCCTTCATTGTTTACCTGCTCGCCATCACAACCGCAGCATTGAGCAAGTAAGCCCATTCACTTCATGGAATGGCTCCTTCCTAATTCCCATTGACTTCAATGGGACGGCTCCTTCCTATTCAAGTGAAGAGTAAGGAGCCGTCCAATAGAAGTAAATGGAACGGATTCTAGTTACACCTGCTCACCACTGTGGTTCTGATGGCGAGCAGGTAAACAATGATGAGAAGGTAGTGCTGGCACGGCGTGCGCCTTCTCTTCAAACACCTGATCGGCGAAGGTTCTGGGAGTGATCCCCCTGCCAATCTGATATTGATGACCTATTCTGAGGATAGGTCATCAGTATTGAAAAAGAGGACAACCCCTTTAAAAGCTCAGTGAATGGATGCAGCTGACCACAAACAGGTTACATTTTTGGTCCAAGGGGGTGAGAGCCTCAGTGCTGGAATGGAGCGATGTTGAATAGGTAAGTGCCCTTTTTTCTTTGTGTTAAACACTTTCTTTTCCCTAACTAAAATTAGTTTTGGGGTTGGACAACCCGTTTAAATATATTTGCTTCAAACGATAGCTTATCCTCATCTTAATATTATATAGTAAACATGTAAATTATGTCTTTCTGTCACCATATTATTAAAATAAATAATATAAATAAAATCAATAATATAAACCATAAATCTGATTTAGAATTGTGCAAACTGTTAACATTTCCTCCTATGGGAAGTTTGCATTTTCTAGAAATTTAGCAGTGTATAGTCTATGCTGGAGTGTAATTACTTAACAAGTAACCTTAAGTTGCTGATAGGAATAAACCTTATGTAAAGATACCTCAGTGAACAATCGAAGGACCCCAGCAGTCATGCGTAGGTCGGTGCTCCATATTCCATTCATAGCTATTATTTGCTTATTATTCCTGTAATGCACAATAAAGGACTGCCCTTGATGCCATTCAGTGTCTATAGTGGATATCCCGCTGTCAGAAATGTAGGTCAAAGAAAAGCATCAAGTGCGTTTCCATTCGGTATACTAACCTCCCGAGGGCATAAAGCAGATTAAAAAGTTTAGAGACATATTCCTGTAATAATTGGCTTCCTCTTGTTATGCAACTGCTTTAGTGACGCATAATTTCTAGCAAAGCATGCACATCATATACATTTTACTGGCTTCACCTAATTCTCTGCCTTGCAGCTTCTAATACGTGCCCACAGATTTGACCTACATAATATGAAAAGCAAATTATGTAGTAGTACAACAGAAGCAGCCAGTAGATTGTAGGTGTGCAGATGAGGCAAAAAATATTATATAAACCATTTTTGTTATTTTATCCAAACTTATTGCACAGTAACAACTCTGCTGTTTAGCCACTGCTGTTTCTCCACTTCCTGTCCACGTCTAGTGTATTGAGTATGAAAACAGGAAGTGGAGAGGAACAGGGATCAGAACAGCAGCCAAACAGTAGCAGGGAGCAAAGCTAGGCACTGATTGTTTATTATTTTACCATACTCTGATTTACCTCATGCTAATTAAGATGATGCTGATGAGTCTTCCAGGTTATAGGGTTATAGATATTGATTACCTATCTCCAGAATAGGTCATCATTATCAGATCCAGTGTACAACTGAAAAAAGGCGTTCAGGGAGCTTGCAGAAATAATGAAGAGTCCAAGGAGCTGTGTACTAATTAAAAGGGTTGTTTCACCCCATCAAGTTGAATTTATTATGTGTATAAAGTTGAGATGAATAACTTACTAATATATGTTCATTTTCAATAATGGCTCTGGTCCCCAGTATCTTCAAATTTCTTCTGTTTAATATACTACTCATTTCTAGGGGTTATGGCCATGGCTGCAATGCAGCAGTGGTGGCCGCACTTGCGCACAAGAGAAAAAGCCTGCCTTTCTGCTGGCCGGGAAACGCAAGCGCAGATGCCAGTAAGCATTCACGTCAGCCCTAGACGCCGGCCATCTCCTCTGGCATTAGCTTCCATCCTCAGCCACCTTGTTTCACCTATGGCTGCTTGTATAGAACAGCTCCAGGCCACAGCATTAGAGCTGTTCTATACATATACAGGAAGCGAACTAGCAAACAAATCGTGGCAAACATTTATCATTGTTCATCATCAGCTGAAGCTGCTAGTGATTCTCTTACACTAGCAGCCTCAGGAGCGCACATGCACAGCCACTTGCCTGTACCATCATTCACAGCAAGAGGCACCACCCCCACTCCAGCTTAGAGGGTGTGCCAGGAGCGATGCAACACTGAAATAAGGAGGTGAGACAACCAATTACGGAATATTTATTCAGGCCAAGCATTTAATTGCTATGATGCTTAGTACACCACTGCTTGGACTCTATAATATTCCAACAAGCGCCCAGAAGTAAAATTTTCCTACTCTAGATATACAGAATATATATTTTTGTACTCTATATCCCATTATGCATTGCCTGACAACATCCCCCCTCCCTTTTTTTAAATAGGAGACAGCTGCAGCATCACTCCACAGCATATGTCTATATAAGAATGACTGTGCTCAGTACAAGCAAGGTCACATCTGAATTGCTGTCCATTGCACTAAAACCTTATCACTCCAGGTAAGTAGCCTAAGGGGAATATGGCTCCTGGATTATATGAAATATTTATAGACAAAGATCAGTGTCAGTGAGTTTGCAAAATAAGCACACACACACACACACCACACCCCAACTCAGTCTACATATCCTTCCTACACAAAACCAAGTTCTGGACCATTAGGAAGACTCATACACTGATGTCCATGCCCACCCGCATCTCCCCTCTCCAGGCAGACACAGTCATCGGAATACTCAACCCTTCTGCAGTGCTGTGGTGCCAGTGGTCCACGCTAGTCAGCATTTCTCCAATGGCTAAGTATGAACTATCTCTGTCATTCCACGCTTCTGGCCCCTTCTGGTGTGTGTTACCTAAGGGGCCAGTGCACACTCCAATCAGTCCTCAGCCAATGGCTGCTTTCTCTGGCATATATAAGATGCCTTCCCCTAAGGGAAGGTGCCTGAACAATAAGGTTCTTACTGTAGTTTGCATAATCCCTACAAAGGTGTTTTGTGTCTTCTGAACTACCGGTGGCTGACCTCTGTCTGAACACCACACACCACTGCTCTAGGAGTGGTCCAAAACAAGGCATATAGGGACCTAAATAACCCTACCTAGCACCAAAGTCCTTACATCTCATGTTTTAGTAGATGTCTTTTTACCCTACCATACTACACAATAATAAAGAAGTAAAGTTGCTGAACAAGTTATTTTATTGCCAAACTATCAAAGCTTTTAAATGCAAGTTGTCCTGATGTGTATAGTGAACGTTCCAAAGCTCTATGGACAATATATAGAGTGGTCAAGGAGCAAATCTGGTGAGAGTGCTTGTCTGAAAAGATATGACCATTAAAACTAGGACAAGGTAGTTGCTGAAACGTATGGATGTTTTGCAGAGAAAGTAGATTACATTTTTAGTCAAATATACAGTTTTTTTGATCAATTATGCTCTCGGTCTGGTCTTGTTTGGCCTCTTTCACACATCAATGTGCTAGATTGTTAGCCCATTACCGACAGGGTCCTTTCTCATTCAGTTTGTAACTCATTTGGTTCATGCTTAGTGTACTGGTTTTTGTATTATGTATTTTTCCTTTTCATATGTACAGCACCCTCGAATAAACTATGCTTAAAAACAATAATATTCTATTTTCCGTCAATGGTTTTCACTTCCATTGGTAGGAAATGCTCTGGAAACACATTTTTCAGCACAGCAGTGCACGTCACATATGGAAGACACACAGAGGGCAAAAATGGACAAACGAAACTCTGACCATCTTGTCACGATTATCATCACCACAGACACTTAAATGAGGCCTTAGGTGGTATTTCAGGAATTGCATGTGAGGATCTACTAAGAAAACCTTGCCACCAACAACATTTACTTGAACAGGTAGGATAGTACAAATGTTGGAGGCAAATACTCCTCACTCCGACTGTGTTACAGCAGTGCAGCTCTACCTTTCTTCTACATTACGGTGTGCATAAGCAGCCAGCATATTCCCTGTGCATTGCTATAGACAATAAGGTTTTAGTTCAGTAGCATCCATGACTGAAGCTGAGCATCTATACATGGCTAGTGTTACAAAATATAGAGAGCGAGGGAGATATCTGTCAGCAGAGACTGGTGGTATAGAAGGTACAGTAATACTGGTAGACCATCTATATAGGAAATAAAAATATGTGCAAAAATCTATATAACCTTATATAAACGTTCAGTCTAGATTTTAGAAAATGGCTTCCTCTATATATAAAATGTGTACTTAGATCTATACATCTGCAATATACCGCCAAACATTCGGTGCACAACCTATTATACTTAAATGAGTAACACTCAGCAGGAGATAACGGCAAATACTTCTCAGAGTGACATGATTAGATTTTTGAATTGATGTTCAGCTTAAATTTTAGAGATACAGTCGCTTTAAAGCATAACTTAATTAGAATTCATAGGGAGAGAGTCTCCTCAGGCAGGAAGAATGATCAGATAAAGAGGACATAGCACAATGCCATAAAAACATCACAGACAAAGAATCTGAGGATTTACTGCTTGTTCTGGGAACACAGAGAATTCTACGTCAGTAGCGGTAATCTATCCACTGGAATCCGACGTGTATGCAGTGTATAAAGCATAAACTAAGCTGAAGTACCTGACTGAAATCTATAGCACCATGTCCTAAAATTTTACTGTTTGTAAGAATCATATGCTGGTTATGAACAATAAGTCTGGAACAACATGTACTGTAAGTGGCTTTATAAAACCACAGACTACACAGCATTTATGCTAGCTTAGAATAATACACTGACTAAATTTGTTTATAAATTCATATTACTTTATACACTGTGAAAAATGAAGGGAAAAATTTCAGGCCCCAAAAGTGTGTTGTTGGGGTGACCACCAATACTACACGTGGAGCCAGACAGGCAAGGGCGCACCACCAATTAGGTGAGGTGATTGCTTCAACCAGTGCCACCTAGGGACAAGATGGGGAGGCAGCAGGGCTGTGGGCAATGAGCACTCCCATTGGTGCTCATCTCTCCTTATTCAATCAGAGGTCAGCACAGCCAGCACTATGATGTCATCATCATCCCTGTTGCCTGAGCCAGGCAGCATACAGCTCAGGACACAGACTGGAAGAGGCCTGAGTCCTGCACCGCATTGCTGACCACATGGAGGTAAGTATTTAAGTTTATTATTTTTATTTGGCAGCATGCTGTTAGGCCACTATGGTGGAGACACACTATGGGGACATTGTTTCTACTTAGGGCATTTCGTACTGACACACATAAGGTGGTATTTTTTGTACTGCCACACATTTTTGGTAGGACACTGTAGGGGCATTGGCTCTACAAGGGGCACTAAAAGGGGGTATTTTTGTACTGGCACACAACTTAAGGGGGCATTTTTTATACTGGCATACATTACATGGGGGGGAATTTTTTTGTACTGGCACATATAAGGATATTGTTTGTACTGGCACATATTATTAGGGGAATTATTACTACTGGGGGGCATTATGGTGGGCTTGATTACTAGTATGGGCACTGGGGGGGGGGCATTATTACTTCTGGGATCACAATTGGAGTATTATTACTATTGGGGGCACCATTTACACTAAATGCAGGTTGGCAGAGAATTATTACTAATGGTAGGACCTTTGGGAGCACTATTACTGTGGGAGGCACTCTGGCACAGTATCATCACCCTGGTATAATTATTTTTGGGGGACACTATGTTTACTACACTATTAGTGTCATGGACACTATTTGCTGGGTGCAATTATTTTTAGTGCACTGTGTAGTAATAATTATTGAAGGGGCACTATCTGTGTGGTACTAGTAGTTTCAGGAGGATTATCTGTTTCTGCAGGATAATATTGGGGAGTATAGTGGGCACAGTATTGGAAATAGCAGAATGGGGTGTTCAGAAGGTGGGGAGAATGATGTCTGTTTGTCCCACTCTGCAGAGACAAGAGATGGCTGAAAGAAATTAACACGGTGGTCTGGCCCGAATGGAGAAGATGAGGAAAGAGAATGTCTACATCAGAGGAGACATCACTGGATGTAAGAGGTATGTGGTGTGTATTACCCTGTATGTTTTGTAGCACTGTATTTAATGTTTTCCAAGTACGTATTTAACAGTACGGCTGGAGGAAAGGGGTTAGGTTGACAATTTGGCATGGGGCTGGGGGGAGGGGGGTTTGTCAGCATTTTAATTTACACCTCAGACAGCAGAGAGGCTAGGTGCACCCCTTCAGTCAGGTGATGGCTTCTAATGGTAATAAATGTATGCAGTCCGCCTGTTCTCCATCAGATAATTTAGAGAAGGTGCTTGTCATTGAACATTTCCCTCATGGCTCACTAGTAAATACCTCATTAGTGTGAGTCTTCATAGTGGATCACACCATGAAGACAGACCACAAAATGCAAATAGTAGGAAGCAATTGTATTCTTTTAAGATGGCAATGAATCCCATTGAATACAGGGTTACAGTGTAATTACAGACACTAAGTATGTCTGTGAACACTGCTTTATACCATATTCCATATGTCATTTTAAGTATATGTTATACTGTATGTCTGAATCAGGGCCATTTCTAGAGCCGGGTGAGGGGTGCCACCGCACAGGGCGCATCACTACAACAAGCAGAAGGGGGCGCTGGTGTTTGCAGCTGATCACCAGCAGGGCCAGGACTCAGCTAATGAGCGCTTCCATTGTGGAAGTGCTCATTAGCAAAGGAGGATGAAGAAACAGTGAGTACAGCGCTCCCAGCGCTAGCTATACTCACCGCTGGCCTCTTCTCTATGGCTGCAGCATTTCCAGGTATAGAGCGGCCTGCGCAGAGTGTAAGAGAGGAGGAAGGACCTGTGAGAGCGTCAGGCAAGGAGGTGGGGCCAGTGTGTGAGGCACTGAGGGCTGTGTGGAGCTGAATCAGGGAGGAGGCGGGGCTTATCTGGGGAGCAGTCAGGCATCTGACCTGTGAGGAACTTCCTGCAAAAGTGAGTGAACCATCATGAAAAATGTGCTGGAGCCTGTGCATGAGGGATGATCAGTGTATGAGGGAAGAGGGGGGCTGTGTCTGTGTGGAGGATGGGGGTGCTCAGTATGTGATGGGACATGCTGTGAGGAGAATGGGGGTGCTCAGTACATGAGGGGAGATGCTGTGTGGAGGATGGGGGTGCTCAGTATATGATGGGAGATGCTGTGTGGAGGATGGAGGTGCTCAGTATATGATGGGAGATGCTGTGTGGAGGATGGGGGTGCTCAGTATATGATGGGAGATGCTGTGTGGAGGATGGGGGTGCTCAGTACATGAGGGGAGATGCTGTGTGGAGGATGGGGGTGCTCAGTATATGATGGGAGATACTGTTTGGAGAATGGGGGTGCTCAGTATATGATGGGAGATGCTGTGAGGAGAATGGGGGTGCTCAGTACATGAGGGGAGATGCTGTGTGGAGGATGGGGGTGCTCCGTATATGATGGGAGATGCTGTGTGGAGGATGGGGGTGCTCAGTGTATGATGGGAGATGCTGTGTGGAGGATGGGGGTGCTCAGTGTATGATGGGAGATGCTGTGTGGAGGATGGGGGTGCTCAGTATATGATGGGAGATGCTGTGTGGAGGATGGGGTGCTCAGTATATGATGGAACATGCTGTGTGGAGGATGGGGTGCTCAGTATATGATGGGAGATACTGTGTGGAGGATGGGGGTGCTCAGTATATGATGGGAGATGCTGTGAGGAGAATGGGGGTGCTCAGTACATGAGGGGAGATGCTGTGTGGAGGATCAGGGTGCTCAGTATATGATGGGAGATGCTGTGTGGAGGATGGGGGTGCTCAGTCTATGATGGGAGATGCTGTGTGGAGGATGGGGGTGCTCAGTATATGAGGGGGAGATGCTGTGTGGAGGATGGGGTGCTCAGTATATGATGGGAGATGCTGTGTGGAGGATGGGGGTGCTCAGTATATGATGGGAGATGATGTGTGGAGGATGGGGTGCTCAGTATATGATGGGAGATGCTGTGTGGAGGATGGGGTGCTCAGTATATGATGGGAGATGCTATGTGGAGGATGGGGGTGCTCAGTGTATGATGGGAGATGCTGTGTGGAGGATGGGGGTGCTCAGTATATGAGGGGGCGATGCTTTGTGGAGGATGGGGGTGATCAGTATATGATGGAACATGCTGTGTGGAGGATGGGGGTGCTCAGTATATGATGGGAGATGCTGTGTGGAGGATGGGGGTGCTCAGTATATGAGGGGAGGTACTGTGTGGAGGATGGGGGTGCTCAGTATATGATGGGAGATGCTGTGTGGAGGATGGGGGGTGCTCAGTATATGATGGGAGATGCTATGAGGAGGATGGGGGTGCTCAGTATATGATGGGAGATGCTGTGTGGAGGATGGGGGTGCTCAGTATATGAGGGGAGATACTGTGTGGAGGATGGGGGTGCTCAGTATATGATGGGAGATGCTGTGTGGAGGATGGGGGTGCTCAGTATATGAGGGGAGGTACTGTGTGGAGGATGGGGGTGCTCAGTATATGATGGGAGATGCTGTGTGGAGGATGGGGGTGTTCAGTATATGATGGGAGATGCTGTGAGGAGGATGGGGGTGCTCAGTATATGATGGGAGATGCTGTGTGGAGGATGGGGGTGCTCAGTATATGAGGGGAGATACTGTGTGGAGGATGGGGGTGCTCAGTATATGATGGGAGATGCTGTGTGAAGGATGGGGGTGCTCAGTATATGATGGGAGATGCTGCGTGGAGAATGAGGGTGCTCAGTATATGATGGGAGATGCTGTGAGGAGGATGGGGGTGCTCAGTGTATGTTGGTAGATACTGTGGAGGAAGGGGGTGCTCAGTGTATGAGGGGAGCAGATACAGTGGAGGATGGGGGTGCTCAGTACATGAGGGGAGATGCTGTGTGGAGGATGGGGGTGTTCAGTGTATGAGGGGAGCAGCTACTGTGTAGGATGGGGGTGCTCAGTGTATGAGGGGAGCAGATACTGTGGAGGATAGGGGTGCTCAGTGTATGAGGGGGGCAGATACTGTGGAGGATGGGGGTGCTCAGTATATGATGGGAGATGCTGTGTGGAGGATGGGGGTGCTCAGTATATGAGGGGAGATACTGTGTGTGGAGGATGGGGGTGCTCAGTATATGATGGGAGATGCTGTGTGGAGGATGGGGGTGTTCAGTATATGATGGGAGATGCTGTGAGGAGGATGGGGGTGCTCAGTATATGATGGGAGATGCTGTGTGGAGGATGGGGGTGCTCAGTATATGAGGGGAGATGCTGTGTGGAGGATGGGGGTGCTCAGTATATGATGGGAGATGCTGTGTGGAGGATGGGGGTGCTCAGTATATGATGGGAGATGCTGCGTGGAGGATGGGGGTGCTCAGTATATGATGGGAGATGCTGTGAGGAGGATGGGGGTGCTCAGTGTATGTTGGTAGATACTGTGGAGGAAGGGGGTGTTCAGTGTATGAGGGGAGCAGATACAGTGGAGGATAGGGGTGCTCAGTACATGAGGGGAGATGCTGTGTGGAGGATGGGGGTGTTCAGTGTATGAGGGGAGCAGATACTGTGGAGGATAGGGGTGCTCAGTGTATGAGGGGAGCAGATACTGTTGAGGATTGGGGTGCTCAGTGTATGAGGGGAGCAGATACTGTGAAGTATAGGGGGTGCTCAGTGTAGGTGGGCAGATACTGTGGTGGCACTAGTGCTGCACTATGTCCTGGCAGCGCACAGCTCCAGTACATATTGCACATAGGAGAACACTGACAGGACATAGTGCACTGGCACCAGGACACAGAGCTAAACCAAGAGTGATAGCGTCTATATTTTAATTTTTTTTTTCTAGTCAGAGGGCTGCATTTAGTGTACTAAGGAGGGAGGTTATGGGGGAGTGACGGGTTTGAATAAATTTGAGGCCTATATACATTTGTGGGCTGATCTCGCATCTGGATTAATTGTGAGATCTGATCTGGAGGTCTGCATTAATTTTGGGATCTCATGTGGGCTCTGTGTTAAGAAGGGGTTATCCAGCCATGTAAAATTCATTTTTGAAAACTGATTTGAATGTGATAATAAAAGTAGTGATAGATCCCCCTGCCGCACTCCTTACACTACTTCCCGTGTCCTTGCTGGTCTCTGTACTTCTATATCCTTCTCCACTAAGACATGAGACCGCTGCAGCCACTGAGTGGTGGGATCAAAAGTTTCACGACTTTTATTATTTTATCATGTTCTCAGCAGTTTGAAAGTAAATTAATGTAGGCACATGGGGCAGCAGCGGGTATAGTATTGTGCCATTTATTAATAGTGGCGTCTTTTTACGCGACCCCCTAACCGAAGACGCCTGCACAGGAACTTCTGGAAACAAACTGAAAAGAAAAGCAAAGTAAAGAAACTGAAATCTCTGGAGACATCGCCTGTAAGTCACTGGGTGTACCTGATTCTTTTAAAATGTGTTTTACTCTTTTTATTAGAAAGTAAAGTCACTTTAAACGTGAATGGGGGGGGGGCGCTTTTGTATTGTTCGCCCTGTTGGCAAAATTCCCTAGAAACTGCCTGGTCTGAATAATGATGATATATGATGTATTCAGAAATTCAGAAAGTCTTCAGTCCCCTTCAGTCACAGTCACTAGTCAGGCCCAGATTTACAGAAGGTGGGGCCAACACAAGTAGGCAGGGTCAACAATACACCAGAAGGGCAGTATGGTGTGCTACAATTTAGTATTTGGATCTGCAGCAAAACCAAATAACAAAGTGTAGCACTATACACCGCCCCAGCAGAACTTCTACTTGGATAGTATATTGTGCTGCACTGCGGAATTTGGTTATTTCACTGGACCAGTATACTGTGCCTCACTGTGGTATCTTGTTCTCCTGGGGCAGTATATTATGCTGCACTGCAGTATTTGGTTTTGCTGGGGCAGTATATTAGTTCTGTAGCAGAACCAAATGTCAAAGTACAAAATGCGCTGCCCCATCAGAACCAAATACTACAGCATAATATACCGCCCCAGTATAGCACAATATACTACTGTCCCAGTAGAGGTTCTGCTGGGGTGTATTGTGCTCCATTTTGCTATTTGATTTTGTTGCTGACCCAAATACATTACTGCAGCACAGTATACTGCCCCCAGCAGAACCAAATACCACAGTGCAGCACAATATACTGCTCCAGCAGAACCAAATACCATAAGGCAGCACAATATACTACTGCCCCAGTAACACAAAATAGCTTCTCAGAAGCTGGATTTCTGTGGTAGCCAGTGCCAGCTGTCAAGTTCTGTCCTCACATTTCCATCATACTCTCCATCATGGTGCCCCAACAGTGTAATTCTGATGTTATCCCCAATACTGTGCCAGCTGTGCTCCTCAATGCCCTAAATAATATTCTGTAGACAAAAGTCCCTCCACTAATAATAATGCCCGCCTACAGTCTCCCCAGCAATAACAAAGCCTGGTAGTGCAACCAGTATTAATAATGCCTCTCCTATGCACCAGTAATAATATTGACTATATGGGGCCCCCTAACAATTCCCCCAGTAATAATAATGCCCCCTATTGTGCCCCAGCATATATATAAACACTATATAGACTACAATTACCCTACATACACAAACTATACATACTTACACCTACAGTGCTTTCAGTAATAGTAATGCCCCCTATAGTTCAACCAGTAATAATATTGATCCTATAGTGCCCCCTCCTATTGTGCCCCAGTACTAATGCCCATAAAGTTCCCCAAAAAATAATAATGACCTCATAGTGCCCCAGTATTAAAATCTGCTTCAATGACTTTGGCAAGGGAAGCTGAGGGTGGCTTCACATTTCTTCTGTAGTGGCAGTGGCAGGGCACCAATTCAAACAAATGAGTGCCTTGTAATACACAGTCACACTGAGTCCTCCAAAGCAGAAGCTCCTTTCATAGGGTGGCTAATAGGAAGGATCTAACACAGGAAGATCCCTCAATGACGTTCATATGTAGAGGATATGAAAAATGGTTGTCAGCAAACTTCAGCCTTCGGCACTCCAGCTGTTGTGAAATTACAATTCCCAGCATGCACATTTGGTTGGCTATTCCCGTGGTGAATGTAGTATGCTGGGAGATGTAGTTTAATAAAACCGGAGGTTGCTGACCACTGTCCTGATGGAACAATACAGTAGATCACAAGGATTTAATAACACGTTTTCCAAAGGGAAGCTCACTGGTAAAAAGCTATCACAAAATGGACCCTACAATTGGTGGCTTGGGTCATACATTGCATTCAGTAACTTGTGCTAGATAAAATGTTCACTCTTTTCTTTTTTTTAATTTGAATACAAGGCAGGAAGATGACAATGATGTGGACTGGACAGTCAAGCAGCTTGGGATCCAGTATGGTCCTGTGCATGGTCATGTGGACTTCTACTTCTTTAGCTATGCTCATTCGTCAATTTGGCAGTCCTGTATGGGTTTCTTGCACTTTGACAGTAGGAATAGTGCTGCATGCAGAGATGTTCTTGCTGTCATGACTAAAGCCTCAGCAGACCTTCACTATAATTCTGTGGGCACTGTTTAGGTTTACAATAAATGGCTTCCATCATAAACTGAAACCATAGAGATGTAAGCAGTCATAGGCAGAGTACATAGCGTGCTATGTGGTATGGCATGCTGAAAGAAACATTATAGTAATCCCTCCAGTTTTATGACAGTGTTTTTTCATACATTCCTCACTCATTTTGCAGTAGTCAGGACTCAAGAAACAAGGTAATACTGGAATTGTTAGTGATGATCTCATTTTACATGGGTCGACCTGATGTCCAAACACTTCTCATAAGCTGCCCCAGAAATCACTAATCATTGTGAAAAGATGGCCCCACCATTAAATGGGCAACCATAAAGTTTCCTTCTGACTTTTACAGTCGTTCTGTGATGTTCTAATCAAGGGTGCACCTAACCTTTCTGCTGACATTAATGGCTGCGTGTTGAGTTATTTTGAGGGCACGCCAAATCTACACTGTTATACAAGCTGTATGCTGACTACTTTACATTGTATCAAAGTGCATATCATTAGTGTTGTCCCATGCAAAGATGTAATAAAATATTTACATAAATGTTAGGGGTGTACTCAATTTTGTGAGATACTGTATACAGTAGAAAAACAAGGTGGTTTTGTTGCCTTTTTTAACTGCAAAAACCATAACATAACTGCAATATACTATAATCTCCAAGTGCATAGATGTACGTATGCTTATCTGTGCAGGAGTGCAGGGCTGGAGTGTGAATTGGAACCCCTTGCAGAGCACCACCTGAGGCCAGAAGCTCAACTGATGGATGGTACTAATAGGGAACAGTGGTTTATACTACAGTGGAGTGTATTTGGTGAAATGCCCCATAACCTGCCTGATGATGGGAGAGACCTGATCATCAAATAATGACTGCTACAAACTGAATATACTATATCTTACTCTGAATATTGAACAAGTGATCTTTAAGTGTGTTTTTGAAAGTTTCTGTGCACGATCCTTTTTTCTTGTGTTCTCTCTTCAGTTTACCAGCATCACACCAGAGGAAGGCCTACAAAGGCTGACATTTTGTATGAAATTCCTCCCTTCTCCTCTATTCAAAAAGGAGGTGAGCATTTTATTGATTTATGATGCTATGTAACCCTTACAGTTCTGGAATGTATTGGATAACAGTGACAAAATGCTGTCACTGTTATCTAAAACATTCCAGACCTCTAAGCGTTACATAGCATCATAAATCAATATAATGCTATGCGACCCTGCAGTGCTAGAAGTTTAGGACGGGAGCTGTGTTATACTCACGCTGTGAGTCCGGAAGGTACAACACGCTCGTGTGAAAGCGGCCTATCTCTTGTTTTCCTAGCACCCCATGCCAACAAGTTTGTTTGCTCAAAGGTAGTTTTTGTTACTGGATGAAGAACCAACACCAAGACCAAGTGATAAACATTGGGCACAGCAAGCAATTACTAGAATGTTGTGTGAGGGGCTGGACGATGAAGAGCCCATAAAGATGCCAAAGGTTTAAGTATTCAACAGACATGAAAAGAGAGACTATAAGAAGAGGAAGGGGGACACCAGTGAGGAGTACGTCAAGATCATCAGTAAAAAAAAGAGGAAGAGGCCATTGGAATAGAGGAAGAATGAAAGGCCATGGAAGATGAAATAGAAGATAAGTAGGAGATGAAGAAGATCGGCGGGGAAGATAAGGAAGTTATCAAGATCACTGAAGATGCCAGAGAAAAAGAGGAAGAAAGAAAGGCCACAAAAGAAGACAACTCCAGCCAGTATGTCAGTAGTGTTATCCCATCTGACCCAAAAGGCAGAGTTCAGGAGTTCAGAAGCAGACATAGAGGAGAAAAAGGATTTGGCAGCATTCCATCCAACTCAATGGCAAAATGCAGGGCAAGAAGAACATCATATGGACCCGGCTACTCTTTCTCTTGCTTAAAGGTATTATCCGACAGTAAAAAAAAGTGTCCCAGACCTGCCTGACCCAGGATGGGGATGATGCGCACCTGATCCCCGCCGCTGGATTCAGTCTGTTGGGCTCCCAGGCCAGCAGGTCCACTCTCACGTGTGCCAAGGACAACATCTGTTAACAGGGGTACACGTGACTGCTGCAGCCATTCACAGGCCGCAATGGTGACCTGCTCCTCTTGCGTCACTGCGTGATGTCACATCTGATGCACGGGTGGGACGTCACCGTTGAAGAATAGTATTGGCTGCAGCAGTCATGTGTACCCCCTGTCAACGGACATTGTTCTCAGTGAACGTGGGAGTGGAACTGCAAACTGAGGAGCCCAACAGACCGAATCCATCAGTGGGGAGCAGGTGAGCATCAACCCCACTCTGGGTCGAGCAGGTCTGGGCAGCCCTTTTACTGTCAGATAACCCCTTTAACAACTGCAATACTTAAAATTCAATTTAAGTTATTTACATTATTCTAGCAAGAAAATAAGATGATGATAATAATAATAACGGTAGTGATAATAATGTAAAAATAGAAATAATATAACAATACTAGGACAAGTTTTAAAAAATTACAAATAGTAAAAAATGTATATAATACATAATAATTGATCCAGGGTTTTAAAACTGATTGCATTTTCCCGGGGTACGATTTTTTTTTCTGTTACGGATTGTTTATCTGTGTCCAGGTTTTTCGCCTTCTTCTGGATCAACAGTTGTAGAGTATTAGCATAGTTGTAATAATAGTTTAATATCAGTATTAAAAATATATTAAAATAAGGATAGAATAATACTGGTACTTAGATAACAGCTTTAGGGTCAAAAGTAATAAAATTAATTTGACAATACTATTAATGCTATATAGTTCTAGTTTACTATTAGTAATAATGTCAATAATAATAGTATTGCTATAATAAACTAAAAATTATAGCTAATAAATAATTTATTCGTGTAATATTAATTAGCAACTAGTTAGTGGCTTTGATCCAGGGTTCTAGAACTGATCACCTTTTCCTTGGGTTGAGAAGGAATTTTTCTTGTGTCACAAATTGGCTGATTGTGTCCAGGTTTTTTGCCTTCTCCTGGATCAACGTTTTAAGTGTTAGGGACCTCATTTTCATTTATGACATAGTATTAATAATATTGTCAAGTTGGAATTTTAGGATTATATTATTAACCCCTTAAGGCCGAAGCTACTTTTACACTTAATGCCGAAGCCACATTTTTTAAATCTGCCATGTGTCACTTTATTAATTCATAACTTTGGGATTATTTCACCGATTCGACTGATTCCAAGATTGTTTTTTCGTGACATATTGTACTCCACGACAGTGGTAAATTTGAGTCAATATAAATCACCTTTATTTATAAAAAAAATCCTAAATTTACAGAAAATTTGGAAAAATGTGTAATTTTCAAACTTTGAATTTCTCTGCTATTAAGGCAGATAGTGATTCCTCACAAAATAGTTATTACTTTACATTTCCCATATGTCTACTTTATGTTGCCATCATTTTGTAGATGTAATTTTATTTTTTGGGGATGTTAGAAGGCTTAGAATTTTAGAAGCAATTCTTAAAATTTTTAAGAAATTTTCCAAAACCATTTTTTTAAGCACCAGTTCAGTTCTGAAGTCACTTTGTGGGGCTAACATAATAGAAACCACCATAAATTACCCCATTTTAGAAACTACACCCCTCAAGGTTTTCAAAACTAATTTTACAAACTTTGTTAACCCTTTATGTATTCCACAAGATTTAAAGGAAAATGGAGATGACATTTCAAAATTTCACTTTTTTTTGCAGATTTTCCATTTTAATCAATTTTTTCCTGTAACACATCAAGGGTTAATAGCAAAAAAAACCTCAAAAACTATTACCCTGATTCTGCGATTTACAGAAACACCCCACATGTGATTGTAAACTACTGTATGCGTGCATGGGCAAGCGCAGAAGGAAAGGTGCGCCAGATGGTTTTTGGAGGGCGAATTTTGCTGGACTGGTTTTTAGACACCATGTCCCATTTGAAGCCCCCCCCGATGCACCCCTACAGTAGAAACAACCAAAAAGTGCCCATATTTTGGAAACTAAGGGATAAGGTGACAGTGTTATTGATACTATTTTGGGGTACATATGATTTTTGATTACACTTTTTTCTAGGCAAGGTAAACAAAAATGGCTGTTCTGGCTCATTTTTTATTTTTTTTTACTGTGTTCACCTGAGGGGTTAACTAATGTGATATTTTTGTAGAGCAGGTTGTTACGGACGTGGCAATACCTAACATGTATAGTTTTTTTATTTATTTAAGTTTTACACAATAATATAATTTTTGAAACAACAAAATCGTGTTTTAGTGTCTCTATTGTCTGAGAGCTGTAGCTTTTTTATTTTTTGGGCAATTGTCTCAGGTAGGGCCTCATTTTTTGCGGGAAGAGGTGACGGTTAGATTGGTACTATTTTGAGGGGTATATGCCTTTTTGATCGCTTGGTATTACACTTTTTGTGATGTAAAGTGACAAAAAATTGCTTTTTGACCCTGTTTTTATTTTAGTTTTTTTACTGTGTTCACCTGAGGGGTTAACTAATGTGATATTTTTGTAGAGCAGGTTGTTACGGACGTGGCGATACCCAACATGTATAGTTTTTTTTATTTATTTAAGTTTTACACAATAATATCATTTTTGAAACAAAAAAATCATGTTTTAGTGTCTCCATTGTCTGAGAGCTGTAGTTTTTTTATTTTTTGGGCAATTGTCTCAGGTAGGGGCTCATTTTTTGCGGGGAGAGGTGACGGTTAGATTGGTGCTAGTTTGAGGGGCATACGCCTTTTTGATCACTTTGTATTACACTTTTTGTGATGTAAAGTGAAAAAAAATGGCTTTTTTTACCCTGTTTTTATTATTTTTTTTTTACGGTGTTCACCTGAGGGGTTGGGTCATGTGATATTTTTATAGAGCGGGTTTTTACGGACGCGGCGATACCTAATATGTTAAGGTATTTTATTTTCTTCATTTTTAATCAATTAACATGTGCTTATATGGGGAAAAATGGGATTTTTTTTTTTACTTTTTTATTTTTTTTTTTACACTTTTTGACTCAGACCCACTTGGTTCTTGAAGATCCAGTGGGTCTGGTGTTTTACAATACACTGCAGTACACTGTATAGTGTACTGCAGTGTATTTTCATTCATAGTAAGCTTTACCATGGCAAGCCGGACGAAAGCGTCCGGTTGCCATGGTAACCATCGGAAGCATCCGGTTGCCATGGCAACCATCGGGAGCGTCCCCCGGTTGCCATGGCAACCATCGGGAGCGTCCCCCGGTTGCCATGGCAACCATCGGGACGCTGCCACAGCAGAGCAGCGTCCCGATGGGAGGGAGCTCCCTCCCTCTCTCCTCCGCACACCATCGGTGCGCTGCCAGAGCACCGCAGCGCCCGATGGGAGAGGGAGGGAGCCCTGTTAACCCTTTCCATACTGTGGTCCCTACAGACCGCGGCATGGAAGGGGTTAAACGGCCGACATCGCTGCCAGCAGCGATGTCGGCCGTTTGAAGCAGAGTGTCAGCTGTACGCTGATACTCTGCTTCACCGCTCGGCCATCCTGACATCGAGGAGGGGGGGGGAGGGAAATGTATTAAAAATGTAACTGCCGGAAAAAGTGTGGGGTGGGGGGGATGGGGGGGGCTTCTGCAAACATTTTATGAGGATCTGATCCCCGCAGTCTCGGACTGCGGGGATCAGATCCTTTCAACCAGCACACGCGTATCCTGTGATTGGCTAGTCTGACCAGACTAGCCAATCACAGCGATCGCTGGCCCGGGACCGCCCCCATTGGTCCCGGGCTGGTTAGCTGAGACCCCTGGCTGTAATTAACAGCCGGGGTCTCAACGCTGTCACCATGTCATCAGACATGGTGACAGTTTAATGCCATGACGGCTTATCCCGTCATGGGGCGGCAAGCGGTTCCTGCCCATGACGGGATAAGCCGTCATTCGGCGTTAAGGGGTTAATGATATTATTACATAGAAAAAAATATAGACAATATAAGAATTAAGGTTAATATTTACCAATAATTAGCAAATAGTTAATGGCTTTGATACAGGGTTCTAGAACTGATCGCCTTTTTCAAGGTCGAGGAGGAATTATTCTCTATGTCACAAATTGGCCGAGTGTGTCCAGGGTTTTTGCCTTCTTCTGGATCAACAGCTTTAGGCCCCTTTCACGCGAGCGGTAAACTCGGACGTCTCCCGCATCGTGTGCCGTGTACTGAACTGCCGGCACTGAACGGGGGTTACATAGCATTATACTGATTTATGATGCTATGTAACCCTTACAGTTCTGGAATGTGTTGGATAATGCTGACAATGTTATCCAGCACATTCCAGAACTGTAAGGGTTACATAGCATCATAAATCAGTATAATGCTATGTATCCCCCGTTCAGTGCCGGCAGTTCAGTACACTGCACACGATGCGGGAGAAGTCTGAGTCTCCCGCTCATGTAAAGGGGCCTTAGAGTTAGAAACTTTATAGTCTCTAATAATAACAGAAATAAATAACTGATTACACAGTTAAACTTTTGTGGCCTCTATTTTTTCATAGTAACAAAAAATGCATTTAAAGGTATTGTATGAAATTCGAAAAAAAAAATATTCACTAGAAAAAGCACCACTCGTAATCAGCGGTTAAGTCTGTTCAGACAAAAAAGATCAATTTTTGTAGTTTCATACAAACCTTATAGAAACTTCCACATATTTGTAATAATCTAAGTTTCAATGGTTGAGCTATAAAATGGACTTTATGAACTCATATTTTACTTATGAAGGCCTCCAATTTAAAAGGGTTGTCCCAATATATATACAAATTTCCTATCCACAATATAAAACATAAGAATCCAATTGGTGGGGGTCTGATTGCTAAGATCACTACCACTGAAAAGAATAGGGGTCCCAAGTTCCCTGAATGAATAGTGTTGTACTCAGTTAGCTATGCCATTCCAATTGAGAATGAATGGAACAGCAGCTCACCTGTTCTACCACTGCTCCATTCATTTGGGGATCTTGGAATCCCAGTTCTTGAGATTAGATACTTATCTCCTAGCTTGTGAATCAATTCATATTTTGGGACAATTCCTTTAACATGTGGGAGAAGAGTGGGAGAAATTTACTAATCAAAATGTGTCAGAATTTGGTCATAATTTGCGGGGGGAAATGAGGTACATGCTTTGCAACACATTAATTGTTTTAGACAATTGTTTCCCCCTTGTCTGGCAAGGGTTATTGGGAACGTGGTTTGCTATAATTTTTGGTAACACCTTGGCCAAAAAGTAAGCAAACTACAGGTGGTGTATATTTAGATTAGACAGTCTAAAGGTGGACACAATATATTATCCGGCATCAACCTCTGAGATACATCTGGAGCAGTTTTAGACTATATAATCTAAGTTTTATTGTCTATATTTTAGACACTATAGGGAAATGTATCACTCCAATCTCCATGCCAGTTTTCAGGCATAAACAAATGTGTGCTAATCAGGTGAGGTTCCTGTGTGGGGAAAAGACTCGGTGGCATTAAGGAGCCTAGGAGTCAGTGTAGGGCAGATGTGTTTCCTTCACCCTGTTTTCCTGGATTTGTGTCATTGCTATCTGTTTTTGGCAGGGGTGGACTGGGAACTTAAAATAGCCGTGAAATTTAAAAAAAACTAAAAGTGGCCCCATGTTGTAGTTGAGTCCAAACTGAAAGAAGGCAGGGCAACAGAAGTAGGCAGGGCCAGCAATACCACAGTTCAGTACAATATACTATCTCTTCAGAATCAGACACTGTGCAGCACAAAATACTGCCTAAATTAATTAATGCTATGAGCATCAGATCTTTATGTATCTGGATAGTGGGCAAGAGGAGGGCTTGGGTGGCCCTCTGGGCAATGGCCCGCCGGGAAATTCCCTGTACGGTCTATGGCCAGTCCACCCATGCGCCTTTTTCCCATTTTGTTAAGTAGTGGCTTTGTGCTAAAAAAAATAAAATCAAAAAATTTTTCCACATCAATCTGCACTCAATACTCCATAATGACAACGTGAAAAAAAGAAAAACTAAAATTTAGCATGGACATAAGTATTCAGACCCTTTGTTGATATATATTGATGATATTTGAAATTTATCTTGGGGCCTCTCATTTCTCTTGATCATCTTTGAGATGTTTCTACACCTTGATTGGAAACCACTCTGGTAAATTCGGTTCATTGGACATTATTTGCCAAGATATATCCCTGTCTATATAAGGTCTCAAAGCTGACAATGCATAACAGAACAAAAAACAAGCCATCAGGAGGAAAGAACTGCCTGTAGAGCTCAGAGACAGGAATATGTGGAGGCACAGATCTGGAGAGGGTACAAAAAAATTCTGATGCAAAGTTCCCAGGAGCACAGTGGCCTCCATAATTATTCAATGGAAGAAGTTTGGAAGAACCAGGGCAGGGGCTGGCTGGCAAATTTTAGCCTGGGGGCAAGCACACAGCACTGGCCCATGTGTAGTGGCCCACCTTAACCTGTTTAACTCCGCCTAACATGTAAAGGCAGTATAGGTAAATGGTGTTTAAATCGTTAAAAGGTGGCAGCTGGTTGTGTTTTTATGTTGGGATAAATACAGCACCAGAACCAAGTTCACTACATAAATACAGCACCAGAAACAAGTTCACTACATAAAAACAGCATCAGAACCACAATTCGACTCTTTTTCTTTTTTCTCTCAATTCGACAATTTTGCTGAGACGATGTCTTCAGCTTTTCGCTTTAGCAACACATTGGCACCCTGCATACTAACACAAAATCATCTTAGTGCCACATGCTGTGCCCTGAATATAATAGCAGCATTAGTGTTACTCACAGGATCCCCAATAGTAGTGCCAAATACTCTGTGCCCTCTGTATATAGTGCCACACACTCTGTGGCTTCTGTATATAGTGCCACACACAGAGCCCCTAATGCTAGTGCCACATGCTTGGTGCCCCTTATATGTGCCCCTTTATGTATAATGGCTCTTGTATGTGCTCTCTTTATGTATTGTGCCTCTTATATGTGTCCCTTGAATACAGTGTACACGCACTGTATTATAATACTCGGTAGACGCTAGAATGCAGTGGGTAACAGAAGGTGGGACATCACAGGTCACTGCTGAAGTGCTGCAAGTAGTATCACAGCCACTACAGCACCGGTATAGACACGGCCTGTACAATACCAGAGGCAGACCGTGCTCCTGCCATAAGAAATTTTGTGTTTGTTTGTTATCTCCTATTAGTTATCTACCAGCTCCTGATGAAGTGTGCAACGCGTCGATCGGTGTATAGAGGGAGAAAGAGACAGAGACTCATACTGAACTTCTCTGTTGAGCCATGTGAATGCGGCTGAGTCTCTGTGTTACACTAACCCTGAGGAGGATTCCTAGGGCTAATTTTCATTTCTAGTAGCCTGCATTTAACCTTAGTGCAGGCTATACTTAGTGGCAATTTGTATTACTGCACAACATATACACGAGTTGGGTAAAATACCAGCATGCAGTGAGAGTTATTCACAGGGATGGTGTGAGTAAGGCTACTTTCACACTGGCGGCAGGCTTGATCCGGCAGGTGAAGGGTGCTGCCGGATCAGGCCTGCCGCAGTGACATGTGTGGAGCCGGAACCGCGCTCCGGCCCCACACATGTCACACAGTACATACATACACATAAACATACACACACATATAGACAAACAAACACACATACTTACATGCTCCCGGCAGGTCTTCGGAGCGTCGGAGGGACAGGATGGCTCGCACAGGTGACGATTCCCCACAGCGCCCTCTGCTGGGCGCCTGGTGGAATCGTCATCTGTGCGCACCGTCCTGTCCCTCCGACGCTCCGAAGACCTGCCGGGAGCATGTAAGTATGTATGTGTGTTTGTATGTCTATATGCGTGTGTATGTTTATGTGTATGTCTGTGTCTGTATGTGTCTATGTGTAGCCGGATCCGTAATGAACTCCATTGAAAGTCAATGGAGGGCGGATCCGGTTACCATTATGGTCACACCAGACAGATCCACCCCCATTGACTTGCATTGGGGGTCATTCCGGATCCGTCTTGGTGCGGATGCCTGGACCGGAGAGCAAACCGCAGCATGCTGCGGTTTGTTCTCCGGTCTGAAGACGGAACGGAATGCTTTCAGGAGCATTCCGTTGTCTTCAGTTCAGTTTTGTCCCCATTGACAATGAATGGGGACAAAACTGAAGCGTTTTATTCCGGTATTGATCCCCTATGACGGAACTCAATACCGGAATTTTAAAACGCTAGTGTGAAAGTAGCCTAAGTGGGAAGGTAGTGCACAGTTTGCTTGATGTTTCCCCTCTATAGATTCCAACAACTCCTTGTGTGTTATTTAGTTGTCAATTAGGGTACAATTGTTATACACCATATCATTGTTTCATAGAAGAAAGCAAGCAAAAAATGAAACAAATCACATGTGCAGTATAATTCCCATCACATTTTTCTACTAAGAAAATCCATGTCTTGCAGCAGTTCATACAGTAATCAGTCTGAAAGGCTAAAATTTGTACTTAACTGGTTGTGTGATCAATGCTTATTGTATTCTCATAAATGGTTTTCCTTTTCATCTTCAAATATTTGTTTTCATTTTCCAATATATGGTGAATTATGCATGAAGTTTATGCACAGTTAATGCAACCACTGGGAAAATAAAATAAACAATAATGAATTGAGAGAATTTGGGCCAAAACAGTAGTCATCCTATAAAAACGCAATATTGGTGAATAATTCATAGTGCGAGAAACGACAGGATAGATATAGATGTGATTGAAGCAAGGAGACAGTATGACCAGTCATGCAGCGTTATGCTCATTGGTGCTTATTTACCAATAGCTCTAGGAAGAAATGCCAAAGCTTATGGATCATTTATTGCTAGGATGAAATGCCTTAAAGGGCGTGTCTTGTGTATTTGATTAACGTTTCATTAATTAGACTTAAGTAGTGAAAAAAAAAGGGTTTGTTCTAATCATTTATATTTTAAAGCAATTTCTGATGGTGGCCATGTTGGTGACACACTCTTCTTGGACTGTCTGTATAGAAGTACAACAGAATGTGTGTTCATGGCAGTTGCAATCCATAGGAATTAAAAATTTCGTGTTACACTCTTTAGGGAGAGATGGAGTATAGCCCTCACCCCTAGAAGAATGAGACTGATAGGGAACACACATACAGAGCTTTAGCTGTGTGTTGACTATACACAGTTGCTATTTTATGTTATGTAAAGCTCCACATAAGCAGAGCTGTCATATATCTTGCTCTCTAATAGTAATGAGGTGACTCTGGTTATGCTTCCCAGGCAATACAGCAAAGCTGACACAAGTGAGCTCCAGAAGAAAAAGAAATGTTTGTAAAAAATATGTTTATAAATAAAACCTGATGTAAATATAATTTAGTTTTCTGTTGATAGATCCCCTTTAAAACATTAGGGGGCTAAAAGGGGTTGTCAAGCAGGAAAAGTTTTTGATAAAGCATTCAGAGAAGTGATAATCAACTCTCTGATCCCTTGTTCCGCTGCTTACTGACTCCCACTGGTCTCTACTTCCTGGTCCCATTTTGACACACGGGAAATGACTAGTCAGCCAATCGTTGGCTTGGGTGGATCACCGATCAACAACCCTTTCAATCCTTTGCATATTAAGTCATAATGCATTTTCCAATGATGATCAAAAAACAAAATGAAATTTACACCATAACATGAACATAGTTGGTGCCAGATAATATAAAGTATTCTGCATTTTGGGAAAATAATAGCCCCCCAAAAATTCTAGCATACAATATCTGACTATGCTTCTTATAATTGCTTATATCCATTTCCTCCTTTTGGCCTTGTAAAACGCCACATTATCTTGCACTTCAGTGACAGAAGTAAGTATCTATTAAAATCAGATAGCAGATTAAAGGAGTTTTCCACAAGTAGAATATTAATGACTCATCCTGAGGACAGGTCATCAGTTTCTGATCGGCAGGAGTCTATCGGACAAATTTCTCAAAATGGCATCAGCCAATTTTCAGAGCAGAAGACAGGAAAGATGAAGAAAGAGGATGACATGTATATACAGTACACCAGAAGGCAATTGCCTTCAAAAAACAATAACGTGTCAGTCCAAACCCTACAATGCAGTTTGTTTTCAAAAAGGACCTTTTTAAGATTACTAATGCTGTCTTGGCATTAAAGAGCTTTAAATGAGTTGCATACAGTCCCAGAATGTCGTCCAAAACTTTTCAGGTCAATTGGAGAACTTTTTATTTAGGCCACTTTCCGTTTTCCGTGCGGGTGCAATGCATGACGTGAACGCATAGCACCCACACTGAATCCTGACCCTTTCATTTCAATGGGTCTGTGTACATGAGCGTTTTTTTTCACGCATCACTTCTGCGTTGCGTGAAAATCGCAGCATGTTCTATATGTTGCATGTTCTGGCTCCATAGAAGTGAATGGGGCTGCGTGAAAAACACATTGCATCCGCAAGCAAGTGCGGATGCAATGCGTTTTTCACTGATGGTTGTTAAGAGATGTTGTTTGTAAACCTTCAGTTTTTTATCACGCGTGTGAAAAACACATCAAAACGCATTGCACCCGCACGGAAAAAACTGAACAACTGAACGCAATCGCAGACAAAACTGACTGAACTTGCTTGCAAAATGGTGCGAGTTTCCCTGAACGCACCTGGACCTAATCCGTGACACTCGTGTGAAAGGGGCCTTAGGTCAACTTTATTCAGACCCCAACTGAATTGACTGATTCAGCTGAATCAAATATGCATGAAATTTCAAGAAATTCTCTCATTACTAAATATCATCCTTCAAACAGACACCAGATCATTGCTGGCATAGATCTAAATTTCTGGCATACAGAGTGCTGGAAGATGTGCGAAATTTATTAAGAGTCTTGGCACAATTTGTACCAATTGCCTTATACTATGACTTGCCAGTCTTAGCATATCTACGCCATCTATTCAATTCCTTATTCTGTCAAGGGGAAGATAGCTAAAATGATTCAAAGCACTGATTTTCCATAAAGCAATCCCAAATGCAAGGCAGGAGTTCATCTCTACAATTCTCCTCAAGGCAAGAAAGATTCAATTTTTCTTGGGTGGCAGAAGAAGGCAAGTGCTGATTGGTGGAGATGTAAGAGGACACGACAGGATGCTTCATTAATACGCCAGTATCATGACCCAGAGAGAAAAGAAGCTGCATGAGCAAGATATACAGTGACTGCAAGCAAAGGGACAGCACTCTGACATGTAACATAAAAAAGCTCAGTGTGGATGATCATACACAGGATCAGTGATCAACAGGGCACTCCTGATAAATACAGACATCTTGCAGTGAAAAGCATAATAAAATAGCAACTTCTGCCTGGAAAGGGAGGGAATGTTGTCATATATCCTTATCTCATAGCACAGATTTTTATAAAAGTGTTATTTCCACCTATTCAGGGCTTACTAAATTGCATATTTTTAGGATATTTTTCTATAGCTGCTTTTGCTTCTATTATGTAATGTTGCAACATGGACCTACTTCTAAAATGAAGAAAGAGACAGAAAAGGCTCTGCTATATTCATTATAGGGACAATGCACTCTGGCTTTTATTAGATAACCCATAGGAGATTGTGCTCCAGTAGCATGTGCTCCTGTGCTGAATATAAAGGCCTAGAAAATAGAGCCTGTATTTTGTCTTTTTCATAATTTGGTGTGCTGCATGGATTGAGGGCAGTGTAGTGTAGTGACAGGCCCACTAATTGCATAGATCTGTCACTTCGGAGCTGGCAATCAGTATTGACATGCCAAACCTCGCAGCGTGCAACAGCACTGCCAAGGAGAAGAGTCCAATGAGATTCACCATCCCCACCGTCCCGGGTTTCTTTCCTATGCACAACAGTATAGACACCTGTCAGTCATGGTCCGGAGGTGAAGACAGCAATCCTTATCAGACTTATCTCAACAGTGATGGTGCACACTGCTGGGTTTGGCATGTCAGTAAGTACTGACTGCCAGGTCAAAAGTGACGGATCGTTGAAATGAGCAGGCCTCTCACTACACTATGCTGCCCTTAGTGAGAGTAGAGTAGTAGAAGTGACAGGTTCCCTTTAAAGGAAATGTGTCACCAAAAATTGTATCTGCCAGAATAGATAAAAACCGAATAGTAACACCTTTTTTTCTATTCTGTTTTTTTTTCTGATTGTAGATTTCTTACTTCTATTTCCTGAACATTATTATGAGCTGTTCTTAAGAGTATTTAGAAACCATTAAAGTGTAACTGCCATTTCACTACCAAAAATGAAATTTCTAACATATGTGATGCTGAAGGGAAGATAACCATGAAGCTTTATTTTTCAGTTAATTTTACCTTTCTGATGTCTGTATTCAGCCCTTAGCAACCCTATATTTCTGTGCCTCTATTTCAGCATCTTCCTAAGATGGCCTCTGCTGCTCTTCCTGTGGTGATCTTTGCCCTGTCCTTGAGGCCATCCTGTATTTCCCTCACTTCCCATAAGCCCTTGCTCTCCTCACATGAACTAGCAGGACCAATAAAAATGCAGATAACCTCCCCCACTACCCAAGAGCAGTGTGTATCCTCTCACATACAGCTAACCAGAGACAAGCCGTGCAATTACAGTCATGGCCAAAAGTTTTGAGAATGACACAAATATTATATTTTCACATGATCTGCTGCCCTCTGGTTTTTATGTGTGTTTGTCAGATGTTTTGATCACATACAGAAATATAATTGCAATCATATTATGAGTAACAAAAGCTTATATTGACAGTTAGAATGAGTTAATGCAGCAAGTCAATATTTGCAGTGTTGACCCTTCTTCTTCAGGACCTCTGCAATTCTCCCTGGCATGCTCTCAATCAACTTCTGGACCAAATGCTGACTGATAGCAGTCCATTCTTGCACACTCAATGCTTGCATTTTGTCAGAATTTGTAGGTTTTTGTTTGTCCACCCGTCTCTTGATGATTGACCACAAGTTCTTAATGGGATTAAGATCTTGGGAGTTTCCAGGCCATGGACCCCAAATCTCTATGTTTTGTTCCCTGAGCCATTTAGTTATCACCTTTGCTTTATAGCAAGGTGCTCCATCATGCTGGAAAAGGCATTGTTGATCGCCAAACTGCTCTTGGACGGTTGGGAGAAGTTGCTCTCGGAGGACATTCTGGTACCATTCTTTATTCATGGCTATGTTTTTAGGCAAGACTGTGAGAGAGCCGATTCCCTTGGCTGAGAAGCAACCCCACACATGAATGGTTTCAGGATGCTTTACAGTTGGCATGAGACAAGACTGGTGGTAGCACTCACCTCATCTTCTCTGAATAAGCTGTTTTCCAGATGTCCCAAACAATCGAAAAGGGGATTCATCAGAGAAAATGACTTTACCCCAGTCCTCAGCAGTCCACTCCCTGTACCTTTTGCAGAATATCAGTCTGTCCCTGATGTTTTTTTTCTGGAGAGAAGTGGCTTCTTTGCTGCCCTCCTTGAGACCAGGCCTTGCTCCAAGAGTCTCCGCCTCACAGTGCGTGCAGATGCACTCACACCTGCCTGCTGCCATTCCTGAGCAAGCTCTGCACTGCTGGTAGCCCGATCCCGCAGCTGAAACACTTTTAAGAGACGGTCCTGGCGCTTGCTGGACTTTCTTGGGCACCCTGGAGCCTTTTTGGCAACAATGGAACCTCTCTCCTTGAAGTTCTTGATGATGCGATAGATTGTTGACTGAGGTGCAATCTTTCTAGCTGCGATACTCTTCCCTGTTAGGCCATTTTTGTGCAGTGCAGTGATGACTGCACGTGTTTCTTTAGAGATAACCATGGTTAACAGAAGAGAAACAATGATGCCAAGCACCAGCCTCCTTTTAAAGTGTCCAGTAGTGTCATTCTTACTTAATCATGACAGATTGATCTCCAGCCCTGTCCTCATCAACACCCACACCTGTGTTAATGGAGCAATCACTGAAACGATGTTAGCTGGTCCTTTTAAGGCAGGGCTGCAATGATGTTGAAATGTGTTTTGGGGAATAAAGTTCATTTTCTAGGCAAATATTGACTTTGCAAGTAATTGCTGTTAAGCTGATCACTCTTTATAACATTCTGCAGTATATGCAAATTGCCATTATAAAAGCTGAAGCAGTAGACTTTGTAAAAATTAATATTTGTATCATTCTCAAAACTTTTGGCCATGACTGTACATGAAATCAGTAAGCATTTGTTTTAGCTTCTTAATAGTCACCTGTCAGCTCTGCATCTGCTCCACACTGACGGGGGGGCTGCTTTAGCTGCTCATATCTCTGGTTTGGTACCAGCTAGAGATATTTGCATTTTTTTGAAAGCTGACATTCGAAGCTTTCAGACAATATCAGAATGACAGCAGGGGACAGTACAGGGGAAGATATCACTGATAGGAATCAGGATGCTGTGAATGAAGCTGAAAGTGAAAATAAAAGCAGATTTTACCTGCGATTATTACCGACTCTATTTCTAACAGTGATTTCTTATCTGTTGCTTGGACTTTAGCTGTCATTCCTGAAATGTCGGCTTTCAAACAAGACCAGTTGCATGTTTCTAGCTGCTACCATTGAGGAGATATCACCATCTACAGAAGCCCTCCCCCATCCACTTTTTGCCCGAGCCCAGGCATTCAGGGCTGTGCTCTTCCTCCCAGTGCTCTGCCCGTTATAATACAGAGGAGACGGCTGCACATGACAACGCTGTGAGAAGAGGCTGCAGATTAGGAAAGTAGCACACATTTGTGGGAGTTATTATTAGGTAAAACTGAAAACGATTACATTTTAAAGCACAAAAGCATTTATACAGCATGGTCTACTATACCATTAGGGTATAAAAAAAATGAAACGGCACTTATACTTTAAGAAAATAGCTTTACAGCAGCCCCATGGGCCATAGACACAATGGTTAGGAGGCGACCCTACGAACTTCTGAGGGAGAGTTGTCTGTGACCTGTGCAGAGGTCATTGTACAAGGAAAGAAAAGAGAAACTCTGACAATCACCTATTGTGAATGGTGGATCCTGTCTTATCTATACACAGAGGTGATATAATTACAGGCAGGTTTAGAATGAAAGAAAAGCAAATAACTGCAATAAAGTGATTTGTACAAACCATGACGTGGTGCCAATTATTAGACATAATGGCCTGTGCAAAAACTGCAGGGTTTTTGGTTTTAGTTTAAATATAAAAAGTGACATGGAAACTTAAAATAACATCATCAAAAATTATTAAAAAATATGTTAAACATAAAAAAGTGATTTAAACAGCAGGTCATTTTCTGATGACACATTCCCTTTAAGGGTGGTTTAACATTAGCATTTTTTTTGGAGAAAAACAAGTGTTTTTCATGCCATTTTTTAAGTTTTTTTTTCTAGCCAGATGTTTAAGTCTATAGGGAAATATGAAACACAATACTAAAAATACTGTATTTGTGACATCTTCAGTTTTTTTCCCCAAAACGCAGCATGCACTAGGTATGGTACATTTTTCTGGTGTTTTTTTTTTTTTAATAGACTTCTCAATAGGACTTGTACAACGCCAGAAAAAAAATGCATGTTACAAATGTAATGAAAACCGCCACCAAAAACACTTGCAAAAAATGGAAAAATTAATGTTTTAGGTTTTTATGTTTACAAATAATACAAAAAATGCAAGGCCTAGGGGTGAATCCATCCACAGTAGATTTGTAGCAGAAATTGATTTGCATGGATTGCTGCAAGTGCTATTCAAATGAATAGGACAGTTGCAAAAGATTTTCTGCAAGAAAAGACACCCCAAATGATCAAGTGTGCAATGATCAAGTCCATTCAAAAGTCAGATAAAAAGATACAAAACATCGTAAACAATATGATAAATGAATATGCGGATGTACAAGGCTAAATTTGTAATAGAAAAATCAAAGAAAATAATGCACTAACACAGTAGATGCAAACATTATATATGGACTAAGCCCTCATTCTGATATGATAAAATCTGAGACTCTCAGCCAATATTTGTGATCAAAACACATCTGCACCCGCCTACCAGCGCCAAGGTGGTCTCAGGTCAGGCAGGTCCTACTTTAAACCTACAGTACCTATGCGGTTGTGCATCTACATTCAGGAGAGCAGAACCTGCACATATAGTGTGCTGCTGCTAGTTACCTCTGTGTGCATCAGCAACCAATGAGAGGAGGAGCACGCACAGCTATATGTACCACCTTAATCAAGGTCGCCTGTGGGATAGGTGGGGCAAAAAGTGCACTAAAATGTTACTTCCAAGATAAAATAGAAGTGCATTCACACTTGAAGGTGCCACTCCTTCAAGAGTATACTACTAACTAATCAAAAGTCACAGAAAAAGGTAAACAAAAACCTGCACAATATGATAAATGAATATGCGGATGTACATGGCTACATTTATAAAAGAAAAATCACAGAAAATAATGCACAATAGTTGCAAATTATTTATGGAGTAAACTCTCACTATAAGTGCAGGTTCTGCTCTCCTGAATGTAGATGCCCAACGGCATAGGTAGGTTTAGAGTAGGTCTTGCCCGACTGAGACCTCCTTGGTGCTGGAAGGCGGGCATAGATGTGTTTTGATCAAAATATATTGGCAGGGAGTCTCAGATCAAGTCCTGCCAAGAACAAAATGATTGGGCATGCTGAAATCCAGCCAGATCCTTATCTCCCTTGACAATGGGGGGGGGATCGTCGTGAGGTCCCCATACACATTAGAGGGTAGGTAGTCCTGCTGAAATTGGCAAGTCCAGCCAATATACATCTAGGGGGTCATTTACTATTCTCAAATATGCCTAAATTAGGCTTATTTCAGGTGCAGATGGCGGTGTAATGGTTAGTTGCGCTGTTATCTGCGACTTCGCCCCGCTCATGCCAGGTCTAAAATCATGGGTGGGGAAGGGGATAGGCCCATCTCAATCATAATTTTACACGCTATCTTACATTTAGAACTGGCACTGCATGTGCCAAAGTCATGGCCAGCTGTGGGCCTTCATTAAAACGCCAGTCTTAAAAAATGTGCCCCCTAATTTCTATGCTCAGCTTTAGGTGTCATTTATACATTTAAACCTTATTGTGCCATCTAAAATGACCCTTACTCAAATATCTCAACTTCTAAAAACTTCCATATTTACATATACATATGCAAACGGTATAAGTGGCTCTTGCAATAAGCTTTACTCCAACAAGCTTTCTAGCATAGGTGTAGTTGATATTTCATTTCCTATAGACCGTAAACCCCTATGGTTTATTCACACGGGAAAACGGATTGTGGGATCAAATATCCCCACAGCTCACGTAGTGACTATACAAGACGCCTCTCTTTACTAATTAGAATTATGTCCAGGAATAGGCAAATGATGGAAAATTATGGCGATTGTTGCCTATATGTGTAATACTGAAGTAATGAATGAGCTGTTACAATTCACAAATGCCTGGTTCCTGTGTGATTTAATATATACATGAACATGATATACAGTACTATATATGAATACGATAAATGTCAGATGCTATAACTCAGTTTCCTGGAGTTACATATCAACTTAATGATGAGTACACAATGCAGTGAACACGGCTGCTGTGCCCAGAGAGAAGCACACCACTGTCACATTGCCTTTAACAACGCTGCAGATATATTCCCAGGGGCAAGGAAAGTGTGGCAATTTAATCCAGTCATCTCATATGCCGAAAGCTCTGATTGCAAACAGTTTGCCGTAATGGCTCTACCCTTTTTAAAATGGATTGCACTTATTTTTAAAAATCTTTATGACTTTACAAGAATAGGCTTAAAGCTGTGTTCAGGGAAAAACTGGGTTTTGAAATAGAGAAATGCTTTTAGTGGTTACTTGGTGCCTAGCGCTCAATGAGAATTTTCCTACTGACTGAAAAGCTTCCCTTAAAACGGCTAAAACATTAATCAGCACAAATCACTTCAAGAAAGTACATGTGCTCCTTGGCATTAGGAAGCATCTCACACTGGTTGATGAAGTTTCTCTAAGTGGGAGTATGATAATGCTGATGTATTGCTTAATATTGCACAAAAAAATAGGTCAGTGAGTAATGTGCTCTCAGCATGCTGATATGAATGTTTTCTGAGTTTCCTCTGCTCTTATATTAAAACTACACCCAAAGAGTCAGTCGTATGTCTACTCAAAAGTATTATAGGAAAAGAGGAAGCAAGCTTGCCTTTTATGATATCATTTGGCCAGTACAATAGCTGGCAAGCCTTCACAAGAGCCTTAGGCACAAAATGTACTTGGTGTCTGTAACCGTGATATGCAGAGACCAATGTCCTAGAATGCAAAAGGAGCCTATGGGTCAAGTATGTGGCGCATTTCATTTAACTCAGATGTAAGTAAGATGGTATCTGCATTTTAAAGGGCTGTACATTATTATACTATAGCATAGTGATTATTATAAATTAATTTAAAGGCTATGCATCAATGTTTTAATTGAATTGCATGTATTATGTGAAAAAATTATTTTTGTTATTGGTCTTAATTAAAAAATGTTAACCGTTTGTTGCCTGCAGCCTGCATGTCTTCATATCAGACATTGTGGAGTAACAGGAACTGGGCTTATTGGAACATGCATGCAATAACTGAAGGTCACCTTACATGGTGGATGGCATAGACAGGAAAAAGAAATCAGAGAGTTCATTTCAATGTACAGGAAATACAACAAATTATAGAAATGTATAGACAGACTACAAGTTATCATTAGTAACAGTGACATCTAGTGTCACAACAATAAACTGCAGTCAATTCAGCAGAAGTCATTCCAGCAATAGACTAAGCTGAAGTGGTTGTATCTGCAACATTGTGTGCTTCCATTCATGTGACCAGCATCTAGAAATAAATGCAATTGCATTTAAAGGGGTTTTCTGAGATTTATTTTTTACTGATGACCTATCCTCTGGATAGGTGGGGGTCTGACACCTGGGACCCCGTGGATC
Organism: Rhinella marina; assembly: GCA_900303285.1. NCBI lineage: Eukaryota > Metazoa > Chordata > Amphibia > Anura > Bufonidae > Rhinella > Rhinella marina. Next base: position 49,240 of record ONZH01022727.1, read on the forward strand.
AGCTGTTTGAGAGGCAGCGGCATTCCTGTGAGCGCTGCGGCCTTCTTTCTGCTTTTTCTAGGACGAGTGATGACATGTTCATCGATCACATGGCCTAGGAGCAGCTCAACCACATTTAAGTGAATGGGGCTGAGTGGCAATACCAAGCACAGCCGCAATACAATGTATGTATGGCACTGTGCTTGGTAAGCTGCGAGAAGGCAGCGGAATTCACAGGAGCACCATCGCCTTCTCAAAACAGCTGATCGGCGGGGGTCCCGGGTGTCAGACCACCACCAATCAGATACTGATGACCTATCCAGAGGATAGGTCATCGGTTAAAAAAAAAATAAAAAATCTTGGAAAACCCTTTTAACTGTACCCGTCCAGCTCGTCATTTGATTGATACGCATTACTGTGCAAAAGTCATCACTACCATTTCATTCATTTAATTTCCAGTCCAAAAAGTCATTATGCACATATTATGCATATTTAATCTTTAGTGTCAAGAAAATATACACAAAACATCAAGTTATCAGTAGATTACACAAACAAGAAAAGCATGTGCTTGCTCCAGAAACAGTCCCATTCAAATCAATTGAACCGAGTTGCAATCCTAAGATTTCTGCAACAAATCTGGTACGTCTGAATATAGCCTAATAACTTCAGGCTTTGAAGTTGGATGCATTTCCTTCTTCTTATGATTCAAGTAATCCCAAAGAAGAAGCAATCTAGCTTCTCCTCCCTTAATTAGCCTCAACAAGGTACTGTAATTAAACGACTGCATCAACTCCCTTTTCACAGCGTTACTTAGTATTACAGCATTATATACATTTTTTGAGTCCTCATTCCTTCAGAGGTAGCACTCCCTGCCTAACTAGAACGGGGGAAGACAGTGGGGAGCAGTTCACTGGAGACAGCAGCAGCAAGTGTTGACACATTGCAGGCAGCCAGAAGTGGGTCTCACGCAAAGATGGTGACATCCTCTGAATATAGAGACATCAGAAACAACCAGGAGGTCTACCATGGATCACATGACCTGATGGATTCTTTGCAGGGAAAGAAAAGGAATAGTGTATATCATGCTACAGTAGGCATCTAATAAATAAGGGGGGAAAGTACTGGACAGCTTCTTTAAATGATGTTGAGATCTGGGCTTAGGGATGGTCAGTATGTTGAACTGAGAACACCAGTGGATGCATCCACTGCATCCAAAATTTGCCATGTAAAAAACATTGTCAGTGCCTGGGGTATTCTCTTGTGTAGAATCATTTTACCTAATCAAATTTGTCTTTATCAAAATACATGATGCCTTCAATGAAAAACAAATTGCTAACTCCAAATGCTCATATACTACCCATGATCCTCCGCAATGCTTTACTGATGGTTGAGGGTGCAGTTAGAAGAGTGTTTTTCAGTAGTATACATACAGGCTTCCTTTCTATAGATCTCAATATATTATTATTATTATTATTAAAAACTAAATAAAACCAATAATATGCTATTACACTGTACATATGCACCAATAAGCCATAACAATAAAACTGTATGCTTACTCTTAGGGACAATACCATCATAAAGCTCAGGACATAGAAATACAGCCAAAATGAAATATACAAAACCTACTCAAGCCTGTACTGGTGCTGGATGGAGTCATCAGTTGTTAAATCCTGGATAATCCCTTTAAGAATAGCTTGATAGGGACTCTGTCAGCATGATCAACACTATTAAATTAGGCATACTGCATGGTAGGGCTCATCATGCTGATAAAAACAATAGCATCCTTTTGTCTGTAGGATAAACAGCTACAGAGATATCTGCCTTTTTATTTTCATGCAAATGAGCAAGTTGGCGCAACAAGGGGCTGGTTGTAATCCTTGGAGCACTGCTTTTGTAACACCCCCTTGTGCTCTATACACCACCCCCTGTACTTGACTGACAGGGCTAGATATCAGCATGCTGAGGGAAGAGTGTCTTAGCATATATGTATCATATATACTACTTACTGTATCCTTATCATGATGAGAAGAGTGGATTTCTATGTATAGAAAGCTAATCTACATATCACTGCTTTATACTCACATTATTATAAAGAAACCAGTAATATGTGTTAGCTTTCTAAGTATAGCAAATACATTATTCTTTATGTAGTAAGGCTTTAGCTTGGTGACAAGTGGTCAGTTTTGCATGTAGAGTTCCTAAGTTCAAGCTTTACTTTATTGAGAATGGTGTTTTTTTATGCTTAGAAACATAAGACATATTACTGGTTTATTCACAGGCACAATATATGATATATAAAGAACCTAGCAATATGTATTAAACTACAGTAAGTAGTGTATATGATATATACATGCTAGTACACATCTCTGTCCTCAGTATGCTGATGTCTAGCCCTGTTAATCAAGGGGAGGGTGGAGAGGACAAGGAGGTGTTACAAAAGCAGTGCTTCAAGGATTCAGCCCTACCCACTGGTGCTCCAACTTGCTAATGCATATGAATAAAAAAGCATCTCTCTGTGCAGCTGTTCAGCATAATGCTAAATTTACTTTAATCTGAAAACAGGACTTAAGATCACTAAGTAACAGTCCAGTCCTTTTCCTCCTTAGCCCGGTAAGACGCTTCTGGCATTGTCTCTGGGCCATGAGTGGCTTGACACAAGGAATTCGACAGTTGTAGTCCTGGATATGTCTCTGTGTGGTGGCTCTTGAAGCACTGCCTCCAGCTACAGTCCACTCCTTGTGAATGTCCACCAAATTCTTGATACTTAATGTCCTTTTCTTGATAATCCCTTCAGTTATCCTGTTGCTTGTGCACCTTTATCTACCACTAAACTTTCCAGTAATATGCATGGATACAGCACTCCTTGAACAGCAAGCTTCTTTAGCAATGACCTTTTGTGGATTACTCTCCCTGAATGTCTTCTGGATAGCTGTCAAGTCAGCATCCTTCCCCATAATAATGTAGCCTACTGACCCAGAATGAGGGACCATTTAAAGGCTTAGGAAACCTTTGCAGGTATTTTGTGTTGATGAGCTGATAAGAGTGTGACACCATGAGTCTACAATATTGAACTTCAATATTCTAATTTTCTAAGATACTGACTTTTGGAGTATCATTAGCTGGAAGCCGTAATCATCAATATTAAAAGAAATAAACGCTTGAAATAGATCACTCTGTATGTAATGAATCTATATAATATACGAGTTTCACTTTTTGAATTGAATTACTGAAATAAGTTAACTTTTTGATGATATTTTAATTTATTGAGAAGCACATGTACACTGCTCATTTCCAGTTGTTACAACCACCACTTGTTTATGAACTCCTCGGCATGGGCATGATCACGTGCCCTGCTGCAGCCAACCACTGGCTTCTGTAGTGACGCATCTCTCTTGTAGACACGTCACTACCGAAGCCAGTCATTGGCTGCAGAGGAACAGATGATCATACCCATGTGGGGGAGGACGTAAACAAGCCATAGAGCGGAAGACGCACTGGAGCAGCAGGGAGCAGGTCAGTATGACCTTATTTCCATTACAGGGGCAGGCTGGAGGCTCCTGTGAAACGTTATTTATTTCCAGACAAGCCGTTTAAGGCAAGCACTAAATATAACAGCTAATTGTTTTATATTTACCTTTATTCCCATTTAGACTTGTACTCTGTTATATATGTATCTCTTGGAAATTCAGAGAATCATGTGCAAATTCATAGATTTATTAAAATTAAGTGTCTAACAGTGTTTTCCAGTTATTAAATGCATGGTGTTTTTTATATTCATTTAGAGAAATGTAGAAAATTTCAGGAATTTCAGATATTTCAAAAAACATGTTTCAAGTTCGATAAGTAGCCTAATTACATGCATGCTGGTAAGAAAAAGTCAGATGTTACCATTTTACTTCAGTAAATTTGTTATTACTAATAATGGCCATTTATAAGTTGGATTGTGATAAACTATAAGAGTTGGAGTCAGAACTCCACAGCTCTGCCATACTAACATAGGAGACCTGACAGAGCTGCTTCAATGAGAGCTAAAAAACAAAGTGCTATGGAGAAGGATGTTGTATTACATACAAAAATAACATTGTCCAATGATTTTTTTATTTAAAAATAACAATAAGCAACACATTCAAATAAAAAATGCAACATTTTAGAGGCACCATTACATGACTACTGTAGATAAAAGCAAACAAATTCTTCAAGTACAATATATATATTTTAATTTAAATTTTATACAGACACATTTCCATCTAAATAAAATAACACATATATTACAGGCATGTTTCTGAACTTTTAACATTCATAACAAATATGACAGATGTCTATTTCAAAATATTCTTGACTGTAAGACAATTTGTAATTTTTTTTTCATTTTCCATTCTTAAAATTGAAAATATTATAATTGATATAACTGATAATATTACTATGGCCCACATGTACTATTGTGAGTGCATCAAAATTGTTGCATAAATTGCACAATTTGTGACATTGTGCCAAAATCTGACATTTTTGGCACAATCTGCTTCCTCTAAATTTATGAAGAAAGTAAGCAAAAAAAAAAAAAAAATCCACTGCATCTCGTCCACCAAGAGGCCTGGTCTTGGTGGGAAAGGGGCCATGGCTTAAAGAGGACCTGTCACCTCTCCGGTTATGTCTGTCTTAGTAACTCCTTGCATTCCCCATGTAATCATTCTGTTGCATCTATTCCTCTAATTGTATGTTGTACCATTTCTCTTATTAGTCCTTCTAGAAGTTTATAAATTAATTAATTTCCTTCAGTCTGCAATAGAAGTCCAGCTGGAGGGTCGTCCTGCACAGCATGAAACTGGCAGCACTGATTGTATAGTGTCAGACTGTGCACAGACACACCGACAACTGGTGACACCTAGCTGGACCTTTATGCCAGACTGCTGGCAAGTCCATCATAAACTTCTAGTAAAATAAGAGGAATGATACAACATAGATTCTTAAGAATAGAAGCTCCAGAACTAATATTACATGGAGAATGCGAGTAGTTACTAAAACAGACATGTCAGAAGTGGCAGGTCCTATCTAAGCCATGGTCCCTGTCCCGACAACAGATTTTTATTTTTTTTTCTGCTTACTTGATTCATAAATTTAGATGAACCAAATTGTATCAAAAATGTTGGTGTAATTTATGTGTTTGGTGTAATGTTTGGTGTAATTCGTGCCACAATTCTGTTATTGTCACAATAGTAAAGAGACACGTCAGAAGTGACAGGTCCTCTTTAACATGCATTTTGGTACAAAATTCTGTCTCAGAGTAAGCCAACCAACAATTTGTATAAAGCTAGAGAATTTTTTTAGCCAAATTTCTCTTTTTCACATCTTTACACTGTCTGTTTACACTGTCTAAATATTAGACAGGAGTAGTAAATCTTCCTCTGTGTTCATACTATGTGTATGTTAGGTGCTTGGTTCAGGAAAGCATATTAACCACCTAACTGTTTTGCCCGAGTTCAGCTCGGGCAGTGTGAAAAGTAGCTAAATGGAGTGGGGAGGGCTGCTTTAGATGGTGATATCTCCTCAATGGTAGCAGCTAGAAACATGCAACTGGTCTTGTCTGAAAGCTGACAGTCCGGGCTTCCATACAACTCAGGAATAATCATGAGTAAAACCTGTTTTTACTTTCATTTTCAGCTGCATTCACAGCATCCCGATTTCTTTCAGTGATATCTTCCTCTGTCCTGAACATATTGCTGTCGTTCTGGTACCTGGTACCCTAAGATGTGTCTCCGCAAAGGTCTGACTGATGTATGTGGGACAATGCCTATACAAATCTTCTAAACGGTACATTTTATATAAATGCATTCTATTAGTAAAAATATTGGTATGGCTATATCTAACTATACAAACTACATTTGTGAGTTGGGAATACCCCTTTAAGTTAGTTCTTCAGTGTGCTGTTTTTATCTCAGGGCCATGCACACAATTTTTTTTTGGCGGATCTGTGTGCCTGATCTACAAATTTCACATCCTATTCTGGTCCGTATCTGCGGATAAGAATAGCGCTTTCTATTTATGGGGGTGAGAAAAATCCAGAATACACATGGAAGCTATCCATATTCTGCAGATCAAAATACAGACACTGCAGTGTGCATGATGCCTTAGTGCAGAGATCTCAAACTCGTGGCCCTACAGCTGTTGTAAAAATACAACTTCCATCATGCCAGGAGAGCCTACAGCTATTGGGGCATGCTGGGAGTTGTAGTTTTTCAACAGCTGGAGGGCCACGAGTTTGAGATCCCTGCCTTAGTGTGTATGTTTGCATTAATTTACAGACAGATTCAGACAGGGTTCAGATGGAAGGGAATAACATGAGACTGCAGGATCAAAGATGATCAGTTTAGTAGTCTAAGCATGGAGGCTAGTGTGTATTTCCTTTACTAGCAGACAACAGAATATTTACTTTGCATTGCATCATATTATCAAGTAGGGTAGACCTTCTGCACCAGCAGAGGCAATAAACAGATATATGGATTTGGCACCTTTATAGAAAAGAAACTTTGTTTCTGTAATTCAAGTGAGTTGTCCCTACTGAACATCTCCTGTCCATACTCCCTCTTGAGTCATATGAAAATCAAACATGGTTTCATCACTTGGGATGCTCCTGTCAAAGCAGCTGCTGTGAACAAAATTAGTAGCCACATCAATCTTCCCCTGGCGAGTACAGCTGATCCCTGGGCGAACAATGGGGGCATCATTTATATAAATGGTTCGAGCTGCAAGTGTTCAGTTAAAGGGGTTTTCCAAGTGTTTTTTTTTTTTACTGATGACATATCCTTTGTCTGATTTGTCGAGGTCTGACACCTGAGACCCCCACCGATCAGCTGTTTGAGAAGGCAGCAGCACTTGCAGAAGTGTCGCGGCCTTCTCCAGCTTTTCCTAGGTCAATAACATGTTCATCATTCACATGGCCTAGGTGTAGCTCAACCTCATTGAAGTGAACGGGTCTGAATTGCGATACCAAGTATAGCCGGTATACAATGTAAGGCCCTGTGCTTGGTAAGCAGAGAGAAGGTTGCGGCACTAATGCGAATGCTGCTGTCCTCTCAAACAGTTGATCAGCAGGGGTTCCAGGTGTCGGACCTCAACCGATCAAAAAAAAAAACACTTGGAAAGCCCCCTTAATGAATAGAAATGTCTATCAATTTTTAGAGGAAAGCATCAATATTTCTGGACTAGTTCTAGTACCACAAAAACCTTTCATACCTGAAGTCTGGTTAAAGACCTCTACCTATGCTTCATATCTGTAAACACAAAATAGTAAAAGTATGAGTCTTTAAAGTATGTGGTTATTGAAATTTACCTCATGTGCACATGAAAAAATATCTTTGCAGGTATGGCAGAGCTTAGACAGTTTTTTCTGTTCCATTTGACAGTATGCTCCTGTAAGTCAACATACAGTACTCATTCAATGTGTAATGGAGGGATTGGCACATTTGTTAGACGTTTCAGGAAAAGCTATTTTCATCAATCCAAAGAGTTCTTGTTCAAATTATACAGAAATATATATTTTAACAGTTTTCCAAGAGTTCCCTTCTATTAAAAGAGAAAATAAATCCAATTATTCATTTAGGGAAATATAAACTATGAAAAACACCATGCCACGTCTAGTTGGACCTTCGTGATTTTTTTTTTTACAACATAAAAAGTTGAAAAACACATAAATGTCCACCCCATTTTTGTGAAACCATAGCAGACTTAACCACTAATTTTTCCATCTCTAAATAATCGAGCCCCATTATTCTGGAATTGGAGTATTGCAATTACCATGGATAATTTTGATGTGGCTTTCACATTTGTAATACAAATCGAAGATGTCAGCATAGCCCTGATCTTTCCACCAGGTGCACAGCTGCCTATTCCAGCCACAGTCTAGAACATAAAACAGTTCTGGATGCTCCATGCCAATCATGGAGAAGAAGTCTTGATCTCCCAAATGACCTTTAAAATGATATTTTTCTGCAAGTAGGTGCACTGCATTGGGTTCTAACAGCTGGTTGTAAAGTTTGGACTGTCGCATGGCTTCTAGGTTCAGCAGCATCACTCCACTGTTAAATCCAGGCATCCCATCTGGTGGAGGACCTCCAACCTTGGTGTTTGGGTTTTCACGACGGTACTGCCAAAAAGTATGTCTGTTGGTGACAAAAAAAGATAAAGCAATTTATTAAGATATTCAAAATTGATCATTAAGTTCATAAATGTTAAAATATTCTTTTTAACGTTTTAAAGGGGTTCTCTGGGAATTAAGAAAATAAAATGACTGAAAATGCTTAAATATTACTTTATTATAAATACATTCTTAAATACCTTTCATTAGTTATTATGACTTGTAGGAGAAATAAAATGGCCGCCATCCTATTAGTACACAAAACCTGTCCTAATCACACAGGATAAGTTACTTCACAACACTGAGCTAAAGAGCTGCCTCATCCTCCGCTCTGCTCTGCTTGTCAGGGATTATGATCCTGAATACAGATGAGAAGATCTTCCGCTGAATCACTGTAGGAATGGAGTCCATGAGGAGACACAAAGTACACAGAGGAGGATAGAGCTGTGGATGATGAGCAGTGGCACTTGTCTCCATTACCACAGTCTGTCCTGTCCGTCCTCTCTGTACTTCATGTCTCCTCAGGAACTCCATTCCTACAGAGATACAGCTGAAGATCTTATCAGCTGTATTCAGGATCATAACCCCTGACAAGCAGAGCAGAGAGGAGGATGAGGCAGCTCTTTAGCTCAGTGTTGTGAAGTAACTTGTCCTCCTGTGTGATTAGGACAGGTTTTGTGTGCACTAATAGGACAGAGGCCATTTTATTTCTCCAAATGATTGCTCCCTAGACAATACAAGCCATCATAACTATATGTAATATACTAGAACTATAACAATTATGTAAGGTATTTGGGAATATATTTATAATAAAGTAATGTTTAGGTATTTTCATTTTCTTAATTCCCGGAGAACCCCTTTAATATCAATAAATCAATTCTGCAAGAATAACTAAAATGTCAGGGTTTTTTTTTTTGTTTTGTTTTTTTTTCATATTTCAACAAATAAAGCTCACCTTTAAACTCAAACCTCACACACATAGAGAGGAAAGAATAATAGATCAGTTTTTTTAAGGTTCGCAATTCAAATCATCCCTTCTCTGAGATTTTCTGTTTTTGCATTTTTTTTTCTTCTCCTTTCCTTCCTGGAGCTATAACTTTATTATTTGTCCATTCACATAGCTGTATGAGGACTTTCTCATTTCTATGTGTACTTTCTAATGGCACCATTTAATATTGTATATGATGTGCAGTAGTGGGAAGCTAGAAAAAAAAAATTCCAAATAGGATGGAATTGGAAAAAAATGCAATTCTGCCATAGTTTTATGGGTTTCACTTTTATGGCAATCCCTATGCGGTAAAACTGACCTGTTACCTTAATTTATACAGTTTTTTTTAATACTAAAAAAATAAAAACTTTGGAAAAATAAATTTTTTCTTTGTATCGTCATACTCTGAACCCGATAACCTTTTCATATTTATGTTGTTTTACATCTACGGAGCTGTGTAAAGCCCCCTTTTTTGCAGGTCAATCATTTACCTTTTGTGTGTATCACTTTTGATCAGTTTTTATTTAGTTTTTTTTGTAGATGAAGCAACGAAAAAAAAACTGCAAATCAACCATGTTGATTTTTTTCCATTACATTTTAGGATGCAGTTATGCTAATGATTGTTTTACTGTTGGTGATTCAAATTTTTATTCATATACAAATACGGGGACTTATATTAAGTCCCCTTAAGGAACTTTAACGTGATTGTTAACTTGCTATAGACTGGAATGAATTACCATTGCAGCCTATGGGAGATTCCATTACATTCTCATGGAGCGCTGTCCCATAGCGAATGAACAGCTTCCCACCATGGGGCCCTGTGAATCACAATTACACCCGTGATAATACCAGCATCATAATAACGTAGCATTCATAGGATAAACTAGGTGACTGTGGCTTCAGGCAACATGGTGATAATACAGGAGATGCAAAATCAGACGTCCCCATATGTAAAGTAAAGACAATTTTTAATACCAATGGCTATTATGGCAATAAACATGGAGAATCTGGACCATAGTGACACATGGTCTTTGCATTCTAAAACACCCAGTGCGCATATCAGCCTGAAACATAACATCAAATGTACATTTGCTTGTTTTCAAGGTAATAGGAGACACTATGCGCTCTGTTCTGTGATCCAGCATAATGGGGAGCGTCCTTAGGTCTAAGACGGTGGACAACACAAGAACACTAACATGTGCACAGATCCACGTTCCTGCAAGCCCGCTATGTAACCCAGGGGAGGAGGACATGGGGCGTTTCACAGGCATGGTATAGTGCAGTCACAGCCAACCTTAAAGGAGTTGTCTCATCTCACTGCTACTAAGATGAGATGAGACACAGTTGCTCCACCTCCTGGCTGGGAAACAGCAGAGCCCTCCGGGAATGATACGTTGTTACAGATACTAATCTGGCAGTACCCGCAGCCTTCAGAGGATCTGGGTTCCCAATATTACTTAGCTTCTGATCTAATAAAGATTCAGGGTACCCTCTTATATGGAATTTCTCATTTATGTTGTGTAATCTGTTGGTACATAGGTTCGGATCCCTTACGATCTTCTTGACCCTGGAGAACTGTGAGCAAGGGAGATCACGTTTAGTTGCTCAAAGACGGCAGCTAGCATGTAAAAGATTATGGTCAGTTGGTTTATTTGTGTAAATCTAGCATTAATGTGCCCTCTCTGTTTGAAATGTCGATTTCTTCCTTAGAAATACCGATTTCTTCCTTACTCTCATGTAGGGTAAAACTCAACTCAGGGTATATTCCATCAATAAACTGAAAGAACGCCACAATGGATGATTTGGGCCCCTGTCCATATGCAAAAGATGTCATCAATAAATCGACGCTAGATGTGGGCATGTGCTTGAAATAATGGATGAGGATACACAGATCTATGCTCAAAAGAAATCATATATGCATTTGTACATATTAGACCCAATTGCAGTCCCCTATTGTTGGCCATAGAAATCATCTCCAAACAAAAAATAATTTTTCTGAAAAAACAACTCATACAGTTTTCCTGTTGTATAGGATTTAAAATTCAGACTCAGTTGTCAAAAGTTCTGCTGTGGCTGCTAATCCCTTGTCATGTTCAATAGAAGTATAAACGTTATTAACATCCAATGTTAATAACCAGCATTTAACAGAAATTGTAGCTAAGCTATGTATGAAAATTGCCGGTATCAAGCAAGAAAGAACAAGAATGCTTTACTAATGGTGTAAGAATTTCTTTCAAGATATAGAGCCAGTAGGGATAAAACAGAATCAGTGGAGGCCACTATGGGTCTTCCAGGGGGATTATTCAAACTTTTAGGGATCATGAGCAGTATCTAAAAGCATGAAATAAACCTTTACAAATTTGGTATCGCCATATTCGTATCGACGTGACCTCCACCACAGAATAAAGTTATCATATCATATATACTGTATGGCGAACCACTTAAAAATTAAAACAAACAAACAAAAACAGTTATCCACTCCAGACTTAGAAGAAAACATGTATTGCTTAATGTATTATATTGTCAACATGTATTGTCATGGACATGATAGATAGATAGATAGATAGATAGATAGATAGATAGATAGATAGATAAAAATGACAAAGAAATGAGAAGTCGGTATGCCAAGTGACATCTTCTGATTTTAGAGCAGTACAGATACATTTTAGTTATTCCCATGCTAGTCTATCGGCCAATTTCATAATGGCAGATGATGAATGAATGTTTGTTCACCCGAACTTTTCCCCATGCAAATAAGCTCCTGATCAGTTGACAAACCAGCACATACTGTGAGTGGCAAAAGTATGTGAACCTTTGCTTTCAGTATCTGGTGTGATCAACAATAAGTGCAATTAAAGAAGAACTCCCGCAAAAATTTTTATTCTCTGACCTGTTAGAAAGGTGCATGATATAATCTGTAGTGATTGTCATTTTCTTATCAGTGACTGTTTCTGTGAGTAAAAACCTCTCTTCTTATTGTAGCTGGGTCATGTGACCAACTCCCTGACCTCCAACTGACCCAGGACAGAAAGCCAGTAACTGCTCTATTCATTCCTATGGGAGCCTCACTTTCAGTCTCATAGGAATACATAGAGAATTAGACTTCCTGTCCACACATAAGTCTATGTGTGAGTTGGTGGGTCTAATTGCTGGTCACATGACACAGATAAGAAACTTCAGGATGATAGAAGTCAAAAATTCAGACACTGGTAAGAAAATGACATTCACTACAGATTACCTCATGTACATTTCTAGCAGGACATGGAATAAAATTTTTGTCGGGAGTTCTTCTTTAAACATTTCCAGTAATTGTTGATAAGTCCAGCATATCGGCTTGGAGGAATTTCAGCCCATTCTTCCGTATAATAATGATCTTATAATTATAATCTGTATATATATATATATATATATATATATATATATATATATATATATATATAGCACTAGCCTATTCCACAGCACTTTACAATCAGGGGTTCATGTACAGTCAGAAATAACATAGCAACAGACAAGTCAATAATTAGAACAAGAGGGATGAGGAGTCTGCTCGAAAGAGCTTACAATCAATGAGGGCAAAGGGATGACACAAAAAGTAAAAGTGCTTGTTTTGTATGATCGTCCTGCCATCTTGGGAAAATAGAAGAGTAAATACAAAGCTTCATGAGCCAGTCACCAGCCGATATCTGTAGTGCTTCTGGGTGCACGGATGCGGTGGAGAGTTTGGTTGAGGATCAGGTTCAGGAACTGATGATAAATGGGCTATATATGGAGAGGAATCAGATCAGATGTGATAGGCCACCTTAAAAGATGTATTTTTAGGCAACACCTAAAACTGTGTATGTTGGGATTTACCCTAATTTTTTGGGGTAGGGCATTCCAGAGAACTGGTGCAGCTTGGGAGAATCTTAGAGTCCAGGAGTGAGAGGTTCGAATTAGGGTGGATGTCAGTCTTAAGTCGTTAGCAAAGTGTAGAGCATGGGTAGGGTGGAAGACAGAAATAAGAGAAGAGATGTAGGGGGGTGCAGCACTGTGGAAAGATTTGTGGGTGAGAGCAAGCTGTTTAAATTGGATTCTATATGGGCAAGCAGTGCAAGGACAGGCACAGGGCAGAGGCATCGGAGTAGCGGTTAGACAGACAAGTGACCCTGGCTGCTGCATTAAGAATAGATTGGAGAGGGGAAAGTCTGGTGAAGGGGAGGCCAATTAATAGTGCAATACAGTAATCGAGACGAGAATGGATCAGGGCAGCAATAAGAGATTTTGTTGTTTCCATAGTGAGAAAGGGATGGATTCTAGGAGGTGTTTATGAGGTGCAGGCAACATAAATGAGAGATATTAAATATATGGGGTGAAGGAAAGATCAGTGTCAAACATAACACTGAGACAGCAGGCCCGCTGCTTAGATATCTGGTTTAGGTAGGTTAGTAGATGCAGAGAACACAAGAAGTTCAGTTTTTGAAAGATTTAGTGTCAGATAAAGAGAGGACATGATGTTAGAGACAGCAGAAAGACAGTCACTGGTGTTCTGTAATGCAGCAGGGGTGGTGATGGGGGATGAAGTGTATAGTTGTGTGTCACCAGCATAGAGAAGGTACTGGAAACCAAATCTGCTGAGAGGAGAAGAAGTGGAGCCAGTGGATGATACACTGAAAGAGCAGTCAGAGGCATATGAAGAAAACCAGGAGAGAGCAGTGTCCTTTAGGCCGATAGATTGGAGAATACAGAGTAGGAGATGGTGGTCTATGGTGTAAAAAGCTGCAGAGAGTTCAAGGAGAATGATCAGAGTAGTCAACGTTGCACTTTGATGTCAGGAGGTCATTTGTTACTTTAGTGAGTGAAGTTTCTGTAGAATGTAGGGTGCGGAAACCAGATTATAATGGATCAAGGAGAGAGTGAGAAGAGAGATAGCAGATGAGGAGAGAGTAGACCAGATGCTCCAGGAGTTTAGAGATGAAGGGAAGCTTGGAGACTGGTCTGTAGTAGTAGTGAGCCAGAGGAGATGCGAGTGGGGTGAAGTATAAAACAGCTTCAACTCGGTTATATTGGTGAGTTTCCTCCCATGAACTGCTCCCTTCAGGCCCTTCCACAACATCTTTATTGGATTATGGTCAGGACTTTGACTTGGCCATTTTTTTAAACTTTAACTTCCTCTTCTTTAACCATTCTTTGGTAGAACAACCTGTGTGTTTAGGGCCATTGTCTTGCCGCATGACCCACATTCTCTTGACATTCAACTCACAGACAGATGTCCTGACACTTTTCCTATTTGCTAGTATAATTCAGAATTCTTTGTTCCAACAATGATCACAAGATGTCTTGGCCCAGATGCAGCAAAACTGGGGCAAACCTTAATACTTCCCCTACCACGTTTCACAGATGTGATGAGATTTTTATTCTGGGAAGCCGTGTTTTCCTTTCTTCAAGCATAACACTTCCCATCAAAAAGTTCAATTTTGGTCCCATCTGTCCACATAACATTGTTCCAAAAGCCTTCTGGCTTGTCCAGGTGATCTTTAGCAAACTGCAGATGGGCAGCAATGTTCCTTTTGGAGAGTAGCTTGCGATCCTGCCATGCATAACATGATCAACGTGCCCCTGGACAGACTCGTGAACATTAACATTAGCTAATGTAAGAAAGGTCTTCAGTTACTTAGAGGTTTCCTTGGGTTACTTTGTGACCTCGTGGACTATTACACACCTAGCTCTTGCTGTGATCTTTGTTAGTCAACCACTCTTGGGGAGTGCCATAATTAAGGATTGGCGCATGCCAAACTCTTAGAGAAGGTTGGTAACCTTTTCTGTCCTGATGAGCACCAACAACTCATCTTCTGAGGTTCTCAGAAATCTCCCTAGGTTTGTGCCATGATACAATTCCACACATTGTGAAGAATTGACTTTGATAGATCTCTGGTTTTTAAATAAAACAAGTCGTATTGTTATCCTACTGATTGAAAACAACTGACTAAAAATTTCACATTCAAATTATCTGTAAATCCTAAATGTTCACATACTTTTGCCACTCACAGATATGCGAAATTGGATAATTTCCCACAATAAATAGATTACTAAGTGTAATATTTTTGACTCATTTGATTTGGTTATCTTTATCTACTTCTCAGTTTTGTATGACAATCAGATGTAGTTTTAGGTCAAATTTATGCAAAAATATAGAAAATTCTGAAGGGTTTTCAAACTGTCATACACCACTCTAGATGATTCTGACAACAACTCATAAAAGCACATCAGTGCCAATCTCTACCAGAAATGATTTTTGATTCCCTTCAAGAACGTTATATTGTATTCTGGAGACAATTCTTTTAAAATGAGAAGGAAAAGTATCCACAAGAGAAAAGTGCTTGATCAGGATGTCACACTGTGAAGCTGAAGGATGGAAACATTTCCAAAAAGGAAATGGTTGCTTTACCCAGACAACTACTAGCACAGAAAAAAAATAAAACTAAACATGGAAAAACAAATCAAATAAGAACAAAAATATTAGAAAGAGTGGAATGGATTAGTCTAACATCCCCGTAAATAAGTACAAATACTGTACAGTAATTTCCCATAAATGAACAAAATACGGCACAAACTCTCAGGATATTCCGGTCATTAAACAAAGTTGTGACTCACAACTCACTCAAAAATAAAGTAGAGCACAACATGAACTGCCAAAATCTTACTTGTCTATTAGGCAATCTACTATGCAGTCACAAAACCAAAATGATGTTTTTCCTATATCATATGAACATTCCATTATTAAAGTGACTGGATGAATACATGGTTTCATAGCAGGAGTCCAGAAGCATGAGCCCAGCTATTTCCTGCAGTAAAAACTGCTATGAAAGCGCAATCTATCCCAATCTTTCCCTGTGGCTGGGAAAATAAAGTATGACTAGTACCAATTTAAAGGGGTTGTCTCAGTTAAAGAGAACCTGTCACCACTTCTGGTTCAACCTGTCAACAATTCTGGAGCATCTATTCTTATGGCTCTATGTCACTCCTACATTATTTGAAATAGAAGTTATGGATGAATTGCTAGCAGTCTGTTGTAAGGATACAGATGGGTGTTACCAGTTGAGGGTGGGTCTGTCCTTGCACAGTCTCACTCTATCCAGTCAGTGCTGCCATTGTCAGACTGTGCAGGAACACATCCCAAACTGGTTAACACCTTACCCTTACTGTAGACTGCTAGCAATTCATTCATAACTTCTAGTAGAAATGGCACAACGTTCATTCCATTACTTTTCTGACCCCCTGATATTCAGTTTGCATCCTGCGCCTCATTTCAGAGTTTTCTCACGTGGCTGTGTACCTTCCTATCTACAGCCACTGTCCTCCTTGGATCCTCTCCCCTCATCTCCACAATCCAATCTGCCATGTAAAATCTGTACCAGACAGATGACAGAAACCGGATAAGTGATCTGATGGCGTTATATCAGATTCAACAGCACCAGCAGCTAGTTAAAGGACTTACACACACACTGCAGAAAAAAACTTGTAGGACATTTTTAAGTAGGACAATTGAGAAAGTTGCTTAATTTTGCAAATAAATAATGAAGTAAATAAACAACAAAAACAAAAAACTCCATAGCCTTTAAGTGGCTTCTCAGGTTGGGCTTAACAATTCCAAAGTTAGAGGAGTATTACGCAAACTGAAAGAGGTTGTCTCATTTCAACAAATGGCATTTATCATGTAGAAAAAGTTAATACAAGACACTTAGGCTACTTTCACACTAGCGGCATGGGTGTCCAGCAGGCTGTTCCGGCGGGTGAACAGCCTGCTAGATCCGTGCTGCCGCTAGTGCACGTGTGCAGCGAGAATTACGCCCCGCCCCCATTTACTATAATGGGGGCGGGCCAGAGTTCCGGCTGCAGCACAGGAGAGGTGGCCGGACTAAAACTACGACAGCCTGCCGGACACCCGTGCCGCTAGTGTGAAAGTAGCCTTACTAATGTATTGTGAGTGCACATATTGCCTCCTTTGCTACCAGGATTCATTTTTCCATGACATTATACATTGCTTGCTTTGATGGTTACAACCACCCGGCAATCCAGCAGCGGTGGTTGTGCTTGCACAAGCCCATGTGCTGTCCCGGCCACCCGGCGCTTTTTCCTATAGTGTGCAGACATGGCCACCATTAATGGATTGCCAGTTGGTCGTAATCATGAAAACGAGCAGTGTATAATATGATGGAAAAATGAATCCAGCCAGCAAAGGAAGCAATATGGACAATCACAATACACTAGTAAGTGCCTTGTACTAAAGAAGAACTCCCGCAAACATTTTTATTCCATGTCCTGCTAGAAATGTACATGATGTAATCTGTAGTGAATGTCATTTTCTTACCAGTGGCTCCATTTTTGAGTTATATCTCCCTGATGGTTCTCACCTTGTGTCATGTGACTAGAATTAGACCCACCAACTCACACAGTAACTTATGTGTGGACAGGAAGTCTAATTTTCTATGCATTCCTATGGGAGCCTCACTTTCAGTCTCATAGGAATGAATAGAGCAGTTACTGGCTTCCTGTCCTGGGTCAGTTGGAGGTCAGGGAGTTGGTCACATGACCCAGCTACATTAAGAAGAGAGTGGATAACTCTCAATTTCAGCCTCTGATAATAAAATGACATTCACTACAGATTATATCATGCACCTTTCCAACAGGTCAGAGAATAAAAATGTTTGCGGGAGTTCTTCTTTAACTTTTTCTACATAACAAATGCTATTTTCTGAAGGGAGACAACCCCTTTAAGCATTTAGAGTCATGCATCCCCTTTTGTTTTATTTTTAGTTCACTTCAAAAAAGGTATGAGATACCAACAGAAGGTACCAATTTCTATGCATCTTCATTTCTTTTGTTCTCATAGGTACATAATGTTCACCCTAAATGAAGAACACAGTGATTGGAATCATTGATATACAATGTACAGTATTTGTCTTTGAGCCATGCATTTGGCACATCATCCAACCGACTTACATCACAAGGTCATTTAAGGATAATGTTAAGTGGATGTTTAAAGGAAATCCCACAATGTGAATTTCAATGTAACCACTATTAAACATATTTTCTGAAGGCTGCTTATACTGACATTGCATGTTAATAGGGAAAGAAAAAAATGTTGTAAACCTAATTTTTGCCATGCAATAGACTAGTAAATGTCCTGGCTGATCTTATGAACTGAACAAGCAAGTACACCAGACAAAATCTATTAAAATCAAGGTCCGTCGTTGTACTTATTCAGTAGTAGGCACTTCAGACTAACGACTTTTCCTGCTGTTTCATGCAAATGCAAGAGGACCTGACACCCACGTGTCTGGGGCTCATCGGTGACATACTGATAAAGCACCACCTGCAACAATGGTGAGCAGTGCCTAACCATAAAGTTTGCAGTGAAACCAGTACAACTTTTAGATATTTTTTTGGGTTGACATAAGGATTTACATATTTTAACTGTGATTTCCTTACAGGGGCGGACTGGGAACTTAAAGTGGCCCTGGAAAAAATACTAAAAGTGGCCCCATTTTGTAGTTGGGTCCAAATTGATGGAAGGCAGGGGCAGTAATACCATATTGTGGCACATTATACCACCCCAACAGAGCCAAATACCACAGTCCATCACAAAATACCTCCCCAAAAACTTCCACTTGCTGGCAATTAGGAGGGCCCAGATGGCCCCCTGAGCATCGGTCCACCGGGAAATTTCCCTGTAAGGTCTATGGCCAATCCGCCCCGTTTCCTTATTATAAGACCAAGCACAGTTCTGTGAATGGGGTTAAGAAAATTGTAGCTCAAGAAACTGTCATCCTGCATGATCTCAACCAAGTTTTGAAGCAGATCAACAAGAGCAAACTGTGTCAAGTGGGGGAAAGATTGGCCCTTACTTTTAGGGCACCAGCTAATTTTTTTACATCCACGTATTTCTGAATGACCTATTTTTAGAGTGATAAATAAAAAGCAGTTGTCTACAACCTGTGACTTTCTAGGTGCTGCAACACTATAACTCCCAGCTGATGGGAAATTTAGTTCCAAAATTTCTTACAAATCACAACCATCACGGAATCAGTTTGACTCTTAACCCCTAGAGGACCTTGTGATTTTCAGTTTTCGTTTTTCACTCCCGCCTTCCCAGAGTCATAACGTTTTTATTTTTCCATTCACATAACCTTATGAAGGCTTATTTTTTGCGGGACAATTTGTACGGCACCATATACGGTTGCATACAATGTAGTGGGAAGCAGGAAAAGAATTCCATATGGGGTTGAATTGGGAAAAATGCAATTCTGCCAGTGATACATGTGGCTGCGCGTGTGACTTTTTGATCAATTATAAAAAAAATGTTTTTTTCCCCATTATGTCATTCACCATATGGGATTACTATTGTTATATTTTAATAGTATGGGCATTTTTGCATGCGGTGATGCCCATGATGTGTATTTTTTTTTTATTGGTTATGTACTTTTATTTTGATTATATATATCCATCATTGAACACTTCATTTACAATATACCAATACAGTGCTGCCACCTGGTGGGCTGTATTGGTATATTTTAGTAATAGCTGTGGGAGACTTCCGGCTATTACACTAATGTAACAGGTTCCCTGATCTTAGCCGGACCACTCACACGCCGTGGTCACATTTGACCGCGACAACGGACTGGTTATTTCCCCTGTTTGGCAGTGTCTGGTAGTCCCATAGAAGTGAATAGAGTCTCATAGTGAATAGAGTCTCCATTCACACAGGAGACTCTAAGACCCTATTTTTTTATATATATATTTAGGTATATATATCAATTTAATTTCATATAGTAGTACTATCATTTTTAGAACAATTAGTAATTATTAGGTAACAAATTACTATAAGTCATAACTAGTAATCAGAATAGTGGGGTTGGAAGGACATGCCGATTAAAAAAATAAAGGAGAGGATCTGTAGTTATAGTTCGTGTATTAGTATGATATACCGGTATATCATCAAAAAAAGTACTTACCGTATTTTTCGCCCCATAAGACGCACCGGCCCATAAGACGCACCTAGGTTTTAGAGGAGGGCAATAAGAAAAAAATATTTTTCATTAGATCTCAGGTCAGACCAGCAATTAGACCTCCCAATGTTAATAAGACCCCAATCAGACCTCAGCTCAGACCCCAATGTTAATGACCCCCAATCAGACATCAGATAAGAGCCCCATGCCTCTCTTCAGCCCCCAATGCCTGTAATTAGCCCCCATATCAGCCCCTAATGCCTGTAATTAGCCCCCATATCAGCCCATGCCTCAATTCAGCCGCCATATCAGCCCATCACTTCAGCCCCCATGCCTCACTTTAGCTCCCATATCAGCCCCCATGCCTGTAATAAGCCCTCATATCAGCCCCATGCCTGTAATAAGCCCTCATATCAGCCCCATGCCTGTAATTAGCCCCCATATCAGCCCATCACTTCAGCCCCCATGCCTCACTTTAGTCCCCATGCCTGTAATTAGCCCTCATATCAGCCCCATGCCTGTAATTAGCCCTCATATCAGACCATCACTTCAGCCCCCATGCCTCACTTTAGTCCCCATATCAGCCCCCATGCCTCACTTTAGCCCCATATCAGCCCCCATGCCTCACTTTAGCCCCCATATCAGCCCCCATATGATTCCCAATGCCTCACTTCAGCCCCCATGCCTCTTATTAGCCCCCATTAGGAGCCCAGCATTCCAGTAAAAATAAAAAAGCCACTTACCTCTCCTGCTCCTGGACGCCGAGCCGAACGGAGGTCCAGGAAGCGGTGAGTACAGAGTCTTCACTGCTTCCCGGTCCTCCGATGCTAATGAGCGCTTCCATACGCTCATTAGCATTCAACCCGTAAGACACATGGGGCATTTTCCCCCCCTACAGTCATTGGCTGCCCCCGCATCCCCAACCCCCCCCTCCCCCCCGGACAACAGATGTTTTCATCCGTGCACGGGGAGAAGCAGCAGAGGCGGTGCGGGGACCAGGAGCGGCGCAGGGAGCGGGGACCCAGGTAAGTATATTCAGCTTGGGAGGGGGGCCCAGCATATGGGGGGGGGGCTTTTTTGGGATTGGATAACCCCTTTAAGTCAGTAAGCTGAATGTTTGTTGGGAGCTGTGGTTTTGCAACTTATGGAGTGCACCAGTTGGGAGAACTGCATCTGATTTAATGTGTCACCTAACAGTGCAGCATCATTTGTGTCCTTAGAGTCTTGTAGTAATACAGTCAAAGATCCCCAACAGAAACACAACACCTTTTTCCTTCATTCAAGTAACTAAAAAATAAACACTAAAACAGTCACTGTCTGTGAATAAACGCTCTGCTATGAGTCTGTCTGCTTTACAGATCTCTTCTAATTTCAATCCACACAATTGCAAGGACAAATATAGTTGAGGCAGCGTTTTGCAGAGGCAAGGTACAGATATGAGCCATGTCTGGGTCAGTTTGTGTGAAATCAGGTCATACTGCTTCTAGCAGCCTCATGGCGACATTGTCTCACAAGCAGGAAATGCTGGCATGTTTCCGTAAGACTGAAAATAAACATCTAAACCGCTGCAGCACTTCTGACCTTCATGGCACCATGATCTCTGCAGTACATGTCAATAACTAGACTCCACTTTATAATCATCAGTTGAACACAAGTCGGTAAGCATGTCCTGCACACACTGTACAATTATATAGGTCAGTACGTTTTAAAGGAACCTGTCACCCCAATTCTGGACTACTCGGGAAGGAATTTTTTTCCCTAAAGTGGGGAAAATTGGCTTCTACCTCACAGGGTTTTTTTTGCCTTCCTCTGGATCAACTTGTAGGATAACAGGCCGAACTGGATGGACAGATGTCTTTTTTTGGCCTTATAAACTATGTTACTATATCTGCAGTAATACATCCAGACTGCCAATTATTATTTTCCTAATGCCCCTGTTCCTTCACTGTCAGCACTGAAAGATAGGCTGAAATACACAACGATGTATTTCAGCACAGCCTTAACCCCTTAGTGACCTATACGCCATTTTACAGTGGTCAATAAGGGCTTTAGGCTCTGGCACTGCCTTCACATGGTGGCCCGCTCTAAGCGCTGCATGGATCCCCCGTGCAGCAGAGAGCGGGGTTTTGGCTCTCACACGAGAGTCGCGCTCCTGCTCTAACAGCCCCGACCTGCAGGAGTTCCGATCCAGGCTGTTTAACCCCTTACATGCCGTGGGCAATGGCGTCCGCCACATGTAAGCGGTGACAGAGCGAGCGGACTCCCTCTGTCTCCCATCGGCACTGAGCAAATGCGATCATGGGGTGCCGATGTGTGTATAAGCAGGTTGGGACCTGGTGTAGGCCCCAAGCCTGCCTTCAGCGTTCCCCAGGAGGCTGCGCCTCTCTGGCACAGCCTGCTGGTCAATGTCATTATAGAACTAAAGTTAAAATGCATTACACTATAGGAATAGTGCATTGTATTTTCTAAACAATCAAAAAATTGCCTGTTTTAGTCCCCTTGAAGGACTATTAAGTCTTTAAAAAAAACATTTATAAATAAAAAATTCCAATTAAAAAAAAATGTTTTTGCATTGAAAATATACTTTTCAATAAAAAAAAAATTGTAAAATTAACATCTTCTCCACGTTTGGTATCACCGCGTCCGTAGGGACTCGCACTACACAAATATCATGTAAATTATGCCCTATGGTGAACATCATAAGAAAAGACAGCAAAAAAATGACAGAATTGCTAATTTATTCTTAGTCACCACCGAAAAAACTTAATAACAAGTGATCAAAAAGTGTTATTTACCCCAAAATGATACCAATGAAAACTACAAGTCGTCCTGCAAAAATCAGGCCCTCACACAACTCCATAAAAATAAAAAAAAAAAAGACTTGGGATGCCACGATGGTAAAATATTTTCTGCAAGATTTTATTGCATAAAAGTAGTAAAACGTAAAAAAAACTATATGTATTTGGTATCGCTGTAATACTGACCCATAGCATAAAGATATCATGTTATTTATGCTGAAAAATGAATGCCGCTAAATTTATAACATAAAAACTCAGTGGCAGTATTGCTGTTTTTTCTCAGAGTGAATAAAAGTTAATTAAAAGGTTATGTGTACCTCAAAATGGCACCATTAAAAACTACAATTTGTCCCAAAAAAAACCAAGAGCTCTTACAGCTGCATAGATGGCAAAATAAAAAGTTATAGCTCCGATGATGAAAAAAAGAAGAAAAACGCTTGGTTACTAAGGCCCAAAACGGTAAATAGTTACCTGGACTCCTTATTTCCAATATATTACTGTAGATAATAGTCCGAGATTGTAGTGACAGATTCCCTTTAATATTCATGCTTTTGAAGTCAACAATATTCATTGCTTAAGGGCCCTTGCACACGACCGTATGCCCTCCGAGACATACGGTTCGTGAGCGGGCCATATGTCCCGGAGCGGCATTGATCGGCATGAGAGCGCACAGCATCATAGATGATAATGATGCTGGGCACGTCGGGCCACCCGCGGGACTATTGTCCTGCACTCACAAGATCATATGAGTGCGGGACAATAGCCACGAGGGCGGCCCAATGTGCACAGCATCATTGTAATCAATGATGCTGTGCGCTTCCGTGTGCATGATCCATGCCGCTCCGGGACATATGGCCCGCTCACGGACCATGTGTCTCGGAGGGCATATGGTTGTGTGCAAGGGCCCTAAAGGGGTTTTCTGGGTGTTTGATACTGATGACCTCAGGATAGGTCATTAATATCTGATCGGGGTCTGACACCCTGCCAATCAGCTGTTTGAGGAGGCCACAGCGCTCAGGTGAGAACTGCTACCTCCTCGCAGTTTACCGAGCACAGTGCTGTCCATTTGACTCAGATGCACCCTGGCCATGTGACCAATGAACATGACATCACTGGCCTAGGAAGAGGCCACCACGCACACTGGAGCACCATGGCCTCTTCAAACAGCTGATCAGCTGGTCATCAGTATCAGATCTGATACTGATGGCCTATTCTGAGGATAGGCCATCAATATCAAAATCTCAGAAGACCCCTTTATTTCTCGCTAACACATTACTACATATAGTTTAATGCTATCTCATTTCAAACAACATTATCAGACTTAGGCTTCTTTCATAAGGATTCCTCATGAAAAAAAAAACGGAAGAATTTTGATAAATCTCCCCTCTGATCCTTCCCTCCTTTTATATCATACGACCAGCATAAGTAGTATTAATAAAAGTGTTGAATTTAAGGGGCCGTGTCTGGTATTGCAACTCAGCTCTATTGAAATGAATGGGGGTTGAGCTGCAATACCACATACAACCTGTGGACAGGTGTGATACCGTTTTTTGGAAGAACTCAGACAGGATTTTCTTATCCTTGAAAACCACTTCCATAGATGTTTCTTCTTGAAGCTTTTATCACTATATATATATATATATATATATATATATATATATATATATATATTTTCTACAACATGTGGGCCTGTTGCATAGCAACAGACTGAATCGGGCTTCAGTGACACACTTTCTCTTCATAAATGAATGGCCATAAATCTGTGTCACTTGTACAGGCACTAATACTTCCTGCGTGATGTAACTACATGACTGACCTACACAGACTCTCCATAATCACAGATACTGAGGATGATTAGACAGATTCCGGTTACATAGTTATAATAAAGAACACAGTTCAGTCTTTTGTAGGAAAATATTAAAGAGTATATACATTGCTCCAGACTAAAAAAAATACCATTGGCTCCTGAACTGAAAAATTTAGGAGCCAAATAAAATTTTTAGGCGCCAAATTTAAATACATATAATTATAATAAAAAAAAAAAAGACTTGGAGGAGATGGAACGTCCGGCCATTAATAGAATTGTCCTATCCTATTTTTTTTGCGGGACAAGGTGACTAAAAAAATGGGGAATTGTGAGGTTTTATTTTTTTTTTTTCTTTTATGTGTTCACCGTATAGGAGATGTTTTAAATATTTTAATAGTTTGGACTTTTCGGATATTTATTAATATATTTTATATGTAAAATTGGGAAAGTGGGTGATTAAGGGGCCATTCAGACGGCCGTAGTATTGTGGATCCGCAAAAATACGGATCTGCAATACCACGGATGCAATATCACGGACGCAATTTGCAGAACACACAGCCGGGCGTCCTGTTCAAAATGCCTATTTTTGTCCGCTGTTGCAGACAAACATAGGACATGTTCTATAATTTCTTGCAGAGCCGCGGCTAGGCAAGTTCACAAGCCGCCCATTGAAGTGAATGCAGCTGTATCTATTCTGCAAAATTGCAGAATAGATGCAGGCACATTCACATGGTCATATATATATTAATATATTGATTTTTTTTTTTACTTTTTATTTACTAATTATTGGCCTCCTTAGGGGCTAGAACTCTTGTCCTATTCACCCTAAAAGATCTCTATCAGGATGAATAGGACTTTACACACTGGGCTTTGTGCACAGGGCAGCAGGGAGCTTACCATGGCAGCCAGGACTTCAGTAGCGTCCTGGTTGCCATGGTAACCGATCAGAGCTACGCGATTACATTGCTGGGCTCCGATCGGAACTGCCACTGAACCACCAATGAAGAGGGTGAGGGGGGGGAGGGGACCCTGTGGCCACTGCCACCAATGATTATTATAGTTGGGGGGGGGGGGGGGGTTGGGCACTGCGCCACCAATGAATAATACTTGGGGGGGGAGGGGTTTGCACTGAGCCACTAATGATTATTATACTGGTTGGGGTTTTTATTACTGGGGAGGGTGCACTGCGCCACCAATGATGATAACTACGTTTAATACAACTACAGGAGGCGGGTGCCGGCGCAGGATCACATAGCCGGCACGTGACCTGTATTATAGGGAGCTGCAATCAGTGGTAGTTAACCCCTCAGGTGCGGCACCCGCCTTCTGTAGTTGTATTAAACGTAGTTATCATCATTGGTGGCGCAGTGCGCCCTCCCCGGTAATAAAAACCCCAACCAGTATAATGTGTGTGCCCCCATCAGACCTCAGATCAGCCCACAGTGCCCCCATCAGACCTCAGATCAGCTCATTGTGCCCCCATCAGACCTCAGATCAGCTCATTATGGCCTCATCAGACCTCAGATCAGCCCACTATGCCCCAATCAGATCAGCCCACTGTGCCCCAATCAGACCTCAGATCAGCCTACTGTGCCCATCAGAATAAAATGAAAAAATCTCTTACCTGTCCTGCGCCGCGGCTCCGCTCCGGGTCCAGCACTCCTCTTTCCGTGCAGCGTCAGGTCAGAGTGCGTGCACTACGTCCTGATGCTGTACGCAGTCAGGACAGTGCAGAGCCGCCCGGAAAGACAGAGGAGCGCCGGACCCGAAGCGGAGCCGCGGCGCAGGACAGGTAAGAGATTTTTTTATTTTATCTGCTCCATGTTCTCTGATACTAGGCTGCATATCAGTAAATGCGGTCATGTCCAGGCGCAAATGACGACAAGACTAAAAAGTCTTGTCGCCATTTGTAAAATCTAAGTCGCATTTGCGACCATTTTGGTCGCCGTCTGGAGCCCTGATATACCGTATTTCTTGCTTTATAACCCCCCCCCCCCCGAACCCCAAAAGCGGAGGAAAAATGGCAGTGCGTCTTATAAAGCAAATACTAATGAGCTATTTCATTATGGAAGTGCTCTTTAGTATGCAGGACGTGCAGGGAGAGGTGACTGTAGTGCTGGCTGTACTCACCGATCCCTGGTTTTCTTCCAGGCCCTGCACTTCTATTACTGTAGCACTCCACCAGAAGCCTCTCTTCAGTAAGACACATGAAAGCCTGCCAGGAGTTTGCAAAAGAGCATCTAGAGGACTCTCAGACAGTTGAGAAACAATATTCTCTGGTCTGATGAAACCAAGATTAAACTTTTTGGCCTCAATTGTAAGCATCATGTATGGCAGAAACCAGGCACTGCACATCACGTACCAAATACCATCTGTACAGTGAAGCATGCTGGTAGCAGCATCATGTTGTGGGCCTGTTTTTCAGCAGCTGAGACAGGGAGACTGGTCAGTGTCGAGGGAAAACTGAATGAAGCAAAATACAGAGATATTCTTAATGAAAACCTTCCATCAAGACAAAGACCCTAAGCACACAGCCAAGACAAGACAGGAGTGGCTTAGGGACGCCCAGCCAGAGCCCTGACTTGAACACAAATTAACATCTCTAGAGAAAGCAGAAAATGGCTGTCCACCGATGGTTCCCATCCAATCTCACAGAGCTTGAGAGGATCTGCATAGAAGAATGGCAGAAAATCACCAAATCCAGGTGTGCAAACCTTGTGTCATCATACCCAACAAGACTGGAGGTTGTAATCACTGCCAAAGGTGCTTCAACTAGGTAATAAGGGTTTGAATACTTATGTCAACGCAAAAATTTATTTTTCCTTTTCAATAAATTAACAACATTTTTGTTTCCACTTTCTCATTATGGGGTATTATACAAAAGTATGCCTGATGCTGTTCAAGTATTGCACGTCCCAGGCAGAGAAAATATGAAGGGGCAGGAAGCTTCAGGTTAACCCACCTTCAGCTGGTAGGGTTCGGCTATACAATGTGACAAAAGTCACATGACAAAAAGGTTAAAGCTACACGGCAAAATTCGTCACGCGCCTTTTTTTGAAATGATAATCAATTGTGTCACAATGCTGCGACTGACAAGCTGACTTAGGGCCTATGCAAATGAACATATGCCTTCTGATACATACGGTTCGTGAGCGGGCCATATGTCCCAGAGCGGCACCAATTGTGTGCACTGGATCACACAGCTTCATACGTTACTATGATGCTGTGTGTGTTAGGCCGCCCACGAGACTACTGTCCCACACTCCACACTCATATGAGTACGGGACAGTAGTCCTGTGGACGGCTCAACGTGCACAGCGTCATACTAACCTATGATGCTGTGTACATGGTTTTTTCATGGACCATATTACCGCTTAGATTTGTGTGCATGTGTCCTTAGATGGATTTTTTTTGCGACTGTTGCATTGCAGTCCCAGCATGTCGCACTGCGACATCATTGACTATTAATACAAAAAAAGTTCTGCAATTTTTCTGCGACAATTGTAGCTAAACCCTTGGACTTGCTGAATGTTCATCGGGCAAAATAAATCAGCCCAACCTCTCCATGTTTCCGTCTTGCTCAGTGAAAGGAAAACACTGAAGGAGGGAAGGGAAGGAATTTAACCTGAGTGTTTTTAATATCCATGGCAGAGGCACCTTCAATCTCAGGGCTAACGTCGTAGACACCAGCAGGGAAAAAGCTTTTCACAGCTTGCCTGGTTTGGGCTTAAAGAAGTTGTCCAAGTGTTTAACTGATCAGTAACTGATCGTGGGGATCCAACTCCTGGCACCCCCGCCAATCAGCTGTTTGTAAAGACCGTGGTGTTCTGGTGAGTGCTGCTGCCTCTTCCTTAGCCAGTGACGTCATGTTCATCACATCGCCTAAGCCCAGCTCAGTCCCATTCAAGTAAATGGGTCTCAGCTGCAATACCAAGCACAGCCTTTTCAAACAGCTGATCGGCAGGGGTGCCAGGAGTTGGACCTCTACCAATCAGATACTGATGACTTAATCTGAGGATAAATAGCTTTCATGACTTTTTAAAGGCTTGAAACTACTAATGCTACATGGCCTAAACTGATTTACTGAAAGTTATATATTGCTAGAAAATATCATTCGGCAACATCTGCAAACAACTTATTGCTATTCACAGAGAATATTGCGACTTCCACGGGAACAATCTTCATGAGCTGGACTCCTGTCCAGGATACAGAATAAATAAATATGAGAAAAATCCTGATCCTGAATCCTGATCAGGTAGAATATGAATTGCAAGCTGAATGTGTCTTGTGACAGGTTTCAAGTTGAGAAGAAAGATATTGCTATAATTATACTTCTGTCATACAGAAAATGGAAAAAAAAAGATATGGAAGGATCGGAAGGTGCTTCTCGATGAACAGAATTCTCCAACTAATGCACATACAGAATATTCTATTATGTGAGAGGGACTTAGATATTATCCACAAAGCAATGAAAACATCAATATTGAAAGAAAGCAATAAGGATAGCTGTGCAGAAAAGTCTTTTTACAGGGCAACACTGCAATTTCAGATCAAGTCAAATAATGTAGTTAGTGCTATGAGATACTTAAAGGGGTTATCCCATCTTTGACAATGGGGGCATATCGCTAGGATATGCCCCCATTGTCTTATAGGTGCGGGTCCCACCCCTGGGACCCGCACCTATATTGAGAACGAAGCGGGGGAGCCCTGAGCCTGGAGGACCCCGGGGTCCGACCACCGCCAGGCGCAGCACCCCCGCCGCGCTAATATAAACGAATGGGAGCGAACCACGCATGCGCGGCCCGGCTCCCATTCATTTCTATTGAGCCAACGGAAATAGCCGAGCCAGCGCTCGGCTATTTTCGGCGGCAGCTTAGAAATTAATGGGAGCCGGGCTGCGCATGCGCGGTGCGCTCCCATTCGTTTCTATTAGCGCAGTGGGGGAAGGCGGGGGGCGGTGGTACAAGATGGGATAACCCCTTTAAAGGCTACGTACATCTACATTTTTTATGATTGCATTTTACTCATTTGGTCTTTATTAAAAATATTCAGTCGTTCTGTCTCAAAGGGTTCACGGTTTATCTAGCTGTGTGAATAGTACTGCCATCAGTAAGATAAGAATTGAGATATAATGGGTTTTTATAAGGTCAGAGATAAGGAGCCGTCAGCTGAGCTGCCTGACGGAACAAAAATATAGAGCCTGCTACTAGGGAATCTCGGGGCAGAGAATTAATAAAGAACAAGTGAAACAAATGATTTTAGCTCAAAATAAGTGCAATAGAATAATAAAAAACACCCCAAAGGAGGGGGGGGGGAATAAAGTACTGCGATTGGGTGGACAAAAGAGAGAAATTATAACCCACAGAATAATCTGACCATTGAACTGAAGACAGGGAATGATTATAGAAGTACTGAAACCAAGTCTCAACATGGGGATAGCGGTTTTATTTTCTCGATGCAATACATGCTTGGGTCTGTAGTACTGCCCATCTGTAAGGGGCAAGCCAGAGGTTACCACTAGGTTGTAGTTCCTCCAAGAAATTCTACATATCAGAATTTCCTAAATAGTATCTGAGTTTTCAAATGATTGAATTACAGCAGCTTGTTCCCAGACCCTGCATCTCATCTGCGACACGGGTAATTAAATAGAAGTAAATATACTGCAGAAATATGTAAGAAATGTTATAAATGGCATAAAAACTCAGATATGCATCGCAATGTCGTAATCTGAAATATCTTCTCATTTTCAGTGATTACAAGGGCCATTGATCTGAGGAGGAGGAGGATGTGCTCCTTACAAATGCATATACACTGCATATGCGGTGTTTTATGTTGTGTGATTTCATGTCTGCTTCCTATTGGTGAATGGTATACAAGCCTGCAATGCAGATATCATAACAAAACCCGCACTTTCTGTTTACATATTTGATGCTTATAAATTGCATTATGCTAGTTTCTACAGGGACATCTAGCATATTTGATGCTTGCCCATGCTTTAACTGCTTTATGAACAGAGCTTTTTTAAGGAAAAATGTATTGTCTTCAGTTTATTAGAAGGTTATTAAATCAATACCTATACACTTATAAAATTAAGCTGTGAGGTTGGCTGCACCTTATCCAAGTGTGGTTATAGGTGCACCGACTGCAGTGATACACCCAATCACTAAAGTAATGGAATGGTTGAATATTAGATCAATCGGGCACTCAAATCTGGGGTATTATTTTAGTTTTAATGTTAATATAAAAAATTAATATAAAAACAAATAAAATGAAATAGCATAAGACATTAAAATAATGTAGGCAGCATAAGTCTTCTGATGTGGACAAGATGTTAACTTGTCCAATTAGTATGACACGGTTTATACTTATGTTATGAGCTTCATTTAGTCCACATGTTATAATATCAAAGACAATAAATATTGAACATTGCTGATGTGAAAAAAAACGATTTGGTATAGCTATATTGTGTCAAAACAGTTCAGCCGTATCGTTGCAGAGAGATTCAATCTCTCCTTACGTAGCACTATATAGGGTATTATCTTCTATTTAGTATGCTCCACTTTTCAGAAAGACAGTCCCATTTCATTACATAAAAGTTCCGTTTTTAACAGATTAACTGGTGGCGTCCCACCTGAAGGCAGTTAAGCCAAACTTACCCCTCGTAGCGCTACTGTCTAGGGGATACCTGAACGATGTATCTGCTTGTCCTGCGGCACTCGTATTGAGGGATTCCCGGTCGTAGAGTTGTGCTGTGATCGGCTTCCCACGTATGTGGTTTTGGTGTATTCCCTCACGGTCTACGTCGGCATCTACTCTATGCTGAATGGGAACATAAGAAAGCATAGAGTAGATGCCGACGTAGACCGTGAGGGAATACACCAAAACCACATACGTGGGAAGCCGATCACAGCACAACTCTACGACCGGGAATCCCTCAATACGAGTGCCGCAGGACAAGCGGATACATCGTTCAGGTATCCCCTAGACAGTAGCGCTACGAGGGGTAAGTTTGGCTTAACTGCCTTCAGGTGGGACGCCACCAGTTAATCTGTTAAAAACGGAACTTTTATGTAATGAAATGGGACTGTCTTTCTGAAAAGTGGAGCATACTAAATAGAAGATAATACCCTATATAGTGCTACGTAAGGAGAGATTGAATCTCTCTACAACGATACGGCTGAACTGTTTTGACACAATATAGCTATACCAAATCGGTTTTTTTCACATCAGCAATGTTCAATATTTATTGTCTTTGATATTATAACATGTGGACTAAATGAAGCTCAAAACATAAGTATAAACCGTGTCATACTAATTGGACAAGTTAACATCTTGTCCACATCAGAAGACTTATGCTGCCTACATTATTTTAATGTCTTATGCTATTTCATTTTATTTGTTTTTATATTAATTTTTTATATTAACATTAAAACTAAAATAATACCCCAGATTTGAGTGCCCGATTGATCTAATATTCAACCAATACCTATACACATTTCCTTCTCAATATATCTATTGTTTCTCTTGATCTCATTGTCAAAAACAATGGGCTGTTAAACCAATAAAAGTATCACATGGGGCTCATGCACACGTCTGTTTCCCTGGCGTGCTCGTATTGGGGCCCATACTATACAGGCACCGGTGGTGTGCGCACCGTATCATGGATGTGGACCCATTCACTTGAATTCAATCAATCAGTCCGCAATCTGAATGATACGGTATAGAACAGAGGCACGGATCGGCAGCCCATGGATGCACTACGGAGTTTTCTGTCCGTGCCTCTGCACCTCACAAAAGTAGTTTTTACTTTCTTGGGTAGTTTTTCTTTTTCTTTATTTTTACATGCACATGCTTTTCTGGTATGTATAATTGGTAAAAAAAAAAAAAAAGATAGGCAGGTTTGGCCAACATTTGTCTGATGTATATGACCAGCTTTACAGTTCTTATTCATTTCAATGGAAGTTCAAAGCCTGTTAAAAAACAGCAGTAGTGGTAAGGCGTGACGTTTTCTGTGCAAGGATTTAAACTGCAGAGCAAATAAGGTAGAAATAAGGAAAACACATAGTACTTCGCTAAAGGTCCTTTTACACGGGCCGATTATCGGCCGAAAAATCGTTCCTAGGAACGCTAGTGCCGATAATCGGCCCGTGTAAAAGTGGCCCTAATCAGCCGACGAACGAGCAAAACGCTCGTTCGTCGGCTGATTGGATCTTTTGGTTTCTACAAAAGATCCAATCTGTCGGGCGCACATCGGCCTGTGTAAACAGGCGATGTGCGCCTGAGAGTATGGAGCTTCCAGGCCGCACGAGCGATACAGCGATCACTCGTGCGGCCCGGCGCTCGATTCATCGGGCCGTGTAAAGGCTCCCTGCCCGAGCGCCGATATCGCTGATCGGCGCTCGGGCAGAGAGACACATCGGCCCGTGTAAAAGGGCCTTTACAGTACTTTTGTTAACCCCCATGATCTCCCTGACATAATGGCACATCAATGAGGTGCGAGAGGTATATGAAGTGGGGTCAGCGGCTAATCCGGCACCCAGCCGCAAAGACCTGTTCCGGAGATAATGCTGATCCTGGTCATTTAATCCTTTCAGAAGCTGCAGTCACTAGTCACTGTGGCCTCCTTGGGGTTTAGAAAGAGGGAGGAGACCACGTGAGTAGCTATGACTTGTGAAGGCTACCAGCTCTGTCATAAGGAGTTGCCTGAAAAGCTGTGCCCAAGGCATGACAGGCACCTAGTGAAGGTCCCCTAGACTGCAATAGTAGCTATCAGAAGATCCCAACTGTACACTATAATAATAAAATAAACATAATAGGTATCGCCGCATACGAAAATGACTGAACTAATAAAAAAATGTTTTTCCAGCACAATAAATGATGCAACAAGAAAAAAAAAAAAAAAATCTATATATATATATATATATATTATATATATATATATATATATATATATATACACACATTCTTTTTCGCTTTATAAGACACTTTTATTCCCTCAAAATAAAACTGCATCTAATAAAGGGAATACTAGTGAGCATTTCCATTATGGAAGAGTTCCCTAGTATGCAGGAGGTGTGGGGAGCATGTGTACAGTGTTGCTAGCACTAGCTGTAGTCACCGCTCCCTGGTCCCCATGCCACATTGTCCTGATCGCATACAGCATCAAGACGTAGTGTGTGTACTATGTTCTGACCTTATAGCCCCGGAGGTAAGTTAATTTACTTATTTTAGCCCTGATCGGGTCTGATCCGAGGATCCGACAGGGGAGTCTGATCCGAGGATCCGACAGGGGAGTCTGATCCGAGGATCCGACAGGGGAGTCTGATCCGAGGATCCGACAGGGGAGTCTGATCCGAGGATCCGACAGGGGAGTCTGATCCGATCGACAGGGAGTCTGATCCGAGGATCCGAGGGAGTCTGATCCGAGGATCCAGGGGAGATCGAGGACAGGGAGTCTGATCTGAATCCGAGGATCCGACAGGGGAGTCTGATCCGAGGATCCGACAGGGGAGTCTGATCCGAGGATCCGACAGGGGAGTCTGATCCGAGGATCCGACAGGGGAGTCTGATCCGAGGATCCGACAGGGGAGTCTGATCCGAGGATCCGACAGGGGAGTCTGATCGAGGATCCGACAGGGGAGTCTGATCCGAGGATCCGACAGGGGAGTCTGATCCGAGATCCGAGGATCGACAGGGGAGTCTGATCCGAGGATCCGACAGGGGAGTCTGATCCGAGGATCCGACAGGGGAGTCTGATCCGAGGATCCGACAGGGGAGTCTGATCCGAGGATCCGACAGGGGAGTCTGATCCGAGGATCCGACAGGGGAGTCTCACCTGAGGATCTGATGTGGGTCTTATAAAGTGAAAAATACAGTAAACTAATTTGCTATTTTGTGGTCACTTTGCCCCTCTTGGGGAAAAAAGTAATCAAAAAGTCGTATGTATCCCAAAATGGTACCTATAAAACTACAGCTCATCCCACAAAAAACAAGCCCTCACACAGTTCTTTAGATGAAAAAATAAAAAAGGTATGGGTGTCAGAAAATGGCAAGTTTTGAGAAATGACCACTTCATTGTGAACAATGCCCTGCGGAACTGGATGATGAATGCCACACAACTCCAGGCATATTTAAGGGAGGTTTTACATTGGCGTGGTGTGAGTGCTAGACGACCTACAAGGGAACCTACAAGGGTACCAGACTACAACACCAGGCACAGGCGTCATCATCTTGCATGGGCCAGTGAGCATCTACAATGTACGAGGGACCAATGGTCCTCAGTGCTGTTCACTTATGAAAGTAGATTCACTCTGAGTAGAAATGATGGGCGCCAATGTTGTTGGAGACGTCAAGGAGAGCGATAACTGTTTTCACCAGACGAGCCTTTGGTGGTGGTGGTGTTACAGTATGGGCAGGTGTGTACTTTGGGCACTTTGTGAATGGTACAGTGACAAGCCATACTGCTTGAATAACATCATTAATCCAGTCATTATGCCTCTGTATTAACAACACAGGCATAACTTCACCTTCATGGACAACAATGCGCCAGCTCATTGAGGTCACATCATTAGGGTACCTCAAATGGAGTGGCCTGCACTTTCTCCAGACCTGAATCCCATTGAAAACCTATGGGATCAACTGAGTCACCGTGTAGAGGATCGTAACTCTGTACTCCAGAACCTCAATGACCTGAAATCTATGAGCTGGAGTAGATTTCAGTCTGGTGCACAGACTGCTGGACAACACATTTAATTTATGACAAAGCCTGCACCTCATCGTAAATTAAATGCCCCCTCCGGTGACACAGGCCTAAGCGCAACTCATATTCACATAAAAGTGAATGGTCCTGAAATGCAGTAGCAAGCACAGTCATTATACAATGAGATGCAAAACCTGTGGCCCTCCAGCTGTAGCAAAACTACAACTTCCATCATGCCTGGACAGCCTACAGCTATCAGGGCATGCTGAGAGTTGTAGTTTTTCAACAGCTGGAGGACATCCCTGGTGTAACGCTATAGCTTCTAGTTTGCTGCAGGACTTTTTGAAGCTCCCCTTGTGCAAGCACAGCCAACGGTGATGGATCGCAGGGTGGCTGTAACCATGAAAACGAAATGTATAATGTGACAGAAAAATGAATCAAGCCAGCAAATGAGGCAATGTGGCCAATCATAATACATTAGTAAGTGACAGGGGTGGACTGGGAACTTAAAGTGGCCCTGGAAAAAATACTACAAATGGCACCATTTTGTAGATGGATCCAAATTGATGGAAGGTGGGGCCATCAACACCATATTGTGGCACATTACATCACCCCAACAGAGCCAAATACCATAGTCCATCACAAAATACTGCCATCAGCACAAAATACATCCCCAAAAACGATCCACTGGACGGCTATGAGGAGGACTCATGTGGCCACCTGGCCATCGGTCCACCGGGAAATTTTCCTGTAAGGTCTATGGCCAATCCACCTCTGTTAAGTGGCTTGTATTAACTTTGTCTACATGATAAATGTAATTTGCTGAATTGAGACAACCCCTTTAAAGTGCAGTGCCACCATCTTTATGTAGAATGGAAGCAGTCACAGTAATTAAAAGTTAAAACAAACACAAAAATCAGGAAACCATATAGATTACCATATGGCGGAGCACATATTGCCTAAGGCACGAGGCCTAAAGATTCTAACATGACATTATGTTCATAAATAGTTGGGGTATGGTCCTGCAACAGCAGTGACATCCCGTATCACTGGCCTGAACAGAATATAGTACATGACAGCTGAGGCCAGTGATTGGCTGCAGCGGTGAAGTTGCATGTACAGGATGTCAAACACACTGGTGAGGAGGACCAGAGCACTGCACGGGAAGCATTACTTCTGTAATTTTAGCACATTTACTGTTGCTCCCAGAGAAATAACATCTTGACATAAACGTGTTTCAGTTTCACATCATTTGATTTTTCTTGACAGCTAGTGTCCCTGTACTTTCTAAAGATTAAATTCTATACTTGAAAAGTTTGCCTAAGATCTTGTGCCGTATATGAATGAGAAATGGGGATCTGACTGAATTCAGCAAGCAACTGAAATGACCTACAAATCTACTTGACACAGCACATATTCCAAGAAAAACAGACTGCACAAAACCGATGGACGGAAGAAAGTAAAACAAAGAGGCATAAATCAGTGGAGTTGTGTGCAATATTGCATGATAAAAAACAATTTACATGCTAAACTGTAATGACTGGGTATCCAAGCATTCCTGACTAGGCAGTTATATGAAGGGGGGGTTGTATAGAATTAGCTGGACATTTTACTTTGTTATAGTTTATGTAATGACGACCTGTCATGTCCATGCTGTCCAGGATGATTTGACAGATATGGTTCACTCCCCATTGAGAGAGCCGAAATTATCGGCACCGAATGCTCAGGAGAATTTGAAACAGTGCTGAAATCTATGGAGCAAAAGCTACAGCCAGGTAGGCAGCTACCATTGTTGGAGGACGTGATAGGTCCTCTTGAATGACTTTACAATAGGAAAACTTCAAAAACAAGTGCACCAATCTCAATGCTTCCTATGTCAAAAAAAGTAACAAATGAACTTAATGTACGACCACTGGAGAAAATCTTGTATATGAGACTTGCGCACACATGGACTTGGATCCAAAGTAGAGAAGTCTTTAT
The DNA here is from genome assembly GCA_900303285.1 of Rhinella marina. Classification (NCBI taxonomy): domain Eukaryota; kingdom Metazoa; phylum Chordata; class Amphibia; order Anura; family Bufonidae; genus Rhinella; species Rhinella marina. Next base: position 86,607 of record ONZH01022727.1, read on the forward strand.
GTTTTGTCTTTTCTTAGATAAATATATATATATATATATATATATATATATATATATATATATATATATATATACATATATATATATATATATACATATACAGTACAGACCAAAAGTTTGGACACACCTTCTCATTCAAAGAGTTTTCTGTATTTTCAGGACTATGAAAATTGTAGATTCACACTGAAGGCATCAAAACTATGAATTAATACATGTGGAATTATATACTTAACAAAAAAGTGTGAAACAACTGAAAATATGTCTTATATTCTAGGTTCTTCAAAGTAGCCACCTTTTGCTTTGCACACTCTTGGCATTCTCTTGATGGGCTTCAAGAGGTAGTCACCTGAAATGGTTTTCACTTCACAGATGTGCCCTGTCAGGTTTAATAAGTGGGATTTCTTGCCTTATAAATGGGGTTGGGACCATGAGTTGTGTTGGGCAGAAGTCAGGTGGATACACAGCTGATAGTCCTACTAAATAGACTGTTAGAATTTGTATTATGGCAAGAAAAAAGCAGCTAAGTAAAGAAAAACAAGTGGCCATCATTACTTTAAGAAACGAAGGTCAGTCAGTCTAAAAAATTGGGAAAACTTTGAAAGTGTCCCCAAGTGCAGTCGCAAAAACCATCAAGCGCTACAAAGAAACTGGCTCACATGAGGACCGCCCCAGGAAAGGAAGACCAAGAGTCACCTATGCTGCTGAGGATAAGTTCATCCGAGTCACCAGCCTCAGAAATCGCAGGTTAACAGCAGCTCAGATTAGAGACCAGGTCAATGCCACACAGAGTTCTAGCAGCAGATACATCAACTGCAACAACTGTTAAGAGGAGACTGTGTGCAGCAGGCCTTCATGGTAAAATAGCTGCTAGGAAACCACTGCTAAGGACAGGCAACAAGCAGAAAAGACTTGTTTGGGCTAAAGAACACAAGGAATGGACATTAGACCAGTGGAAATCTGTGCTTTGGTCTGATGAGTCCAAATTTGAGATCTTTGGTTTCAACCACAGTGTCTTGCAGAAAAGGTGAACGGATGAACTCTACATGCCTGGTTCCCACCGTGAAGCATGGAGGAGGAGGTGTGATGGTGTGGGGGTGCTTTGCTGGTGACACTGTTGGGCATTTATTCAAAATTGAAGGCATACTGAACCAGCATGGCTACTACAGAATCTTGTAGCGGCATGCTATTCCATCCGTTATGCGTTTAGTTGGACCATCATTTATTTATCAACAGGACAATGACCCCAAACACACCTCCAGGCTGTGTAAGGGCTATTTGACCAAGAAGAAGAGTGATGGGGTGCTACGCCAGATGACCTGGCCTCCACAGTCACCAAACCTGAACCCAATCGAGATGGTTTGGGGTGAGCTGGACCGCAGAGTGAAGGCAAAAGTGCCAACAAGTGCTAAGCATATCTGGGAACTCCTTCAAGACTGTTGGAATACCATTTCAGGTGACTACCTCTTGAAGCTCATCAAGAGAATGCCAAGAGTGCGCAAAGCAGTAATCAAAGCAAAAGGTGGCTACTTTGAAGAACCTAGAATATAAGACATATTTTCAGTTGTTTCACACTTTTTTGTTAAGTATATAATTCCACATGTGTTAATTCATAGTTTTGATGCCTTCAGTGTGAATCTACAATTTTCATAGTCATGAAAATACAAAAAACTCTTTGAATGAGAAGGTGTGTCCAAACTTTTGGTCTGTACTATATATATATATATATATATATATATATATATATATATAGCGTCCAGTCTGTTGTCTTCCATTAAAGGGGTAGTCTGGTTTCAGCCAGTAAAGCATCTTTGCATAATGTAAAGTTAAAATAACTATTATAATATACTTTCTGTATGAATTCCTTGTCACAGGTTATTAGAGTCTCAAGGAAGTGATGTGCTTGTACTCTTTGTATCGGTGTGCATAGTGTTACTATCCTACCTTACCTAAACCACCGGTACCACAATAGAGCAGTCTAAAGATAAATGGAGGTAACTTACCAAGCCCTCTGCTCATTTATTGTTAGGCTAAAAAGGTACAGATTTTTGGCCATGCCCTTTTTGTCATTCTCTGCCAGTTTTGCCAAAAACTAGGTTAGGCATTGGCAGAAGGGAGCATGGCTCAAGTAGCCCCACACATACCATTACTTCTGCCACTTTTTTCTGCTGCAAGTTATGCCTGAAACCTATGCCAAATAAGCTGGCATAGATTTCAGACTGCAGTGCTCGGGCCTGCCAAGATGTGCCAAAATTATAAATTTAGGAGCATCTCACGCCTAGTGTTACCAAAGCCAGTCTTGATAAATATCTCCTGAGATGACTCTTTTCATTCTCTCACAAAGCTGACAAGTGAGCTGCAGAAAACAGGAAGCGTCAGCCTATTGTTTCTGCTCTAATGGGCAGCACGAAAAATGGAATATTTCAACAATTTTTTTCTGGATAGCCACCAAAGTAAAAAACCCACCAAAACAGTAATGTTTTTATAATAAAAACCTAATATTAGATGGAACTGAGTAATCACATAAGCACTGCATATACTGATGGAATGTAATACCGTTATCTCCCATGTGAATACAGTAGTAACTACCCACAAATTGGTAGGTGTCATTTAACCAGTCAGTGGGTTGAAAAAAAGACATCTGTATTGACTTTATCCTTCGGAAATACGACTAAATTAAGAGTATTTCAGGTGCAGATTGCGGCTCACCAGCTAGTTGCGCAACAATCTGTTACTTTTCCCTGCTCACGCCACGTCTAAAATTGTGGACGTGGTGTGGCATAGATAAAGGTCTTAATGTACGGGCCCATTCACACGACCGTGTGAATGGGTTCGCATCTATTCTGCAATTTTGCGGAATAGATGCGGCCCCATTCACTTCAATGGGCAGTGTGCGATCTTGCCGAGCCGCAGCTCCGTGCCGAGGCTCTGCAAGAAAATATAGAACATGTTCTATTCTTGTCCGCAATAGCGGACAAGAATAGGCATCTTCTATGCGGTGCCAGCGATGTGTGTTCCGTAAATTGCGGCACACACTGTTCGGCATCCGTGGTATTGCGGATCCGCATTTTTGCGGATCAGCAATACTACGGCCATCTGAATGGCCCCTAGGACAGATAGGAAGCTGACTTACATCTAGAAATGGCGGAGGATCCGCCAAAGTTATAAAGAGGCCGTCTCCTCTTCATAACGTCGGCGGAACCACCACCAGTGAAGGGGCTTATTAAGACGTGTCTAAAACGCCGGTCTTAATAAATGTGGCCCTTAATCTAATACAGATGATTAAAATAAACCCTTACTTTTGAATGCCATCGGCCAATATGCTCTTAAAGAGTTATTCCCGTTTTAGACATTCAACAGGTTATGCCATAAATGTCTGACTGATTTAGATCCCTCCTTCTGAAGTTGTTCATCAGTGTTTGATCAGTGATTTTCATCAGTTATTGTGAGCCAAAACCAGGTGCGGGTCAAAAACACAGAACAGGGGCAAATCTTTCCATTATACCTCTGTGTAGCTTCCACTCCTGGCCGTGGCACATGATCACTAATAAAAATCACTGACTGTGTGAAAGCGGCCTTAAAGGGGTTCTCCAAGTATATAAATATATATTTATTGATGACCTATCCTCAGGATAGGTCATCAATATCAGATCGGTGGGGGTCCGACACTCGGCACCCCGCCGATCAGCTGTTTGAAGAGGAGGCGCACGCCAGGCCAGCACTGCCTCCTCTTCATTGTTTACATCCTAGGTCATCAATAAATATAACTTGGAGAACCCCTTTAAGAGTATATTTCTATTTAAAGGGGTATTACCATCTTAGGGCATGGCACTGTAATATTGCTACAGACAAGAAAGACATCCAGACCCCTTTTCAACTCTTTGAGGACAACATCCTCTGGCATAGAGTTTAGTAGTCCACCCATTCCATTTATGTCTATTTATGCCCTTTCCCGTTGCCCATGTCCGTTTTACCCAGAATTTTGTCATATCATAAATACTTGCCTAACCAATTCCCCCGATTCTGCAGTAATGTCCCCCGAGATTTTGGGCACCGCAAATGTCAATGTGAAGTGACTAGCCACAGAGATGTGAGAAGTTATTTCTCTTCTTTACTAGGGGAGGATTTTCGCTGCTGTGACGATCTCCATCACACAGGCTAATGATGTAGTGTGATCTCACAAGGACTGGGACTTCTCATGAGACCACGTTGTACCATAGCTTCAAACAAGGCAGCATCTCACTCAGACCAGAGTGAGACACTGCCTCAAAGAAGAGCCCAACCACTGTGCATGTCCCATTGGAAGCTACGGCATAGTGTGGTCTTGCAAGATCATGCTGCAATCGGATGCTGTATGATAAGGAACGTCACCGGGGAGAAACGTCACTTCAGGGTGGCGTGTGGCGCCAGAAATCTCAGGGGACATTACTGCAGAATGGGGGTGGGCAGGGGCACCTATTCGTAAGTAAAAGTATGACATGCTCAGAGAAGTGTGGCCAAACAGAATATATAAATCTAATTTTTTTTTTGGATTGGTGACCAGCCCTCTAAGATTATGCTAGGCATAATAGGACCTGTGCTTTCCACTATCAACTCAATACATTAAAAAAAGTAATAAAAAAATACAAGGAATGCTGGTAAGCAGGGGCAGACTGGAAACTTAAAGTGGCCCTGGAAAAAATAGTAAAAGTGGCCCATCCGCCCCTGCTGGTAAGTGACACAAAGTGGCGACCAGAGTGAGTGAAGTAGTATCAAGCTTGTCCTCCCAATAAATCCAGTAGGTAGCCTTAGGCCCCTTTCACATGAGCGAGTTTTCCGCGTGGGTGCAATGCGTGATGTGCACGCATAGCACCTGCACTGAATCCTGACCCATTCATTTCAATAGATCTGTGCACATGAGCTTTTTTCATGCATCAGTTCTGCGTTGCGTGAAAAACGCAGCATGTTCTATATTCTGCGTTTTTCACGCAGCCTTGGCCCCATAGAAGTGAATGGAGCTTCAGTAAAAAACACATTGAAACCTGAAGCAAGTGTGGATGCAATGCGTTTTTCACTGATGGTTGCTAAGAGATGTTGTTTGTAAACCTTCCGTTTTTTATCACACGCATGAAAAACGCATCAAAACGCATTGCACCCGCGCGGAAAAAACTGAACAACTGAACGCAATCGCAGACAAAACTGACTGAACTTGCTTGCAAAATTGTGCGAGTTTTCCTGAACGCATCCTGACCTAATCAGTCACGCTCGTGTGAAAGGGGCCTTAGACCTAACTGCATGAAAATAAATGTAACATTTTTACAAACCAAGAATAAAAGTTTTGTAGACCTGGAAATACATGCATGGAAAAGCTTTTGTTTAAATTTCTGGAAAAACCCAAATAGAATTCAGACCACATGCACAATCGAGCAGGCTGCAAGGCGGAAAATATCCCTGCTGGTCTATTATTAGTTTACAAGCAACAATATATGTAATGTCTTGTTTAGTGACTTCTATTAAAGCAAAGTGACCGCGGCTTATGGATTGTAACTGGAAAAAACAAGTTAGAGGTCATTATCATTAATCATGTTTTTCTTCTCCAGCTAATCAGCACTTGGGATGCACCAGACTTTCATTTCACACACAAAATAGGACATGCAAAGCATATTTTGCCAGGCTTATGTGATTAGATCCATATTTGACCTTGGATGTAGTGACGCTGCCTGCAAAGACTGTTGACTTCAGGCCAATATAATCAGACGGTTGCTATTTTATTTGTGGGATTCCAAGGATTAGGGAAAAAAAAAAACATCAAACACAATAGGGGATATTAAGAAAAAAAAGAAAGCTGAACTTAACCTTCTTAAACAATGACATGCACAGTTGGGTCTAGCACGTGCTGTGAGTCCTCGTGTGTCAAATACGTGGCAATATGTTGTTGTCGTATTAACTCAATGAAAATCAGTGAATGTGTCCGCTTTGCAGTCTGACATGCAGTTGTGCAATTATTTCAACTGAAGGCAAATGATAACATGAAGTGAAATGATAACTGCAACATGGGAAAGGTCCTTAAAGAGTTTTTCCAGTTATAACACAACACAGGATAGGGAATAACCACCAGATAAGTGACAGTCCTATTGTTGGGACCCCCACCAATCACAAAAACGGGGGCCCTGTACCCTGTGGAGTTCCACTGAAATGGACGGAGCAGATGGACGGCAGTGCAGGCCGTCAGTCTATTCGTTTCTATGGGATCTCCGGAGAGAGCCAAGTACAGCTTGATATTGGTTTAAATCTGACAAGGGCCTGTCTGGCCCTGAAAGGTGTAATTCCCTACCAATAGAATAAATATATCAAGATTACCTGCTGAAGTCTCCTCACCAATACGAGCACTGCACCAATTCATGTTATTCTGTACTCATCCTCTGCAGTTGGGCCAGCTTATGCCACAGATTTCCTGCACGGCAGCCTGTGGTGTTCAATCAAAGGTGAGCCTTCAATCTGCTACACTGCAACCCCTTGTCCTAAGCGGTTCCCCATACACATACCCATTCATTTAGCCAAACGTGTCTGTGTATGCCAGGGATCTGCAACCTTCGCACTCCGGCTGTCATGAAACTACAATTCCCAGCATGCTCCATTCATTTCTATGAGAGTTCTTAGAGGAGCAGAGCAAGTATGCATTCTGGGAGTTGTAGTTTCACAACAGCTGGAGTGCCAGAGGTTGCCTACCCCTGGTGTATGCTATGGGAAGAGCTGAGAAAGCCACTGCCAGACAATTCTGGCGGTCGCTTATCTCTCAGGAGAACAAAAGGATAAGGCGAAAAAAATATCATCTGTTTGGGGGAGAGCTTGGAGCTTGCCACACACATTAGTGTGTCTCTGCAAAAAAAAAAAAAAAAGTATCATATGTATGGCCAGCTTTCAAGGGGTTTCTGGAATTTTAAATTGAAAGCATGTAACCCTCCTGTCAACAGATGTTCATGCAGGATCTGCATGCAGCGTTGATAACAGACATGGAGAGATCAGGTAGGGGACCAGGTAGATTCAGAAGCCTATGGCCCTGCATAACGGATCCGTCTGGATGCCGTTATGCTGGACGGAAAACAAAGTCCTGTCGACAGGACTTTGTTTTCCGTCCAGCATAACGGCATCCAGCGTATGATGGGGAAACATGCAGCTAGGATGTTTCTAGATGAGCAGTTATTATGCTAAGAACGGAAGAAAGGCTTCTAAATGGATCAATGCCTCTTAAAGTGTCCGTTTTGATGTCCGTCCTAGGATTCCGTTTCTTTCCGTTATAACGATGTTATAACGGAAAGCCTGAACGGAAGCCCTAACGGTGATGTGAACGAGCCCTAAGTATGTTCAGCACCGCGAGTCCAGACATTGTGGTGAAGTTAAGTCTTGGATAACCCCTTTAATTTTAAATGGGAAACAAAACATTTTTTTCTAGATGAGAAGCAGTCCAATGCTAAGAACAAGAAAAAACAGTATTAACACACTACTAACTGCTCGGGTGGCTGTGTTTGAGTGATCACTATAGCTCAGAAATAATTATTTTTTATTTTCATCATCTTGTACCACACCTTTGTTTTGATGCACCCAGGGCTTTCAGTGAGTAGGATTACTAATGTGAAGGATTACTCCATGATTCTTCTCCCACTGACATTACCTCTATTTTCACCTGTCTGCATGGCCTACTCTGTTTTTTTTTTTTGCTCCCTGACTCTGGCTTATGTGAGAGGGACGGTAGTAAGGGGGCTATGAAGCAGTGCAAATAAGAAGCATCTAATAGAGGAGGTAACTATGTGCTCAGTGGCTGATGCCACAAAAGCAGGATAAATATCAGGAGCATGTTCTTGTCACTGAACGTGAGACTGGCTTACAAAGGCATTTCGGATACAGACAAAACATTAGTAAGTAACCATACTGCTTACAACTCCTATATGGGAACTCCCAAGCACCCGCATACAGAAATAACCACCAAAGTATATCAAAACATATCTTTATTCAAATATTAATTATTATTAATAATGCATATATGAGTTGGCAAAGACAAACACACACACAAAAAGTATGCCAGCAAAGAAGGGGGTCAAAAGTAATCGTACATGATAAAATTATCATGTACAATTACTTTTCACCCCCTTCTGTCAATGGCAAAACATGTAATGGGCACCAGGACACTAAATTGTCTTCTGCTAAACACCTGGAAATGATCTGGGCAGAAACAGGGGTGTGTAATAAAGGTGCCACCTGTGTCTGGATGGTGGACACTGGTGAAACTGTGGGAGCTGCTTGTGCTTGTCGGTGGATTAAATTATCCTCTCTGCTGGTGGTCTGTCTGGGCCGTTCTGAGCCTGTTCACCATGTGTGTGTGCCCTCACGTACACATCGCCCCTGACACCTCCTAACAGCTAGGTAAGAACAGCTTAGATGGCAACAAATTTGTCAATGAACATCCTGCTTCTCTCAGTCCAATGCTGTGCCCCCTCTCAAAGGCTGTCAACTGGGCAAAATGTCTTCCAGTGTGTTGTAGAGGCATGTCTAGCAGTCAATAATCCTCACCAAGAGGTACACTACCCAAAAGTAAACTCTGAGAACCTTTTTTTTTCATAGGGCAGAGGGGAAAGTATTTTTACACCTAGTACCCCAAATCTGATATATATATATATATACATATATATATATATATACATATATATATACACATACATATATATACACATACATACACACTTTTTATTGTTTCTCCAAATATTTAGTTGCAACCATAACCTTTCTGCATTCAACCTCCAATTCTTGCTATATATGGAGATGTGCGTATAAAGTAGTTATTTCATCTGTGCAGACTGTAGGACTACTATGGTTTCTAGTAGTGCCAGTTTTGCCCCCAAAAAAGAAGAATAAAAATGCTTGAAAACAGATTAGGCAGCAACAGCTTGAGCTCAATTACGGAACCAACAGGACTTGAATTGTATGTTTTTTTGAGGTGTCTGCAATCATTTTACAAGTGCATAAATCTCTGACATTACAGGAGCTTTCAAAGGCAAGATCACTAAATGGGTCAAGTCTGACATCGCCACTGTGCATCATAAACTGTGTAACACTGAGGGGTCCTGGCATGGGCACATACAGCAAGAGCGTCACGCTGTCCAGAAACACTCAATCTCAGCTAGTAACAAACTTAATTAAAATGAAGCTCAATGAATCTGTCCTTGTGTCTCTTCAGAAAATGTAGGAAAATAGGCTAAAGTCTGTTTACCACTTATGTAAGGATTATATCACCGGTGACAAAATTTCTGACGTAAATTTGTTCTTCACATAAAAAAAAAAAAAAAAAAAAAAATAGGCAGACGTAACCAACCCAGACTGAAACCACTAACAGGAAGGCATAGAGAGGCAAAATTCAGCCCCCCTGTTCTCTAAGCTATTTCTAGAATGACAACAAAAGGCCAAACTTAGAAACTGTATTATCATCCATGGAGCCTCAATTATAACAAACAATGGGGAGAAAAGACATAGTCACTCCACACACACAAATGCTATGCAGCTCACTTGAACAATGCTCCATAAAACACCATATAACTAAAAGACTGATGAGTGTTGCCCAATATTCTAAAAATACTACAAAAACAGGTCCAGAAATAAATCTTTATTACCAGACAGCATATCATGCATCTCTTTACAAGAACGGAGACAATGCAATTGTTGTGTTACAAAAGAGAAGCAAAGAATTTGAAGACTAAGTTCTCTTTCACACGAGCAAGTTTTCTGTGAGTTGAGAACACACAGCATCTGGACTGAAGCCTGACCCGTCCATTTCAACGGGTCTGAACACGTTTTTTCATCTTTGAGTTCAGGAAAAATCGCAGCACTTTCGATATTGTCTATTTTGCACACATCTCTGGTTCCATAGGAATGAATAGGAATTGCATAGAAAACGTAACACATCCGGATGTAATGTGTTTTTCAATGATGGTGGCTAGGAGATGTAGATTGCTATCTTCAGATTTTTTCACAGGCGTGAAAAGTGCATGCACTGAACACAATCGCAGTAAAAACTGATTGAACTCATATGCAAAACCATCACATTTTTCCTGAACAGATCTTGACACAATCTGTATCGGTCATGTGAAATTGGCCTAAAAGCCACTTTACAGGGAATGAGTTTAAACCGCCGACGATCAGTGGAATAAAACGCTTCTGAAGATTTGATGGATATTTCCACGAGGACAGTCAATCAAGTGATCAATTTCTAGCTTATTGCTATTATTTTCTTAATTTACGCTAGCCAATTATCATATAATAGGTATGTTTTGGCCAACTGTTGCCTAATATGTATGGCCAGCAAAAGGTACTATAATTAATTCGATATCTGACATGAATTACGGATTATTGTAATTGCATAACATGACTGAAAATTTGCAATACACAGCTACAGATTTGTACTCTACATGCAGGAGCGTAGGTAAAGGTTCATGGGTCCTGGTGCAAGAGTTCAGCTTGGGCCCCCCTTATCTCAGTGCTTTGTGGCCAGGGAAGTACATAATCTTCGAGCTGCCTGAGACAAAAATTTAAACAGCAACCCCCATGCCAAATTGTTGACCTAACCCCTTCCCTCCAGCCAGAGGTGTAACTTAACCTGCATCTGACAAAAACAGGGCCAAAATGCTGCACCTGCCATCTGCACAATGTGTCTGAATGGAGGAGGCATTACATGGAGGTGATTTGCCTGGTCACATGACCCTCCATCAGTAGCCATCTTATGGACAGGACCTTTGTGTTAAGAGCACATAAGACTTTGTAAACAAGGGGAATACCTCATGAAATATAGAAAATGATGCAGAATTTCAACAGAAGCTATATTAGAAAGTGCCATATAATCATCTTACAAACATATTGGTCAACAGTAACCAGAAAGTGGCCAACCTCTTTAAATAGTAGCTTCAAATTGTAATGGCAGAGCAGATAGGCTAAGACCCGGAGCATAGATTGCCTTCTATAAGTTTGGTGTAATATACCTTACATTTAGTGTGAAGAGGATACATTGTTGATAACGTGGTTGGCGAGTTGTGGCCAAATAATACTTTACCACTGAAGTTTTTCATTTGAAAATGTAAAAGTGAGAGCACGGTAGTAGAATCCAAATAATTCCTATGCTCAGGGATCATCTGGAAGCAGTAATTCAGAGCAGTGCCTGTTTTCAGCACTGCGTCAAGGCAGGTCAGCTGGCAAATTCCTGCCAAGATTTTCTGTCACAGGAATTTGCAAGTTGTTTTCAGTAACTTACAATAATTATGTCTGCCTCTCAACTCCCTGTTTCCACTGTATCTTTATTCACAGATGACAATGCTGTCCAAAAATAATACCCAAGAATCACAGCAATTATCCAAAGCTGCCCCCCGGTGACCTAATGTATCTGGACATCATATTATTTGAAGTCAGGCGGCTCATTCTTCCTCTGAATCCCTTGGAGCTATTACATGTATTACCTTGAGTAGGAAATCTTGCTTAGCAGGAAGGAACAGTATCAGGATGGTGTTGATATGGCCTGCAGAGTATCTAGCAAATTCTGCACTGAGCTTCTGAGGAATCCCACACAATGCATCGTTAGATTACAGTATAGTTTAATGTAACAGTTTCCAATGTCAGAGTTTACCTCAGTGATCACCATGCCATAACAGAAGATGCCCCACAGGAATAAGGAATGGAGATATCTGAGTTCATTCTAATGAAGCATCTGTTACCATTGTTCCAGAGATGATGAAAAGGCCTCTATAACTAAGTAGCTAAAGCTATGCTACTTGCTGGACACAGCTACAAGGGGAAGACACTTGCAATGAGAGAATAGTGACAAGAATAGCAAACAAACACTTAATATGAAAAGTTCTACTGATGAAATAAGGCTATGAATCTATAAAAGTGAAAGGGGTTTTCCAAGACTATCTTCGGGATGGGTCATCAGTAGAGATGAGCGAGCATTGTTCGTTAAGAGCACTGTAGCGCTCGGGTCCCGTGTGAAATGCCCGCAGGCATTGCGGATCCGTCCTCAGCTGCATGTAAGTCAATGAAGACGGATCGTTTGGTATGACACGCATACCAAACGGTTCCGTCCCCACTGACTTTAAGACGGGTGAGCACTGCTCGCTCATCTCTAGTCATCAGTATCAATCTGATTGATGGGTGTCCGACATTTGGACCCCCAATCGCAGTAGTACTGCAGCATTCTTGCAGTTTAGCCTAGGCCACATGACGTCATGATCATCGGTCACATGGCATAGATGCAATTGTGAATTGAATGGGACTGATCTGCGATATCGAGCACAGTCACTGTACATGATGAGAGAATGCTGCTGTGTTACTGCAAGCACTGGTGTCTTCTCAAACAGCTGATCGGCGGAGGTCTGGGGTGTTGGAACCCCATCGATCAGATACTGATGACCTATCCAGATGATAGGTCATCAGTAGAAAAGTCTCGGAAAGGCCTTTTTTTTTTTTTTTAACCAAACATCCACTGCAATCGTGCCAGATAAGCAGATGTTAACAAGTGGTAGCCTCAACAAGTTGTATCATGGGTTGAGGTCCATGCCAAAATGAACTATGTCTTGGTTTATCTTTCCTACATCACCTCTGTAAGGCTAAGGATGAGTTCACGCATACGTCCATATTCTGGTATTCCTTCCTGACGCAGGAAAAGATTACCAGAATCACTGAATCCGAGATACTGCCAGTGCCTGATAGATCTGGAGCCATAATGTGGTCTGTCAGTTTTCCGGCTTGAATACTGGCATTCTGAAGGGCAAAATCCGTTCTGTCAGGTTTCAGTTATTTTTGATGGGAGAAGTGCAACAGGCCTTACCTTTTATCCCATCAAAAATAATTGAAACCTGATAGAACTGACAAACTGAGGACAACTGAAGCTCAAACCCATTCAAACAAATGGGGATTAAAATAGATCAGTTGTTTTTCCATTTTTTACCATTTTTCTGTTTCTCGGATGGAACAGAAATACATAAAACACAACACTGATGTGAACAGACTGCTGCTACCAGAGAAAGGTCTGAGCGGCACATGTCATTCCTGTCAATACCATTATACGAAGGCTACAAATACTGCTTTATTACAGCCTTTTATGGTAAAAAAACAAACTACTGTAGGCAAATCTCATATCTCCAGTAAACGTTCCGGCAGAAAAAAAGGAACAAAATTCTGTACTTCAGTACTTTCTCCCGCAGGACACCAGTATTAGTGCTGGACCACATTATTGTAAACAGAATGTAATTAGGCTACTTTTACACTAGCGTTAATATTTTCCAGTATTGAGATCCGCCATAGAGTCTCAATACCTAAAAAAAACCGCTTACATAGTCAATGGGGACAAAACATAATTGAACAGAATAGAATGCTCCAAAATGCATTCCGTTCCGTTCTCATACCAGAGAGCATGTGCGGTTTGCTTTCCGTCCTGGGATGAGAAACAAGATAGATCTGACACAATCTGACATAATAGAAAATGGATCCATCCCCCATTGACTTTCAGTGGTGTTCATGATGGATCCATCTTGGCTATGTTAAAGATTATACAACCGGATCCGTTCATAACTGATGCAGATGGTTGTATTATCAGTAACAGACACATTTTTGCTGAACCCTGCCGGATCCAACAAAAACACTAGTGTGAAAGTAGCCTTACTCATCCACAGAGCTGAACCAAATCCAGAACAGCCCAAAGCATGGCACATAGAATGCCTTGTAAGAAATTAGCAGTGTGCATGGTTTTCAGTCAACACCTATACACACTGTAAGATTGGATAGACAGTACAGAACAGATGTAGTATATTTCTGTAAGCTTTTAACAAAAGACTGATACAGGCAATGGCATGAATAGCGCAAACTGTTAACAAAAAATAATTGGCATGCACATAATTTACTGAAATTTGTATTACAAATCTTCTATACTGCAAAAGTGTCTTCCTGTGGTTTCACCTCTATTACCATACTGATCAAGGTGTGGTTCATGTGGTTTCTCTGCTTACTGTCTGGGTGACCACCATTTAAGTGCAAGCAGTTACTGGAGTAGTCGCTGAAAGCTCCATTAACTATAATAATGCATTGCAGCTCTGTGTTATACATGCTCAATTTAGGACCACCCAATCTAACAGCAAGTCTTCTGGAACAGAAGAGACAAAATGTGCCGTAACTAAGTTAAAAGGCCGTTTACATTGGCCAATATGGTTGTTCTGGTAAATAGCCAATGAGAATAAAGGAGAGGTCACATGTTCAGGTTTTTTTATGTAGTTTTTGAAGCCAAAACCAGGAGTGATTGAAAAAATGGAGACGTAGGTCATCCAGGAGGAGGGCTGACCATTATGATGACCTGGATTGTCTCACTGGGCCTGACGTTACCGGTCCCTGCCGGGCAGAGGCTTCCGCCCGGCAGTGACCGGTGACGCATCGGCGCTGATGGACGGGCTTTAGCGCTGCCCTAGCCAGTAAAACGGCTAGGGCAGCGCTAAAGCCGGCCCATTAAGGCCGGTGACGTCACCGAACTCACTGCCGGGCGGAAGTACCCGCCCGGCAGCGAGTATTTATAAACAAAAGAGACCTTGCCCTGCGCGATCTAGCGCAGGGCAAGGGGGGGGCATCGGAGCATGAGATGCTCCGATGTCCTCTTCAGGCGGGCTGCCTGGGTGAAATTGCAGGTATGTCCGGGTTCTTCTCTGAACCCGGACAACCCCTTTAATCATGACCACTGATCTTCATCAACTGAGCCTCTGGAAAACATAATCATTACTGGCATCAAAGCCACGTGAGAGCAAGGAGGAGTTCCGATTGTCAGGATGAAAATGTCCATCAGATCTTCGGCAACAAACCACCAATCATTTATTAGTGATCTGTGAAATCCTGCTTCTTTGTTTTTCTTTTTTTTTTTCATACTAATAACATTTGCCATGTGTTTTATGCTTTTGAAATCTTCTTTATTGGGTTCCTCAGCATACTGCTTTAATACACGGTGCTTAAGGGGCAGTATATACCAAAATGCCCTTTAAAATACAACTTGCCCTTTAACAGATCAGGAATTTACACTGGTCCTTAATTGACAAGCAACTGCGTAGATGGAGCGAGCAGCTGCTAACATCTTGCTCCCTGGATCCTCAGATGGAAAACTGCTGTCATGTTATATCCTTCCTACAAAACATTTGGTATTTCCATGTATGCTATTTATTAGGAAAATGGAGAGAATACAGGTAACTACTGAGAAACCAGAAACTTTCATAGAAATGAATGAATGCTCCATTTTTTTAATGAATTTTTACACATATATTTAAACAACATAGGTAGCATTACCTGAACAAATATTAAATGTGGACGTGCATTACCAAAAACTGCCTGGAATACACAAAGCTGATCTCTCTGCCTATTGCTGTAGCCACTAGAGGTGTGTACAGGGATGAGCTCGTTTCCAATAACTGACCTGGTAAAAGATCACCACCCAATGAATGATTGTGTCTTTCAGTCGCCATCTAAAATCATCATTTCTGTGCAGCAGATCTGCTTGTGTAAATGGCAATCTTCTGCCCAGGAACCAATTTTCTACGGGGATAAACATTTACTATGGTGATCCCCTGTCCCCATACAGCAGAGGTGATTGCTGTATGTAAAAGCTGCCCTCATTTTGAACATAATTATCAGAAACGCTTGGTTTGTCCCTGATAATTGCCTGAAACATCAGTCCGTGTAAATCAGGGGTGCACAACCTGTGGCCAGATGCGGCCCCCAACCATCTGGTGACAGACATGTATGTCTATGTCTTGTGGCTGCTCACATGCATTTTTCATGTATTTTGCCACTAGATGGGAATCCTGGAGGTGTAACCAGACATTTATACTATATACTGTATGTACAATACGCCATAAATACAATATTTCAGTTGGTAATACCCCTTACATTTTTATTTTCTGCCCCCAGTCTGACAATGTGGCCCCTGGTGTAAATGGACATTTTCCCTGCTGCTGAGCAGAAGGCTCTTGGCTGCCCATCTATGGTTCAAGATGGCAGCGGTCATGTTATTTACCCAAGTGACAGCTTTGCCCGTGGTTTCCTGATGCATGCTTTTCTGTTCAGGCGCTTATCAATGTTGTGTACACATGGCTGGTGTCCATGTTTTGCGGATCCATGGTTTGCATAAAGGACACGACTGTCTCATTTTTATGTGAATGTGGCCTTATAAGAGGAGAATGACAAGACTAACAGAAGTGCCAGATCACTCAAATCAAACGGAGATGAATATACGCCATAGATACAATATAGTCCATTCAGTATCCGTACAGAATCCTATTTTTTTTTTACCGGGCTGCATGCAGGACTGTTTTTCTCCAGTCTGCAACAGATACCACGAACTGTGCCTCCAATGCAGATGTGAATAAGCCGTAACATCTATGTGTCATTTACATTTGTTGCATTCTGACGGCCTTAGTAGCAGACTGAGGATAGGCAAGAGCAGTGATGTGGGTTCCTGCCAGAGGTCATTGCAGCGCATATTGTAGAACACAGAATCTGATAAATGATTGTACCGCCCATTGGTCTTTCAGTTAACTTACAGCATTACTGAGCAGACCATGAGCACTTCAATCAGTATGATGGAGAAAATGCTCTTGTCCGATTGGTGCCAGGCACACTAGATGAGATTCACTGGCTGCAGGTCTATGTATAATGATGTTCTAGAGCAGCTGAGGTGTCCATTATGAGGCACAGCAGCAGCGGAGGTGTGTATTATGAGGCTCTGCAGCAGTGGAGGTGTGCATCATGAAATTCTGCAGCAGCTGATGTATTATGAGATTCTGCAGCAGCTGAGGTGTCTATTATGATGTTCTGCAGAAGCTAAGGTGCGTATTACAAGGTTTTACAGCAGGTGAGGTGTGTATTATAATGTTCTGCAGCAGGTGGGGTGTGTATTATAATGTTCTGCAGCAGGTGGGGTGTGTATTATAATGTTCTGCAGCAGGTGAGGTGTGTATTATAATGTTCTGCAGCAGGTGGGGTGTGTATTATAATGTTCTGCAGCAGGTGGGGTGTGTATTATAATGTTCTGCAGCAGCTGAGGTGTGTATTATGAGATTCTGCTGCAGCTGTGCAGTATATAATGATGTTCTGCAGCAGCTGAGGTGTGTGCATTATCAGATTAACCACTTCAGATCTGGGCCATTTCCCCCCTTCCTGACCAGGCCTAATTTTGCAAATCTGTGGTAATAACTTTGGAACGCTTTTACTTATCCAAGCGATTCTGAGATTGTTTTCTCGTGACACACTGTACTTCAAATTAATGCTAAATTTGAGTCGATAAGTTTTAATTTTATTTATAAAACAATCCAAAAGTTAACCAAAATTTGAAAAAAATCACTGTTTTCTAAATTTGAATCTCTCTGCTTTTAAGACAGATAGTGATACCCCATAAAATCCTTTTCAATTTACATTCCCCATATGTCTACTTTATGTTGGCATCATTTTGGTAGTGTCATTTTATTTTTTTAGGACAGTAGAAAGTTTAGAATTTTAGACGCAATTTTTGCAAAATCAACTTTTTTAAGGACCAGTTCAGTTCTGAAGTCACTTTGTGAGGCTTACATAATAGAAACCACCCATAAATGACTCCATTTTAGAAACTACACCCCTCAAACTATTCAAAACTGGTTTTAGAAAAGTTGTTAACCCTTTAAGTATTCCACAGGAATTAAAGCAAAATAGATGTGAAATTTCAAAATTTCACTTTTTTTGCAGATTTTCCATTTTAATTATTTTTTTCCTGTAACACATCAAGGTTTAACAACAAAACAAAACTCAATATTTATTACACCAATTCTGCAGTTTGCAGAAACACCCCACATGTGGTCGTAAACTGTTATTTGGAGATACACCAGGGCTCAGAAGGGGAGGAGCATCATCTGCATTTTCTAACATGGAATTTTTTGTCATGGTTTGTAAGAGTGATAACCAGGGGCGGATTGGCCATAGACCTTACACGGAAATTTCCCGGTGGGCCGATGACCAGGGGGCCGCCTGGGCCCTCCTCACGGCCGGCCAGTGGAAGTTTTTGGGGATGTATTTTCTGCTGCTGGCAGTATTTTGTGATGGACTGTGGTATTTGGCTCTGTTGAGGTGGTATAATGTGCCACAATATGGTATTGCTGGTCCTGCCTTCCATCAATTTGGACTCGACTACAAAATGGGGCCACTCTTAGTATTTTTTCCAGGGCCACTTTAAGTTCCCAATCCGCCCCTGGTGATAACTTTTACATTTTTTTGTGGACTGAGCTGCGTGAGGTCTTATTTTTTGCGGGACAAGCTGTGCTTTTTATTGGCACCATTTTGGGGTACATCCGGCTTTCTGATCACTTATTAATCTAATTTTTGGGAGGTTAACTAAAAAAAAAAAAAGCAGTTTAGGGGTATTTTTCTAGATTTGTTTTTTACACCGTTCACTTGATGGGGTAGATCATGTGATATTTTTGTAGAGCCAGTTGTTACGGACACAACGATACCAAATATGTCTATTTTTTATTTATTTTTTTACGTTTTACACAATAAGAGCATTTTTAGAAAAAAAAATCATGTTTTTGTGTTGCAATTTTTTAAGAGGCATTTTTTTCATTTTTCGGGCTATGATCTTGTGTGGGGGCTCATTTTTTGCGGGATGGGGTGACGTTTTTATTGCTATCATTTTGGGATGCATACGACTTTTTGATTGTTTGATATTATGTTTTTTGGTAGGTGACAACAAAAAAAGCTGTTTTGGCATAATTTTTATTATATTTTTTTTACGCAGTTCACTTGATTGGGTAGATCATGCGATATTTTTATAGAGCCGGTCGTTTCGGACGCGGTGATACCAAATATGTCTATCTGTCTATATTTATTTATTTGTAAAAAATTTTTATGAAATATTTGGGGGAAAATTATTTTTTTATATACAGTACAGACCAAAAGTTTGGACACACCTTCGCATTCAAAGAGTTTTCTGTATTTTTATGACTCTGAAAATTGTAGATTCACACTGAAGGCATCAAAACTATGAATTAACACATGTGGAATTATATACTTAACAAAAAAATGTGAAACAACTGAAAATATGTCTTATATTCTAGATTCTTCAAAGTAGCCACCTTTTGCTTTGATTACTGCTTTGCACACTCTTGGCATTCTCTTGATGAGCTTCAAGAGGTAGTCACCTGAAATGGTATTCCAACAGTCTTGAAGGAGTTCCCAGAGATGCTTAGCACTTGTTGGCCCTTTTGCCTTCACTCTGCGGTCCAGCTCACCCCAAACCATCTCGATTGGGTTCAGGTCTAGTGACTGTGGAGGCCAGGTCATCTGGCGTAGCACCCCATCACTCTCCTTCTTGGTCAAATAGCCCTTACACAGCCTGGAGGTGTGTTTGGGGTCATTGTCCTGTTGATAAATAAATGATGGTCCAACTAAACGCAAACCGAATGGAATAGCATGCCGCTGCAAGATGCTGTGGTAGCCATGCTGGTTCAGTATGCCTTCAATTTTGAATAAATCCCCAACAGTGTCACCAGCAAAGCACCCCCACACCTCCTCCTCCATGCTTCACAGTGGGAACCAGGCATGTAGAGTCCATCCGTTTCACCTTTTCTGCGTCGCACAAAGACACGGTGGTTGAAACCAAAGATCTCAAATTTGGACTCATCAGACCAAAGCACAGATTTCCACTGGTCTAATGTCCATTCCTTGTGTTCTTTATACCAAACAAGTCTCTTCTGCTTGTTGCCTGTTATTAGCAGTGGTTTCCTAGCAGCTATTTTACCATGAAGGCCTGCTGCACACAGTCTCCTCTTAACAGTTGTTGTAGAGATGTGTCTGCTGCTAGAACTCTGTGTGGCATTGACCTGGTCTCTAATCTGAGCTGCTGTTAACCTGCGATTTCTGAGGCTGGTGACTCGGGTGAACTTATCCTCCATAGCAGAGGTGACTCTTGGTCTTCCTTTCCTGGGGCGGTCCTCATGTGAGCCAGTTTCTTTGTAGCGCTTGATGGTTTTTGCGACTGCACTTGGGGACACTTTCAAAGTTTTCCCAATTTTTAGGACTGACTGACCTTCATTTCTTAAAGTAGTGATGGACACTCGTTTTTCTTTACTTAGCTGCTTTTTTCTTGCCATAATACAAATTCTAACAGTCTATTCAGTAGGACTATCAGCTGTATATCCACCTGACTTCTGCCCAACACAACTCATGGTCCCAACCCCATTTATAGGGCAAGAAATCCCACTTATTAAACCTGACAGGGCACACCTGTGAAGTGAAAACCATTTCAGGTGACCACCTCTTGAAGCTCATCAAGAGAATGCCAAGAGTGCGCAAAGCAGTAATCAAAGCAAAAGGTGGCTACTTTGAAGAACCTAGAATATAAGACATATTTTCAGTTGTTTCACACTTTTTTGTTAAGTATATAATTCCACATGTGTTAATTCATAGTTTTGATGCCTTCAGTGTGAATCTACAATTTTCATAGTCATGAAAATACAGAAAATTCTTTGAATGAGAAGGTGTGTCCAAACTTTTGGTCTGTACTGTATATATGTGATTTTTTTTTTTTTTTTTTAGAATACTCTATTTTTTTTAAATTTTTTATTTTACACTTTGTGTCCCCCATAAGGTCATACAAGACCTCAGGGGGACATTTAACTTCATTTATTTATTATTTATTTATTTTTTACACTTAATTTCTCCTGTAACTGGGGCTGACATAGTAGCCCCAGTTACAGGGGAAATACACCCCCAGAGAGGCTGTACAGCATAATACTATACTGTACAGCCTCAGTGCAGGGCTGATCGGGTCTATGAGAGACCCGACAGCTCCTGCACTCTCCCGGCCCCGGCAATCACGTGACCGCCGGGCTGGAACAGGAAGCGCAATAGTGTATACAGCGATCTACAAGGCAGAGACCCCTGGTTCAGAAACGTCCATTCAGAGATAGATAACCACTTCCCGGACGTTTATGTACTATGGGCGAACGGGAAGTGGTTAAGCAGCAGCTAAAGTGGGTATTATGACGTTCTGCAGAAGCTGAGGTGTGTATTATGATGTTCTGCAGCATCTGAGATGTGTATTATTAGCATGTGGTAGATTTTGAGTGGGGATAGGCCTCATTTGCCTAGGGCACCAAACTACCTTGTCCCAGCCCTGTGTACACCATTACTGTTATAGAAAACCACAGATTTAAGGCTCATGCACACGAACCGGTGCCCGTATTGCGGCCCGCATACGCCGGGTCCGCAATACAACGGCACTGGCCGTGTGCAGCCCGCATCACGGACCCATCCACTTCAACGGGTCCGCAATCCGGGAGATGCGGAAGGGAGGCACGGATCGGAACACAACGGAAGCACTACAATGTGCTTCCATGGCGTTTCTGGCCGTGCCTCCGCACCGCAAAAAAGTAGCGCATGCACTACTTTTTTGCGGTGCGGACAATCGGATGCGGATTGCGGACCCCATTCAAATGAATGGGTCCGCAATCCGAATCCGGCGGCCCCACTCTCAGTGCCCGTGCATTGTGGACCGCAAATTTCGGTCACATTCGTGTGCATGAGCCCTTAATTGTATGATGGATGTACAGGATGTGTGAAAAATAAGGAAACACAAAGTCTACTTAACCACAATTCCTCAGCTTATAATCTGAACACAGCGCCAAATTCCAACTCCTGGCAACCAACACCAATCTTCATTAGCTTGATTCACGGTTTATCTATCGCTTTTTAGCAGACATATTGTGCAAAAAGTATTCGGAAATATAAATATTAAAGACATAAAATGTAATGTTAGTCAGTGTTTTCAAACAATCGACATATCGCCTGTGAATTCATGAAATTCTATGAAATTCTAATTGGGTATTTGGCTGGTGTGTTCCAGAGCAAGAGCGCGTTTAGGAGTATTCAGACCAGCTATTCGGAATGCTCGTGAACACACTGCTGATGCCTGCTAAGAAAGGGACCTTTCTGTAACCACTGAGAAGGGGGGGGGGGGGGAGATCCAGTGAATAATTAGAAATCGTGTTTTAGGGGCTCCAGTGCCCTATATGTGTTCTGTGACTACTGGGGAATTAAAGGGGTTGTCCCATGAAAAATAGTTTACAGTTTTCAAACCAGCACCTGGCTCTGAATATTTTTGCAGTTGCATGTAATTAAAAATTTTGTATAGCCACTGAGTTATTCAATAAAATGTATCTGTATAGCACCTGCTGTTTTTTCCTTATTTCTTTGTCCAGCTCACCGAGAGGGCCGCACATGCTCAGTTTCATCCTTCAAGTGCCTCCTGAGCTGTGATAGGGAGAGCTGAGACACACCCCGTTAGTTACAGCAGAAAATACACTCCCCTTGAGCTGTCAGCTTGATATAAATCTAGCAGAGCAATGAATGGGGAGATCTCTGAATACATGTGAGGTACAGGGCTGGTTCTAGCTTTGCTAGAATGAGATTCTCATGTACTATATTATTTTTTTTTACATTAATCATGGGATAACCCCTTTAATGGGCCTGCTTTGCCTTCTAACAAACTGAAGGGGCTTGACATGAAGAAGTGGGTTCTGTTCTGCTAAGGCTACTGAGCGACAAGAGAGTGTTGTGATGACAGGAGAAGTAGAAGGGAACACTTGTGATACAATTTATATTGCTATAGGAGGGTGCAATGTCACATAAAGAAACATTTACTAGAATTACTACTTTAATCTTTGATTCTTATATCAATCACTGGCAAAACCACAACAAAACTGCCTCCCCACGAGAACTTAATTTATGAATATATAGTAGTTCATAGTTTGAAACTAGTACTCTAGTAATATTTCTGTTAACACTAATCTTTTTAACCCATTAATGACCTGCTATTTATTCCCCATTTTTGCCTCTCTATGTTTAAGCAGCCATAACTTTTTTGTTTTTCATTGACATGTCCTAGTGACATGCTATAAATGTCTGAGATGGGAATAGCACTTTAAATGCGGTACAGGTTAAGATAAAATAAATAAAAAAATAAAAAAAATAAAAAAATAAAAAAAAGGGTTACTCACTTACTTCCCTTTTTTTAAAAAAATTCCCAGATGGACAGCCACCTTAAATGGTCACTGTACGCTTTTTTATCTTTATCTTTTTTTTCCCTCCTCTTTTTTAAATTCATGTTGTCTCTGAATTCTTTGATAAACTGTATTGAAAGAATAAGACGGGATACCAGCTCACTGAAGGATCAGATTACATGTTCTCATAGAAGTCTATGGGTAGGGGAGGCAGGAAGAGGAATTAGCTCCAGAGAGAGGCACACTCTGACAAACAGAAGCTGGAGCAGCTAATAAGCATTCCAGTATACTCCACCCCAAGCACTTTATTCACATCAATACTGCTCAGTACATCTCTAAAACACCTATATGGTGCTGAGCGATTCTGTGTGAGAGAAAGTTAGGGAGCAGAATCTACTGCCTTCATGTGCACTCTAAGGGGAGACATGACAGCAGTTAGCCTCCACCCACCAGCTCAGGAACAAATGAAAATTAGAAAGGGAGCCAGTAGAGGAAAAAACTGCTACAAGTAACATAATGGTCAGTTATCACTCAGTATGTGGCAGCGTATTCTGAAAAGTATGCTTGAAACCCCTGCCTGCTCCAGTGATGATGCTTCTGTGGGCCACACTGTCTCTGTTTGAGTGATGACATTCACATGATCACTGCAGATAACCGCTGGGGACCACCACAGGATTAGTGTTGGAGCAGGGGCTGGTTGAGTAACCTTTTTGTGAATAAGCTTTGTTTTTAATGCTATAACTTTTATGGCATTTAAATTTTTAAACTCTTGGACAGCCCTTTTAAGGGGTTTTCCGGATTCCCATACTGATGACCTAGCCTCAGGATAGGTCATGAATATCAGATTGGCATGGGTCCAACTCCAGGCCGATTAGCTAGTTGAAGAGGTCACAGGTCACGAAGCTGTGCATTCTCTTCACTGTTTACCTGCATGTGGTGTTCAGTGTAATTACAGCTGCTCCATCCCATTCACTTGAGGGATAAGTGATCAATATGGGAAAAATGTTATGTAGGAAATCCATTTCAAAAATGGATTTCCTACATAACATTCAATTTAGATCAAGGGGTGGCCGTCTTAAAAAGATGATTATTTGGGGATGTTTTACTGTAGTTCCAAATTTATTTCAGAAACGTCTAGAATATGCTGTACGCCAGCTGTGGGAAATTTACTTTAAGCTCTACAATACTCAAGCAATATTGAACATTGAAATGCCACATTGAAAGAGCTGTCAAACTTCATCTACTTTTGCTTTAAATCGTCAATAAAGAAAAGAAAATCAAACTTTCAGAGGGCGAGAGATGTCTGTATTAAGCCAAAAGGAATATAGGTTATATGATTGCCTGAACAGATAACCTAGTAGCACAAATCCATAAAAGCAATGTAGGTCACTGCCTGCAGAGACAGCTGTAAATCCAAGAGAAGATCTATACAATACTGGATGGATCTCACCACAAGAAGAAAGAACACTGCTGTACCACTGCTCTACATACATGTCCTGGAAAAGTCTCGAATTACCTTAAAGGGGTTGTCCCACGAAAAATATTGCACAGTTTTCAAACCAGCACCTGGACCTGAATACTTTTGTAATTGCATGTAATTAAAAATTTATTATAGTTACTGAGTTATTCAATAAAATATATCTGTATAGTGTGACTTAATTTCTTATTTCTTTGACCTGCTGAATGAGAAGGCCGCACATGCTCAGTTTTATCTTCCAGCTATCTCCTGAGCTGTGATAGGGAGAGCTGAGACACGCCTCCTGAGCTGTGATAGGGAGAGCTGAGACACGCCTCCTGAGCTGCAGTAGAAAAGACACTCCCCCTGAGCGGTCAGCTTGATATAAATGTATTAGAGCAATGAATGGAGAGATCTCTGGATCCATGTGAGGTACAGGGCTGGTTCTAGCTTTGTTAGAAAGGTATTGTCATGTTCTATATAATGTCTGATTTTTATTTTTTACATTATTCGTGGGATAACCCCTTTAAAGAGGACCTTTCATGGGACCAGACATTATCAAATAACTAGTGGATTGTGTAGGGCATAGTGAAGGGATGCAATATTGCTTACTAGTTTCTCTGTGCGCCGCTCCATTTCCCCGCTGTGCCCCCCTTTTACTTTTCCTGCCTGATATGTAAATTAATATAATCGGTACAGGGAGGAGGAGGCGGCCCTGTTTCTCAATGGGCGTCTCCTTCTCCCTGGCTGTGACGCTCTCCACTGTGATTGGACAGCTCATAGCCAGGGAGAAGGAGACGCCCATTAAGAAACAGGGCCGCCTCCTCCTCCCTGTACCGATTATATTAATTTACATATCAGGCAGGAAAAGTAAAAGGGGGGCACAGCGGGGGAATGGAGCGGTGCACAGAGAAACTAGTAAGTGACCTTATATCCCTTCACTATGCCCTACACAACCCACTAGTTATTTGATCATGTCTGGACCCATGAAAGGTCCTCTTTAAGGAAATCAACTATGCATTAAAACATAATTCCATTTTTTACAGTAGAGTAAAATGAGGATGACAATGGAGAGCATTTGTATACAACAACAAAAAAATGGTGAGTCGGTCACAGAGTTATCCTACACGGGTTGATAGCTCAAAAACAATATTTTCTGAGAAGATGATGTTCACAATGAAAGATGACTCATTCTTATCCCTTTGTCACTGACCACTCATGACTGGTTTGAGTGATGACTAACGGCCAATGTGAACTATAATGTGTATGGCTGCATCTGCATAACAATTCTTCATCTATCAACCTACTAAGGGTCACTCCAGGCAAAAACTAAAAATGAATCCTTTGGTCTAAGTCATGGAGCCCGACATGCTCCCAAAGCTTCATTCACCTGAATGGTGCTATTACAGAGGCCCCCTACTAGGCCACAGCTGAAACCTGTGCTGCCATAACAGAGTAGTGCTGTCCTCATCCACATTAGGCCCCATTCACTCGACCGTATTTGTGGTCCGCATCCGATCCGTATTTGTGGTCCACATCCGATACACATTTGTGGTCCGCATCCGATACGCATTTTTGGGAGGATAGGATCCGGACCCATTCATTTCAACGGGTCCACAAAAAATGTGGATAACAAACCATTTGCTGTCCACATCCGTATGTCCGTTCCATAGCCCGCAAAAGAGATAGAACATGTCCTATTCTTGTCTATTTTGAGGAAAAAGATAGGCATTGTTAAAATGGATCCGCCAAAAAATGGACTCAACACAGACGTCATCTGTATTTTTTGTGTACCGCAAAATACATACGGTCGCGTGAAGGCATCCTTAGAGTCAGTATAAGAAATAGACACGGAGCATCACATCATGTTACAATGATGACTAATCCCCGAGTTTACGGGATGTGCGGGTGTGGCTGGGCAGACAATGCAGAAACAACTGATCTATCTACATTATTAATGTTCCTAACACTGCCAAGGTAAGGTACACTTACATAGATGGCAAAGGCTCCAATGCTGGGGCAGTCAGAAAACGAGGCGCCCCCAAGAAATGTCACCCAGCCCTAGTATTTGGGAATTTGAAAATCTACCACATGCTCATTTTTACGCTGAAACCTATGTGGATGGTGTTTTCAGCTTGTATTGTACTGCAATTTGCAGTGGATATGCCACAAGTGAACATGGCGTTATTTTTTTTATTTTTGCCAAGCAGCAATGTGTTTTATATTATTAGAAAGAATGAACATTCTACTATCCCAAAAATCCTTTCATCCCACTCTAAATTATTAAGAATGTCACATTTCAACAATTAGAAAACCAGAACAGAGGGTAAAGGCGGTTCCAACTGTAACAAATTTGTAAACGCAATCTGGTAGATAAAAGCTAAATCAGATACGCACGGTACATAAAATTAACATTATGTACCATACTGACGCCCACACTGCTTTAAAAAAGACAACAAACAATATATATTATATATTCAGAAGGTTTCTGTTCGAACAGATTAATGCCACATCATACTACTTGGCTTCCTCGCAAATGTAGCAACCTCTAATACAAGGGATATTAATAGTCTTCCAGAACAAGTTCATGTGCAACTTCACTTCATGGATTAACAGAAAAAAACCACAGCAGACTTTGTTCTTGCAGACTATTAGCTATAATTAATGCTACGAGGAACGAAAATCACATTAGTTTGCAGCTGCTGCTCATGTAAGGTTCTTAAGGCAACACTACTGATCATTAAAATTAGTCAAGATAAGGAGGATTAAGGAATGTTCAGGAATCTACAACTTTACAGTGATGTTATAAATGAAGACATTCAATAGAGGCCATGATATGTAAGAAATACATCAGTTCGGTCTGTAATAAATAAGGTGGCTTGTAGGAAGTATAACAGAAAGAACGGACCTTTCTTATACTGCCATCTGTTCCAGCAATGGTTCTGGAACCATTGCGCCAACTAACCAGTTTGACTTTCGGCTATTCCTGTGGTGGTTGTCCTGGCGGCCCCCTGGTTTTTACCCTTTAACATCCTGTACAGGGATCTAGTCTTTGTTGCATGGGAGCCACCGGGCTGTAGTTGGCAGCTGACCCATGGAGGTAATACATATAGTCAGAACCAGGCTGAGGTCAGGCAGTCAGAGAACATGCAAATCTGTCCTAGGACTAGAGAGACTGGCACAGGGTCAGAATCCAGGCAACTGGCAGAAGCTGAACAAAGGTAGATGAACAGACAGGGAAAGAGGCACAGGTCAGGTCAGACAGCAGATAGACTCGGGTTCACAGACGGATAAATGGATTAAAGCTCCTACAAAGGGTCCAGCAGACTAGAAAGACCAGACAAGGCTTGATGTTCCTTCCCAAGCTGGGAAGCACAACACAGAATATATAGCACAGATTAGCCCAATGGTAAACAGCTAAACACGCACAGCAAGAGAAGGTTAACCCTTACAGTACTGCAACTGAGATGAGATACAATGAACAAAGGCAATCAATTCACATTCGGAAAGCCGGCACGCATCGATGGCCATGAGCCGCCATTGTAACACCATCCTTGTCTATTTATATAAATATGTACTCATAATGGGTGGGGGCAATTGTGTAGCAACAGTCCATGTCACTACCCTCTAATCTGGTGGTCACCTTGCTAGGGAGATACATGCTATCACCTCCATTTTAAAGGGGTTCTAAGGGACATCAAAGATTTAAATACTGATGACTTATACGCTTGATAGGTCCTCAGTATCTAAATGTTGAGGGTCCAACCCATCAGCTGTTCAAGAAGGCAGCAGAGCTCACAGTTGCATTGCGACCTTGCAGCTTTCCCTAGGCCGAGTGACGACATGTTCATTGGTCACATGTTCTGCTTTTTGGGCATGGAGAAGGCCGCATCGCTCACATGAGTGCCAGTGCCTTCTCAAACAGCCGATCAGCGGGGGACCCAGGTGTCAGACCCCCACCAATCAGTTACGGATGACCTATCCAGAGAATAGGTCATCAATATTTAAATCTTGGAAAACCCTTTTAAGTATTAACCACTTCAAGACCAGGCCTAATTTTGCAAATCTGACATGTGTCACTTCATGTGGTAATAACTTTGGAAGGCTTTTACTTATCCAAGTCATTCTGAGATTGTTTTCTCGTGACACATTGTACTTCATGTTAATGGTAAATTTGAGTCAATATGTTTTACCTTTATTTATAAAAAATAAAAATTTACTGAAAATTTTGAAAATAAATCACAATTTTTGAAATATGAATTTCTCTGCTTTTAAGTTGCATAGGGATATCTAATAAAATTTTTATTAATGAACATTCACCATGTGTCCACTTTATGTTGGCATAATTTTGGAAGTTTTATTTTATTTTTTTCGGACGTTAGAAGGCTTCGAATTTTAGATGTAATTTTTAAGATTTTCATGAAAATTTCCAATAGTTAATTTTAAAGGACCTTTGCAGTTCTAAAGTGACTTTGAGGGGCTTAAATAATAGAAACTTCCAATAAATGAACATATTTTAGAAACTACAGCCCCCAATGTAATCAAACCTGATTTTACAAAGTTTGTTAACCCTTTAGATTTCCCACAAGAATTAAAACAGAAGGAAGATGAAATTTAAAAATAAATATATTTTTTCGCAGATTTTCAATTTTTAATTCATTTTTCCCATAAGATAGCAAGGGTAAACAGCAAATCAAACCTGAATATTTATTTTCCTGATTCTGAAGTTTGCAAAAACACCCCATATGTGGTTGTAAACTGCTCTGTGACTGGCAGTAATGAGAGGGAGATAGTACAAGCATTTGTGATGGCTTTGACAGCTTGTCAGAGTGATCAAAAGCCTGGAGGCCAGGAAAAAAGGTCTCAGGTTAAAGCTCCATGTTCTTGGCTGTCAGGAGGCAGCTGAGTCACGGAGCTTCTATGTACAGGTGCTGCACACAGGGGGCAAAGCTCAAGGACGTTTATAGTCAATGGGCAGACTTGAAGTGGATAAAGTCAGCTCCATGTTGAATAGATTCTGTTGGACCTTAGAGGCCTTGTTGTATTTAGGATATGTTATTGTGTCGGAGCCTGGCCCACAGGATTCACCGACACTACATTGACCTCATTTGTCCTGACTACCTCTTGATACTCCAGCACTGCTCATGACTATTGGTCATTATAGCCAATCATTTACCACTTGTGCCTGTCTCTTTTGCAATTCAATTAAAAGTGAATAAGCATATATTTTGGATATTTTGGTGGCCCCTCAGAATATTTGCTCAAGCAGATCCAAGGAATATCAGTATGGTCTTTTCCCTCCACTATGAGTCTGGCTGAAAACCTGCGCATGTGTAGTCAGTGGCAGAGAGATACCGCTGGCTCTGGACTGTGCACAGTCACTGACAAGTAAGCTGTACCTCTCTGTCACTGATGGTGCACGCACAGGTTTTCAGAAGGGCTCGGAGAGCTCTGTATATACATCATGAAGAGAGAGGATGGAGAGAAGTGTTGGGCCGGGGCACTTAAAGGAGTGTTGCCATTTTGAAAAACATATCGTCCAGGCTCTCTCCAGCCTCTGTCCTGAACAGGGAATTCAAGATGCTGTCAAGAGCTCAGCACTGGGGGTTTACTATTTGTGTGACTCCAATTCAAGTCAACGGTGGATGCTAAATTGCATAATTCAGTCACATTGGATTTCACCATCTTCACCGGGGTCACGAGATTGGCATGAAGAGTCCGGAGAGAGCTCTGCAGCCATGTTTTCCAATATGGGAATACTCCTTTAAGTGCCTTATTCACACCGTTTTTTTTGCATAATTCTGGCCATTAACAGGAACAGTATAGGACTATATCATCTCACTGCATTCATCCCTATGCAGACATGTGTTTTGTAGGTGATACTTTCACTTTATTTGTTCATTTTGTTATTTGTTCAGAAATTGTATTTCAGCAAATCTGCTTTATGTTCTGTCTGAGCTCCCCGATTATTGATATAATGGTGAGAAAAAGTCTTTAAAAGATATTACCATTTTACTACAGGAAATTTACTAACTTTATGAAGGAGTCGGAGCCGAACTCTGATAAAAATAGAGGAGCTGGACCTTCGGTGTACTGACTCCACAGCCCTGGTATTAATCCCTCTTGTGTTATCAGCTCACGCACAGGCTCTGGAATGCAGACACTTGTTATAGTGTTTTGACTAAACATGCTATTGTTTTCTGAGAACCAATTATCAGATTTTATCTCCCAAACAGCTTCATTACATGGTTCATTTAATTAACTATTTCATTGCCAGATGTCTCTTTCAAATTTGAACCTGATACCAACAATAGTATTGTTTCTTGTTTTGCACAGACACTACTACTTAGGCTACTTTCACACTAGTGGCAGGAGTGTCCGGCAGGCTGTTCCGGCGGGTGACTAAAATTACGACATGTTGTAATTTTAGTCCGGCCGCCTCTCGGCATGTTTGCCGTGCTGCGGCTGGAACTCCGGCTCACCCCCATTATAGTGATTGGGGACGGGGCAAAGTTCCAGCCACAGACGTGCACTAGCGGTAGCATGGATCCAGCAGGCTGTTCACCCGCTGGAATAGCCTACTGCCGCTAATGTCAAAGTAGTCTTAATTGTATTTTCTGTTTCACTTACATTACATACATACATACATACAAAGCAGGGGCAGACTGTCCATAGATCTTACAGGGAAATTTCCCAGTGGGCTGATGCACAAGGGGGCCACCAGCTGGGTACATAATGTTCTGATGCTCCCAGCATTAATTAATGCTAGGAGCATCAAGCACTTACGCACCCGACCAAAAGCCGCAAGTGCCCTCCTGAATTCATCTGTACCATCATCCTCATGACAGTAGAATGCTGTGGCAAGGGTGGCAGTATTTTGTGTTGCACTGTGGTATTTGGTTCTGCTGGGGCAGTATTTGGTGCTGCACTATGGTATTGCAGGCCCCGCCCACTTCTGTTGTACGTGCCATACTTGTGTTGCCCCATCTCCTGTCAATTTGGTTCCGCCTACAACATGGGGCCACTTTTAGTTTTTTTTTTTTTTCAGGGCCACTTTAGTTCCCAGTCCGCCCCCGATACAGTAAAACTTCTTTTATACGACCACCCAAAAATTGCATTGAACTGTGGTCTTCTAGGGAAGAAGATGGCCTATATGGACAATATATGGCGAATCAAAAAAACCTGGTGAACATGCTTTTGCTGCCCTTAAATTTTATGAAGCATTCAGTGCAGGTGCATGTTAAGTATTTCCATTTATTTCCCCAACTTCTTCCCTGACGTATGTCATTGGTTCAGAAAACTGAAAATTGAGAATTGATGTAAAGCTTTTTTTGTGGTCTGCGTCACAATTGCAATGTTCAATTCTATTTTCAGGTAGGCAGCTTTGGAAGATTGAATACATGCATAGGAAACTTCACTAACACACGCTGGCAGAGAACACAGGGTTTATAAACTTCTGCATTATACAAAAAAACAGGCTCCTATTTCTCATTAATAGCATCCTTTGCCTTCGGGACATCAGTTATTTGCTCAAAATCTTAGATATGACCTGATCAGCAAAATAATCACTGCTTGTTGTCCATGGCTGAACATCTCTTGTGTAAAAGTAAGAACATTACACAGATGATGTAGAAAAGCAAGCATAATTCATAGCTAGAAAATAACACAAAGATGATGATCTTTCTGTAAGGGTGGAATTTATTTGTAAAGCTTTCTTTACATCAGGAACGAATTTCATTTTTTTCAGACATTAAATGGGAAAATTCTAAAGCAAGTAACATGTTATCAACAGGAAGGAAATGAGGAGAATAGCTCACCGCACTACCATGATCAACATAAATGAATCCATCTCATCACTGCTGGCTTTATCCAGGTAATTCATATACTCTAAGGCCTCTTTCACACGAACGTTGTGTTTTGCGGTCTGCAAAAAAAACGGATGCCGTCCGTATGGCATCCTTTTTTTGTGGATCCATTGTAACAATGCCTATCCTTGTCCATTTTGCAGACAAGAATAGGACAGGTTCTATCTTTTTTGCGGGGCTACGGAACAGGCATACGGGTGCGGACAGCACACCGTATGCTCTCAGTATTTTTTGCGGACCCATAGAAATGAATGGGTCCGCATTTTTCATGTGAAAAATGCGGATCGGAGCCCGCAAAAAATACTGTCGTGTGAAAGAGGCCTAAGGGAAGAGTTATCATGAGAGTGACATTTGTAGTCAGTTTTCCTTGAGTCTTCTTTGGAGTACTTTGCGTCAAATATATGAAATGGCACATGTTTGCTAAATTTGGAGCATCTTTAAACCCAACACTTTTGTCTAGAAATGCTACTCCAGTTTTTAACACCACCCCCTACTGGAGTGCTTTTGGGACCCTTTTTTATTTAAACAAGTGCCAGTCATAAACCTGGCGTAAAACTCAATAACATAGCTAACCACACCCACTTTTCAAAACTGGAAAGTCTCAAATATTTTGAACAAGTGACCTCAAAAAATCGTAAAAGCCCCGTTTGTTTGCAACTTTTTAAATACAGAATTTTAGAGCGCAGGGTTTGATAAATTCCCAATGTGTCCAGGCACACCCCAATCCTAATGGGGGTTCTGGTGTAGCAGTTCGGTACATCCTTAGCTAAAGAGTTTTTCTGAGATTTTGATATTGATAGCCTATCCTCAGGATAGGTCATCAATATCAGATCGATGGAGGTCCTGACTCGCATCCCAGCCAAATCTTCTTGAAGAGACTGTGGTGCTCCAGTGATTTCTGCAGCCTCTTCCTAGACCACTGAGGTCAGATTAATCAGTCATGTCATGCAGCTCAGTCACATTCACTGGGCGGTGAAGTGCTTGGTAAGTTGGGAGGAGGCATCAGAGCCGCAGCCTCCTCAAACAGCTGATCAGCGGGGTCCTGGGTATTGGACCCCCACTGATCTGATATTGATGACCTATCCAATCTGATTTTATCTTCAGATTTTTTTATTCTATTTCCTGGACATAATTATGGGACAGCCATCTTGCCAGAGCTGTTTTTAACAGCATTTAGAAAGCATTAAGAAAATTGCTTTACGGCAGTCCCATGGTCCATAGACACAATGGTCAGGAGGGGACCTCATTGACTTCTATGGAGAGTTTTCCAGGCATGCTCTGTGACCTGTGCAGAGGTAATTGTACAAGGAAAGAATAGATAAGCTTTGGCAACCACCTATTGTGAATGGTGGAGCCTGTCTTATCTGTACACAGAGGTGATATAATTAAATGCAGGATTAGAATGACAGAGTTGCGGTGGCACCTATTATTAGGCTTAGCAGCCAGTGGCAAAAACACTGGATTTTATGTTTTTTGACATAAAAAAAAATATATCAAATATTCTTTAAAAATGTTAAACAGAAAAACATGATTTAAACGATTCACTTTAAAGCAATCCCCTAAAATTGTCAAAGTTATTTCTTTAATTCCTGACCTTCTATTCAATAAAGAAATCATAGAGACTAGGATGGAGGAGTTTTTTTTTCTCTGTAACCAAATCCAATTCATTTTCTTTATAATCAGAATAATCATCTTCAATGGCTTTGACCCAGGAAAATTCAGCCATTACACCGAAAAGCGTTCTGTTTTGTAGCAGATGGAGAGACAATGCTCATCTGATTTGTATGAGAAGCTTAGGACATTCTGCTCTAGTGTTATCTTCATTGAGTACAGCTCTGCTGCAAGATGTCCTGATAAACAAATAAAATTGTATTGTACAGCGGTGAGAAGAGAAGGGCCTTAGCCTGTTACATCATGTTACCCATGTATCAAACCTTCTGTATGTGCCTGACATGAGACAAAATCATCCAGCTTGAATTTTAACTATACAGCAAATCTGCCTCTCAAACATTTCAGATACACAATCACAAGTAGTTAATAGTGGGAACTCCACCTTTTATAGCTGCCATAAACTGGCTAAAACACGGAAAACCATATAATGCCTCAATTTCTCCTATGCTGGTGCTAAGACGCACCCCAGATTTTAGAGTAGGAAAATAAGAAAAAAATATTTTTCGTCACACCTCACATCAGACCCCCATATCAGCCCTCTATGTCAGAACCCCATCAGCCCTCCACGTCAGACCCCCATCAGACCTCAGATCAGCCCATCAGCCCCCATATCAGCCAACTGTGCCCCCATCAGACCTCAGATCAGCCCCCTATCACCTCACTGTGCCCCCATATCAGCCCATTCTGCCCCATGAGACCTCAGATCAGCCCCCTATCAGCCCCCTCTACCCCCATCAGACCTCAGATCAGCCCATCAGCCCCCATATTAGACAAATGTGCCCCCCATCAGACCTCAGATCAGCCCCCACATCAGCCCCCTCTATCCCCATCAGACCTCAGATCAGCCCATAAGCCCCCATATTAAATGAATATGCCCCCATCAGACCTCAGATTAGCCCACCCAGGATAAAATAAAAACCTCTCTTACCTGTCCTGCGCCACGGCTCCACTCCGGGTCCGGCGCTCCTCTGGCTTCTAGGTCCGGCGCTCCACTGTCACCTGACTGCGTGCAGTCAGGACAGTGCAAAGCCGGCCCGGGAAGACAGAGGAGCGCCGGACCCGGAGCAGAGCCGCGGAGCAGGACAGGTAAGAGAGGTTTTTATCTTATCTGTATGGGCTGGGTGGGCTGATCTGAGGTCTGATGGGGGTCCCGTCACCTTATACATATGAGTGAGCGCTTCAATAATGGAAGCGCTCACTTGTATTCGCTTTATAAGACGCACCGCAATTTTCCCCCTACTTTTGGGGGGGAAAAAGTGCGCCTTATAAAGCAAAAAATACGGTAAACACTTGATCGGCAATCAAGCTTTGGAACAACCCGTGACCAACTTATTTTTTGTGAGTTTTCTAACAGAAAGAGATTTCCAAAGTGGACATTTCCTTTAAACACATGAACTGCTGCCACGTGTTCAGCTAAATTATCAGGAAAGGACCGGGAGGACAGACATATTTGGTTCAGGAATGTCGGATTTCTTCACATCTTATTCTGGAAACATGAATTCTTAATATTAGAACATCTTCACAGACATTATCCTCAACCAATTACCTCTGACTAAATCAGTTTAATGATCTCCCAACTGTTGAACCATAAAACCCATAAGACAGTCCTTATAACATTTTGAAGCCACAAATTTTGCCAACCCTAACCTCTTTGTATAATCTTATTTAGGCTTCATGCACGCGGCCTTTGTCCAGCCATGGCCATATTGTGGTCCGCAAACAGCGGGTCCACAATACACGGGTACCGGCCATGTGCACCCCAGATGTGGACCCATTCACTTAAATGGATCCGCAATCTGGAAGGTCGGTGCAGAACGGAGGCACGGAACCCCACAGAAGTTTCAGTCCGTTCCTCTGCACTGCAAAATAGTAGCGCATGTACTACTTTTTTGCGTTGCGGACCGTTGGATGTGGATTGCGGACCCCATTCAAGTGAATGGGTCCGAGATCCGCATACGGCGGCCCTACGGTAGGTGCCCATACATTGCGGGCCTCACATAGATAATATTAAAATCTCCGAATTTTTGAGCAATATCCGCCTAATAAACACTGACTCTACTCAAGACCTTGTTCTGTACTGGCCTGTCAACATGGTCACAACACTTTCAAGAGCTACCGGCCCAAAATATTATAGATAATCTACGTCAAACCTCCCAAAACTTAACGATGGCCTTTTACTGGGACATGGCACTTATTGCTCACAGAGTTTGTATCTCACCAATGCAGAACTACCCTATGGGGAACACCCCTGCGTCTAATTGGCCTAGATGTGCAGAACCTGATCTATCACTGCTTTTGGGGATTCCCCCTCATTCAGCAATTTTGGAGAATTGCTCACCACTGCGGATGTGACGGCGAGCAGGTAAATGAAGTGGAGGCAGTCTTTCTGCAATGGATATATCCTTGTCAATATCTGGTTACTTCTTACCCCACTGTCCTGTACTTCTTTAGTGCAATATATACTGGGCTCCAAATCTCTGATGCGTACACAGATTTAACAGTTATGCAGCAGATACCACTAGGAGTTTAGGAGCTTCCTCCATTCAATGTATAAATAGTATACAGCACCTATAATATCTCGTTTAATGGCTGCAGACAGTGACAGGTTATACTTTATGTCTATGCAGGGAATTTGATGCACTGTATGCAAAAACCAAAGCTATATTAGACATTAAAGAAAGCAGCTCCCAAGTTGATCATATGACTGGGTTCCACTTCTCTCACGTCTACAGAATTTTGAACCTATTCAGATAAAAATAGTATTTTTTAAAAGGTAAACATTTACTTGATGATGACATGAGTATAGAGATTAAATTAAAGGGGTTGCCAGTATAAAAGTACTATAAAAAAATAAATAAAACAAAGCTGTGTAAATCTGGCACTGGTCTGCCATGCTGAACAAGGCCTTGTTGCTCATTCTACGGCTATCCACTGGTTGGACCTCAAAGGTAATCGTGTGCCCAACCAGCAGAGCTGATGCAACGATCTGCAGACCAGTGAGGGGAGGGGATCCTTGTGTCAAAGCTCTTCCCACAGACAAAGTAATGGACTGTCTAACACGCACTGATAAGAGGCTCTGAGACCTGCAGAGGCTCTGAGACCTGTCATTAAACCTGAAAACCCACTTCACATCAACACATCAAAATAATGAGGGGGTAATAGACTGAACTTTGTAACACAAAAAAGGGCCATGCAGGTGCGCAGAGCATCAAGGAATGGACAATTGACTTTGTACTAGAGACTTTTATCCTAGAAGATCAGAAGTGAAGACCTCAGTGAGACACTTATTGTTAGTCCAACACAGTTTTTTTTCCAGAGACCCAATGGTCCTAAAGTGGTTTTCTGTCAAATGACTAGGCTATCTATGCAGGTCCTGATGTTGGTTGGTTATTTTTTAAGTACTGATTGGTTCTGTCCCTTTAATTCTGTTCCCTTTTATTATTATAAATAAATTCTGTGTAATGTTGTGCCTTGTAATGTAGTACCCGTCCCCCATTGTGCTGATAATACCACATTCCTGAGTGATCTCAGAGACATGCGTGCTGCACATTGGAGGACAGGCTAAAATGTTTAAACTCTGTGACACACATACATTAGGGAGACTCTACCAAGAACTTCATCCTAAGTAGGATGTAAGTACTTATTAACCCTATCTCTTGTTCACCCTGGGGTGTTGGTCATGTTATACAGTAACGTGGTAGACAGCCGTGTGTTATAGCATGATCGATGGAGTCTCACCCTATAATGTCGCATATTTAGGCTAGTGATGTATTTACTTTTTATTATTATGTATGTGATTTGTCTCTGTTACCTTATATTTAATCACACTTAGTAAATATATTTATTCGCTTAGCCTGCGTAAGCTTATTCATTTTCAAATCTTTTGAATTCACTTTACGTTACAATCCCATATTCCAGTTTTCTGGAGTCAAAAAATAGACATATCTGTGAATTTCCAACTTTTTGCACCACATTCACCATGCAAATGACACCTGAAATCTATGCCATCTCCTGGCATAGATTTCAGTTTTGGCACATAGACAGGCCGAGATGTGCCACAATTATAAAGAGCTTTACATTTTTCTTCCCTTACTGTGGGTGGGCAGCAGCTTGTCACATGAGACAATCAAGAACCTGTATCTCTCAGGATGGATTCCAATTAGCCCTTAAGAACTCGTTCCTATCCTGCATAGAAAATTGTCCCCTTATACATTTTATGACTTGTATATAACATTTACAGCCAGATTTCATCCTTTAGAGACTCCATCTCTAATTGTCAGCTTTCACTGAGATAGTGGGTGGAGGCTCGCTGCTCCAATATCTCTATAAACAACGCACAGAAGAAGAGATCCTGCTCCCGTATCTCTTTGTAGAAAACCCTCAGCAGCATCAGCAGCATGGAGGACACCAAGAAGTGTAGCTGTGCATCCAGCACTGGGTTGTATAAAATATATACCAGAGCCAGCATCTTGTTTGTCAGGCTGTAGCTCACTCCCTATCTTGCCCTCTCCATAGACTTCTGTGTAACCTTTAGTGAGGTGACTGACAGACTGTCTTGTCTCTCAAGAAAGATTTAGCAGTGATAAAAAGTTAGTGAAGGCACCCATTAAGGGGGGGGGGGCACCCAATAATGGAGAAAAGAGTTGTTTGAGATGAGGAAATCACCATTGCATGCTTCTACTTAAATGCCCTACTTCCATGATATAATCACTGTAGTGTGAACTTTTTACATTTTCCAAATATCCCTAACTTTTTGCGAGCAGTGTACCGTATTTTACGCCCCATAAGACCCAAAGTGGGGGAAAATGTTAGTGTGTCTTATGGGGCGAATAAAGTGCAGGGTAAAAAAATGCTGTGCGGCATAGGGATAGCAGTCTGTGATGTACCGAACTGGAGAGCCCGACGGGGGCTGGAGAGGCAGCGGTGGGAGGCTGGAAGTAGGAGAGTGCGTGTCTGAGCCGGCAGATGCATAGTAGCAGGGAGAACAGGGGGTGGTGCATTGTAGCAGGCAGACTATGGGCGGGAGAAGACTTTCCTGTCACACATGGCTGCTCTGCCTCTACGTCTTCCCACATGCCTGTTTCTGTGTACCTGCGTCCCCTTAAGCCCCATAACAGTGTGTCACAGCAAATCCCCCCCATAATATTGTGTCAGCAGCAGATCCTCCATAACAGGGTGTCATGACTCAAATCTCAGCAAAATGGAATTTATGCTTTAAAATATATGTAAACATAAAATATACAGACAAGTAAGAGGAAAGAATCAATGGTGGTCGCAATGGCCATTGTTCTCAACAGAGCTTTCAAACACCACTTTCATAAGTGTGTAGGGGGCACTTTAAAGAGGCTCTGTCACTCAGATGAAACCTACCCTACCAGGCATATAGCTATATAGCATATAGCCTGGTAGGGCTGATGACGCTGATAAAAGCTATACCTTTTATTCTGATGTAAGATGTCCGGTTTTGCAGAAAAAGAAACTTTTAAAAATATTCAAATGAGCCATCGGAGCCAGGGCTGTGGAGTCGGTAAGCCAAAGCCCCGACTCAGACTCCTCAATTTCCCCTGACTCCGACTCCCGACTCCCTCATACATGGGGCATGTTTAAGTGATAACTTTAAACAAATTTGCATAAAATCAATAGTACAGATAAGTCATGACAAAAACAGTTTGTAATCTATCAGGCTTCTATGGGTACAGCTCACTTAGGGCCTGATCAGAGGCGTAGCTAGAGGTTCAGCACATGGGGGGGCGAAACATACTTGAGTGGGCCCCCCACTTATTGGCTTCCCAAACTCACGTTTCCAACTTCACAGGCACATACTACTAGTTGTGGTTATAATACTGTATTAGCAAGATGACTATATAAACTGCTAGATCATCTATGCTGTTAAGTACAGTACAATAGACTTTCTACATACCCTACTCTAAATACTCTACCACATAATGCAGTAAAATATAGGATTAATAGGAGTAAAAAAGGGGACTCCTATGTTAAAGGAAATCTGTCCCCAGCTTTTACATCACTAAACTAACAGTCCCTTGCCCCCATCAGACGTCAGATCGGCTTAATGTGCCCCCATCAGACCTCAGATCAGCAGAATGTGCCCCCATCAGACCTCAGATCAGCAGAATGTGCCCCCATCAGACCTCAGATCAGCAGAATGTGCCCCCATCAGACCTCAGATCAGCAGAATGTGCCCCATCAGACCTCAGATCAGCAGAATGTGCCCCCATCAGACCTCAGATCAGCAGAATGTGCCCCCATCAGACCTCAGATCAGCAGAATGTGCCCCCATCAGACCTCAGATCAGCAGAATGTGCCCCCATCAGACCTCAGATCAGCAGAATGTGCCCCCATCAGACCTCAGATCAGCAGAATGTGCCCCATCAGACCTCAGATCAGCAGAATGTGCCCCCATCAGACCTCAGATCAGCAGAATGTGCCCCCATCAGACCTCAGATCGGCTTAATGTGTCCCCATCAGACTCCATAATGAAAGCTCTCACTTGTATTCGTCTGATTTTACTAAGGCCATCCCTGCTGGGCCCCCCCATAGGTATTGGGCCCGGAGCATCGCGTCCCCTGCCCAGCCCCCCCCCCCCCAGTAGCTATGCCTCTGGGCCTGATGTATGAAAACTGTCTAGGTCTAAGCCTTTTTTTGTTGCCCATAGCAACCAATCAGAGCTCCCCTTTTATTTCTCCAGAGCACTATATGAAATGAAAGGGGAGCTCTGATTGGTTGCTATGGGCAACAAAGAAACTTCTACACCTAGACAGTTTTCATACATAAGGCTCTAGGTGTTTTACATCAGCAGCAGATAGAAGCCATGAGAGCAGCTAACCTCTCCAAACATGAGCTCAGAGGAAACATAAAGCATACAGAGAGAACATGCACTGGGCATAAAGGGCAGTACACAGTCATCTCAACTAAAAGCCTAAATCCTTAGATCAGGAATAGAACAGACATTTATAGGACATTTCATAATTTTCACAAATTCTTATAAAAATATATTCAGCACTTATTGCACTGAACTAAATGTACTAATTCATTATATATTTTAGGAGTCGGTCCATTTTATACCGACTCCGACTCCACCAAAATGGTGACCGACTCCACGACTCCGACTCCACAGCCCTGATCCGAGCACTCGGAGGCGGGCTTATGCCGTCCGAGCACTGTTTCACCTACACCCCTTTTCCTTTCTAATGCTGCCGCTTCCACTAAATAACGCCCCCTTGCCTCTTGAGTGACAGCGCTAGACCCTAGAATATGTCTTCTGCGCACGCGCCGCCACGTCACTGAACCCAGAACTGGCGTTGCATGCGCAGATGACATAGTCAGAAGCTGGGACAGGAAAGAAAAGATCCTGTGCACACGCGCCGTCAAGGAGGCGAGCGCGCAGGCGCTGGAACTCAGCACTAGACTGGTGGGTCTAGCGCTGTCATTCAAGAGGGAAGGGGGCGTTATTTAGTGGAGGCGGCAGCATTAGAAAGGAAAAGGGGCGTAGTGCTCAGACGGCATAAGTCCGTCTCCGAGTGCTCCGATGGCTTATTTGAATATTTTTAAAAGTTTCTTTTTCTGCAAAACCGGACAGCTTACATCAGAATAAAAGGTATGGATTTTATCAACGTCATCAGCCCT
Organism: Rhinella marina; assembly: GCA_900303285.1. Classification (NCBI taxonomy): domain Eukaryota; kingdom Metazoa; phylum Chordata; class Amphibia; order Anura; family Bufonidae; genus Rhinella; species Rhinella marina. The sequence continues at coordinate 128,309 of ONZH01022727.1, forward strand.
ACCAGGTTATATGCCTGGTAGGGTAGGTTTCATCTGGGTGACAGAGCCTCTTTAAGGTTAAAGGGGTTTTCCAGGAGTTAACTACTGAAGACCTATCCTCAGGATAGGTCATCATTATCTGATCGGTGGGGGTCTGACACCCGGGATCCCCGCCAATCAGCTGTTTGAGAAGGCCCTTCTCAGCTCACCAATCACAGTGCCGTACATTGTACAGTGGCTGTACTTGGTATCGTGCTCAGCCCCATTCACATGAATGGGGCTGAGCCGCTCCTAGGCCACGAGACCGATGAACATGACGTCACTGGCCTAGGAAAAGCTGAGAGAAGGCCTCCAGTGAGCGCCGATGCCTTCTCAAACAGCTGATCGGCAGGGGGTCCAAGGTGTTGGACCCCCACCGATCAGATACTGATGACCTATCCTGAGGATAGGTCATCTGTAGTTAACTCCTGGAAAACCCCTTTAAGTCATCTATATACATAAAAAATTTCAGGTAAAGGCAGATATTAACCCTTAACAGTTTTGGGCTTTGAGAAAAGGCACTAATGGTTCAGGCTGAGTAGAACTCAGACAGCAGAAGGAGAGGCACATCTGCCTTATCCCCTTGTGTCTCAGGATTGGTAATACAGTGCCTTGAGAAAGTATTCGGCCCCCTGGAACTTTTCAACCTTTTGCCACATTTCAGGCTTCAAACAAAAAGATATAACATTTTACATTTTTGGTGAAGAATCAACAAGTGGGTCACAATTGTGAAGTGGAACGAAATTTATTGGATCATTTAAAAATTTTTTGTAATAATAACACTGAAAAGTGGGGCGTGCAAAATTATTCGTCCCATTTACTTTCAGTTCAGAAAACTCACTCCAGAAGTTCATTGAGGATCTCTGAATGATCCAATGTTGTCCTAAATGACTGATGAAGATAAATAGAATCCACCTGTGTGTAATCAAGTCTCCGTATAAATGCACCTGCTCTGTGATAGTCTCAGGGTTCTGCATCATGAAGACCAAGGAACACACCAGGCAGGTCCGTGATACTGTTGTGGAGAAGTTTAAAGGAAATCTGTCACCAGGATAATCGCTATTGAAGTAAAGCCATGGCCTAAAGCACTTAGTACCTTATTTTCAGGTGTGCCTTTGTTTCAGCAATAGGTATTTTCTATCTTCTGAAAATCCAGTTTATTTGGTATGCAAATGAGGCAGTAAGGTGCCCAGAGGGGCTTCACTCTTGCAGGAAGGAGTCCAGGCACGCCTCCTACATCACATTCCAGACATAACTCTGCCCCCTTTTTCCTGCTCCCAGCATGATGACACATTTGGGCACTAGCAGGAGGCGTGCCTGGGCTCCTTCCTGCAAGAGTGACGCCCCTCCGGGCACCTTACTGGCTGATTTGCATACCTAATAAACTCGATTTACAGAAGATAGAAAATACCTATTGCTGAAACAAAGGCACATCTGGAAATAAGGTACTAAGTGCTATTAGGCCATGGCTTTACTCCAATAGCGATTATCCTGGTGACAGATTCCCTTTAAAGCCGGATTTGGATACCAAAAGACTTCCCAAGCTTTAAACATCCCAAGGAGCACTGTACAAGCTAACATATTGAAATGGAAGGAGTATCAGACCACTGCAAATCTACCAAGACCCGGCGTCCCTCTAAACTTTCATCTCAAACAAGGAGAAGACTGATCAGAGATGCAGCCAAGAGGCTCATGATCACTCTGGATGAACTGCAGAGATCTACAGCTGAGGTGGGAGAGTCTGTCCATAGGACAACAATCAGTCGAACACTTCACAAATCTGGCCTTTATGGAAGAGTGGCAAGAAGAAAGTCATTTCTCAAAGATATCCATAAAAAGTCTCGTTTACAGTTTGCAACAAGCCACCTGGGAGACACACCGAACATGTGGAAGAAGGTGCTCTGGTCAGATGAAACCAAAATCCAACTTTTTGGAAACAATGCAAAACGATATGTTTGGCGTAAAAGCAACACAGCTCATCACCCTGAACACACCATCCCCACTGTCAAACATGGTGGTGGCAGCATCATGGTTTGGGCCTGCTTTTCATCAGCAGGGACAGGGGAGATGGTTAAAATTGATGGGAAGATGGATGGAGCCAAATACAGGACCATTCTGGATGAAAACCTGTTGGAGTCTGCAAAAGACCTGAGACTAGGACGGAGATTTATCTTCCAACAAGACAATGATCCCAAACATAAAGCGAAATCTACAATGGAATGGTTAAAAAATAAACGTATCCAGGTCTTAGAATGGCCAAGTCAAAGTCCAGACCTGAATCCAATTGAGAATATGTGGAAAGAACTGAAAACTGCTGTTCACAAACGCTCTCCATCCAACCTCAAAGAGCTCGAGCTGTTTTGCAAGAAAGAATGGGCAAGAATTTCAGTCTCTAGATGTGCAAAACTGATAGAGACATACCCCAAGCGACTTGCAGCTTTAATTGCAGCAAAAGGTGGCGCAACAAAGTATTAATGAAAGGGGGCCGAATAATTTTGCACGCCCCACTTTTTAGTTTTATTATTACAAAAAAAGTTTAAATGATCCAATGATTTTGTTCCACTTCACAATTGTGACCCACTTGTTGTTGATTCTTCACCAAAAATTTTAAATGTTATATCTTTTTGTTTGAAGCCTGAAATGTGGCAAAAGGTTGAAAAGTTCCAGGGGGCCGAATACTTTCACAAGGTACTGTGTATATGGATATGGGACTGAGTTTGAGCCTGATACTTGACAGCCTAGTCTTTAAAACAAGACCAGAATCGCAGCATGACCTCTTTTACATCAGGAGATGTTAAAATAAGGTCGGCAGTGATAGCAGCTGAAAGTGAAAGCAGGTTTCAGCTGCTTTCACTCCCAACCTGATTTCTAAAAATTATATTCTGTAAGAGTTAAAGCAGCCCTCCATTATTTAGCTGGCTGTGATCTTACATACCCTGAAGAAGGAGAGGGGGTCAGTGTGGGAACTGACAAGTTGCAAGGAGGAGGGAAAAACATAAAAAAATATATATAAATCTGGTAACATCATGATCGTAGTGAACCACAGAATAAAAGTTTCATGTTATTTATACCGCACAGTGAATAACGTAAAAATAAATCCCACAAACCCCTGTATATATTGTATTTCAAATAACAGCACTAGAGAAAGTAGATAACTGAATATTGCGTCTTTATTCCTAGTGGCAATTAGTGTCACTAATGGCAATTGCCACTTGGAATAAAGACGCAATATTCAGTTATCTACTTTCTCTAGTGCTGTAATTTGAAATACAACACAATGTATTCCTGTGAGATCCAGATGCTTGATGAATTGCTTCTCACCCACAGAAAGAGAAGAGACAAGTCCTCCAGATATGCGAGTAAAAAAAGAGAAAAATCTGAAGATTACAGTGAAGAACAGCTCTTTTTTTTATTTTTTTATTTATCCAGTTAAAATAATAGTGTGCTTTACTTAAGGTTACGCAAGACATTTTTCATTTGAGTGATTAACCCTTAAAGGGGTTGTGCAGGCAGTACATATTGATGACCTATCCTCAGGGGGGTCTGATTCCCGGCACCTTCACGATCAGCTGTTTGAAGAGGAGGTGGCACTTGTGTAAGCCCTTCATCTCGGAAGCACAGTGTAATTTCAAGCGCTTGTTCCAATCATTTGAATGGGACAAGCACTTCTAATTGCACTGCACCGCCGCAGCAAGAGAGATAATGCACAGTGTAATCTTGAAGAGGAAGCAGTCCTCGTAAGAACGCTGCCTCCTCTTCAAACAGCTGGGGGGAGCTGGGAATTGGACCCCCAATGATCAGATATTGATGAGGAAAGGCCATTGCTATTTACTGGCTGCACAACCACCAGAACATTAAACAAGCCTTTCCCAAAACCAGCACAGACATGAAAAGTTAAAAGCTGTTACCTGTACACAGGCTGCATTTCATGTGCAATTCCAATGACTGAGTTCTGTAGAAAGTTATCAAACTCCTCAAACAGTTCCCTGATGTTGGTCTGGAACTTCAAATCCAAGTCTAGCTGAATGATTCGAGAGATATCTATAAATAAGGGAAAGATAAGTTAGGTGGATATACAAGTAACAGCACAAAAAGCCCAAGCATCACATTAAATCAATATATTACAAAAGTTCACATACAGTGCATTCTGAAAGTCTTCAGACCCTTTCATTTTTCACATTTTGAAAAGTTGCAGTCTTGTGCTAAAATATAAAAATTCTCCAGTTTTCCCCATATCAGTCTGCACACTATATCAACTCTGCAACCCATAATGAGAAAGTGAAAACAGAATTTTAGAAATAACTGCAAACTTATTAAAAAGGAATAATTAAAATTTCACATGGACATAAGTATTTAGACCTTTTAATATGACACTTGAAATTTAGCTCTGGGGGTCTCCCATTCCACTTCTACAACTTGATTGGAGTTCACCTGTGGTAAATTTAGTTGACTGAACATAACTTATAAATCTGAAGGTGTCGATCATTTACAGAGTGATGCGGGGGGGATTTACAGAGAGCAATGAGGAGAAAGCAAAGCTATTATATATTTTTTCGCCACTGTACAGTGATCCCTCAAGATACAATGGCCTCAGGATCCAATATTTTCAACATACAATGTCTTTTCTGACCCATCGTAAGTTGACACTAGACTCAACATACAATGTCTCAGACTGAGATCCAACCAATCAAGGTCACTTCTCTGGTAAAATATCTGTATAAGTTGCTAGTTATCAGCTATTCCTGACTGAAAGGCTACTTTCACACTAGCGGCAGCACGGATCCGGCACCTAAAGGGTGCCGACGGATCCGTACTGCCGCTGACACGTGTGGAGCCGGAGCAGCGCTCCGGCCCCACATATGTTGACACATACACAGAGAACATACATACACACACATACACACAAACACATACATACTTACATACTCCAGCCCGGGACGCCGGCAGCACGTCTTCACGTGCCTCCTGCGCACAGTGATGACGATTCCCCACAGCGCCCTCTGCTGTTTTTTTCTCTTATCTTGGATGACATTTTGGGGCTTTGGAACCAATTACTCAATTTACAATGGTTTCAACATACAATGGTCATTCTGGAACCAATTAATATTGTAACTTGAGGGAACACTGTATTCACTAAGGAAAATAAATGCAGAATGTAAAAGTACATTTCCTGTTACACGTTGCCTGTCTGACCCAGGAGGAAGTGCAGTAGCATCTTAAAAATATTGAAATAGACAAATCACTGGGTCCAGATGGCATGCACCCCCATATCCTAAGAGTATTAAAGGGCTTCAGCAGATTTGTACCTATGAAACTGGCTGACCCGTTACATGTGCACTTGGCAGCTGAAGGCATCTGTGTTGGTCGCATGTCCATATGTGCCCGCATTGCTGAGAAAAATGATGAAATTATTATATGCAAATGAGCCTCCAGGAACAATGGGGGCATTGCCATTGCAGAGAGAGCTGAGCTTATTGCTCCTAGAGGCTCATTTACATATAATAAAAAAAATCATTTTTCTCAGCAATCGGGGCACATATGAACATGGAACCAACACAGATGTCTTCAGCTGCCAAGCGCACATGCAACAGTTTCATAGGTACAAATCTGCTGACAGATGCCCTTTAACCCCTTCGCGACCAGAGCCGTAATAGTACGGCACTGGGCGCATGTTTAAAGATTACGCCTGCTCTTGAGCAGAGCGGGCGTCATAGCCGCGGGTGGACTGCTATTACTACAGCAGACACCCGCGGCTGATGTCCACAACCAGCAGTAATGCCGATCGCGGACATTTAACCCCTCAAATGCCTTGGTCAATTCTGACCACGGCATCCGAGCGTGTGAAATACCGGAAGCACACGCTTCCGATGTTGCTCCGGCTCCCCCGTGTGGCGATTGGAGGGGCCGGAGCGTGTATGCAGCAGCCCCTGTCTATGTGAATGACAGGAGTCTGCTGCATAGTATTTCCTATTGAGCCCTATTACAGGCAAGTACTAAAATCATCATAGACCCCAATGCAAGTGCATTGGAGTCTATAATATGAGCAATCAGATGATTGCTTGTTATAGTTCCCTATGGGAACTATAAAAAAGTGTAAAACAATTAAAGTTTTTTAAAAAATAAATAAAAAAACATAAAAATTCAAATCACCTCCCTTTCCCCAAAATAAAAATAAAAGTAGTAAAAAAAATAAAAAATACACATAATGGGTATCACCATGTGCGAAAAAGCCCATACTATAAAAATTTCTATTCCATACGGAAAACAGCATGTCAAAATGGCTGATCCGCTGTTTTTTGTCGCTTTATTATCTAAAAATAAATAAATAAAAAGTAATCAAAAAGTCATACACACCCCAGAATGGTATCAGTGAAAAGTTCAGATCGCCCCACAAAAAATGAGCCCCCATACAGCGCCGTACACATAAATACCAAAAAGTTATAGGGGTCAAAATATGGCGCCGAAATTTTTTTTTCCAACTTTATAATTATTTTATCACTTTCAAAACCAAGAAAAACTATATATATTAGATATCGCTGGATTCGTACTAACCTGTAGAATGAATTGCGTTTTTTTTTTTTTTGCAATTTCATCCAATTTGGTATTTTTTGCCCGCTTCCCACTACATCATACGCAATATTAAATGGTGGTGTTGGAAAGTACAACTTGTCCCGCAAAAAACAAGCTCTCATACAGCTATGTGAACAGAAAAATAAAAAAGTTATGTCTGTGTGAAGCAGGGAGTGCAGGATTGGTGCATAGCTAATGTGGTGCCAATATTCAAACAGGGGTCAAAAACAGAGTCTGGAAACTATAGGCCGGTAAGTTTAACATCTGTTTTGAGTAAACTGTTTGAAGGTTTTCTAAGAGATGCTATCTTGGAGTACCTCAATCAAAAGAAGCGAATAACGCCATATCAGCATGGCTTCATGAGGGATCGGTCATGTTAAACTAATTTAATCAGTTTCTATGAAGAGGTAAGTTCTAGACTAGATCACAATGAATCAATGGATGTCGTATATCTGGACTTCTCCAAAGCATTTGACACTGTACCTCATAAAAGGTTAGTATATAAAATGAGAATGCTTGGCCTGGGAGAAAATGTCTGTATGTGGGTAAGTAACTGGCTCAGTAATAGAAAACAGAGGGTGGTTATTAACGTTACACACTCAGATTGGGTCACTATCACTAGTGGATTTACCACAGGGGTCAGTATTGGGCCCTATTCTCTTCAATATATTTATTAATTATTTTGTAGAAGGCTTGGACAGTAATATATACATTTATGCAGATGACACTAAACTGTGTAAAGTAATTCACACGGAAGAGGACAGTACACTGCTACAGCAGGATCTGGATAGATTGGAGGCCTGGGCAGAGAAGTGGCAGATGAGGTTTAACACTGACAAATGTAAGGTTATGCACCTAGGAAGGAATAATGCAAGTCACCAGTACATACTAAATGCTAAAACACTGCGTAATACTGACATGGAAAAGGACCTAGGAATTTTAGTGAACAGCAAACTAAGCAGCAGAAACCAGTGTCAGACAGCTGCTGCCAAGGCCAATAAGATAATGGGTTGCATCAAAAGGGGCATAGATGCCCGTGATGAGAACATAGTCCTGCCACTTTACAAATCACTAGTCAGACCACACATGGAGTACTGTGTACAGTTCTGGGCTCCTGTGAACAAGGCAGACATAGCAGAGCTGGAGAGGGTTCAGAGGGGGGCAACTAAAGTAATAACTGGAATGGGTGGACTACGGTACCCAGAAAGATTATCAAAATTAGGGTTATTCACTTTAGAAAAAAGATGAATGAGGGGAGATCTAATAACTATGTATAAATATATCAGGGGTCAGTACAGAGATCTCTCCCATGAACTATTTAACTCTAGGACTATGACTGTGACAAGGGGATATCCTCTGCGTCTGGAGGAAAGAAGGTTTGTACACAAACATAGAAGAGGATTCTTTACGGTAAGAGCAGTGAGACTATGGAACTCTCTGCCTGAGGAGGTGGTGATGGTGAGATCACTAAAAGAGTTCAAGAGGGGCCTGGATGTATTTCTGGAGGGTAATAATATTACAGGTTATAGTTACTAGAGATGGGTCGTTGTTCCAGGGAGTAATTCTGATTGCCTGATTGGAGTCGGGAAGGAATTGTTTCCCCTAAAGTGAGGAAAATTGGCTTCTACCTCATAGGGGTTTTTTGCCTTCCTCTGGATCAACTTGCAGGATAACAGGCCAAACTGAATGAACAGATGTCTTTTATCGGCCTTATAAAGTATGTTACTATGTTACTAAGGAAGCGGAAAGCAGCATTTCTGCTTCCTGATCTCTAAGCACAGAGCTCATTGAGCGCTGCGTAGAGAGCAATGGCACCATCCTGCTGCCTCACCCATTACTGTGCTCGCACTGCTCCCCAAATATTACACTAAAGAAAAAAGTGTCCAAGTAGTCATAATGCTCCCAGTAATAATAATGTCCTCTATAATCCCTCAATAATAATAATGCCTCTATATTGCCCCCAGCAATAATAATTCCTACTACTGTGGCTGCAGCAACATCTGCTATAGTGCCCAAGTAGTAAATACACCTATAGTGTCCTCAGTAATATGCTCCCGAAATGGTTGAGCAAAGAAAGAAAAAATAAAATACCCGAGTCCTGTTCCATGGCGCCATCTACCTCTGCACTTCAGATGGCACTATAAAACAGGGTGAGGCTTTACCGCGAAGTGCTCTCTGCATCAATTTGTGTCACAGCCCCTCCCCCTCTGCTCCGAGGAGCAGCTGTAGCATCCAACCAGGAGACCAGTACAGTTGTCACAAATAGCAGAGGGGAGGGACTGTGAAGCAGCTCAATACAAAGAGCACTCACCCTGCCCTGGGCCCTGTTGCATTTATTTGCCAGAATAACATTTCATGTTCTCACTACTCCTGTTTGTAGCCAACGGATCAACATATTAGCATGGTCAAAACGCTGACAGACTCCCATTATGGACCTATAGTGCATAGTCCACATTAGAAAACTGCATTTGAGGGACTACAATTAAAAAAAATGCCCTGGTAGGTTACAAAATTTAGAAGGTCTATTTTGCCAATTTTGGAAATTTGTATTTTAATTTTAGAGTGCTTGGTTTCTATAGCTCTCAGATATGAATAGATAAAGCCATGCACAGCTACCTCTCCATTCATTCTCCACATGTGAGGCAGACCCACACTATTAGGCACTTATGGCCATAAAATAACGATTGAAAAAACCCCTTTAATAGACACAAATTCGGTGCTTTACACACAACATGCTTAGGTTGTGAGAGAAGAAACTTTACATTATTTTCATAGTTCAGAATATTTTCTAGGAAGAAGAAAAAGATTGTATCAGTAAGGATTGCTCGTTAACTGACTACCGGTACTTCTTCGGCGCAAGTCTACAAAATCCACCTATATGAGAAATGTAATCTAGATGCATCAGATTTAATCAGCTTTCATCACTGAAGCTGCTGAAGAGAACAGACTAACTGTCTGTGACGTGCTCAACACATTTAATCCTACTACAGGAGGCTGCCATATGATTACTGGAATTTATATGTAGGCCACTTGTTCCTTAATGACTCATAACTGCATTTTAATACATTCTTTTTTACAGAGCACAAATCATACAGTTGTGAAATGAATAAAACATTTTCTGAACAGACAAGCAGCTGACCAGCCGGTAATATGTCCAATAGCCACCATCTCTAGACTTGGAGCGCTGTGACATCACATGTTCATTTATAGTGCATTTGGAAACTCTTCAGACTCTCACTTTTTTCATTTTGTTATGTTGCGGCCTTGTATTAAAAAAAAAAAAAAAAAAATTAGGTTTTTCCCCATCATTCTGCACTCAATACTCCATAATGACAAAGTGAAAACAAAATGTTCAAAATCTTTGCTAATTTATTGAAAAGGAAAAACTAAAATATTGCAATGACATAAGTGTTCAGACCATTTTCTCAAGACTTAGTTGAAGCACCTTTGGCAGTGATTACAGCCTCTAGTCTTCTTGGATATGATGCCACAAAGTTTACACAACTGGATCTGGGGATTTTCTGCCATTCTTCTCTGCAGATCCTCTCAAGCTCTGTCAGGTTGGATGGGGACTGTCAGTGGACAGCCATATTTAGGTCTCTCCAGAGATATTCAATTGGGTTCCAGTCAGGGCCCTGGCTGGGCCACTCAAGGACATTCACATAGTTGTCCCTAAGGCTACTTTCACACTAGCGTTTTTGATTTCCGATATTGAGTTCCGTCATAGGGGCTCAATACCGGAAAAAAACGCTTCAGTTTTGTCCCCATTCATTGTCAATGGGGACAAAACTGAACTGAAGACAACGGAATGCTCCTGAAAGCATTCCGTTCCGTCTTCAGACCGGGGAACAAACCGCAGCATGCTGCGGTTTGCTCTCCGGTCCAGGCATCCGCACCAAGACGGATCCGGAATGACCCCCAATGCAAGTCAATGGGGACGGATCTGTTTGGTGTGACACACCAGTAATCCAGATCTGTCCTCCATTGACTTGCAATAGGGGGGGGGGGCTTGGCTGTGTGCTTAAGGTTATTGTCTTGCTAGACTGTGAACCTTTATCTCTGTACTTTGGTCAGCGTTGAGGGAAAGCTGCTTGGAGCAGTCTCACTGTCCCAACCACTGAAAGACACACGCACAGCATGATGCTGTCACTGCCATGCTTCATTGTGCCATGGTATTTGTCAGATGATAAGCAATGTCCGGTTTCCTCCAGACATGACTCTTAGAATTAAGGACAAGAAATCTTAGTTTCATCAGGCCACAGAATCTTGCTTCTCACAATCTGAAAGTCCATTAGATTCTTTTTTTTGCAAACCCCAGCCAAGCTTTCATGTGTCTTTTTACTGAGGAGAGGCTTCTTTATGGCAGACTGGCCAGAAAGACCAGACTGGTGGAATGCTGAAGTGAAGTTTGACCTTCTGGAAGTTTCTCCGATCTGTTCACAGGATCTTTGGAGGTCAGCCAGGGCTAGGTTCTTGGTCACCTCTCTTTCCAAGGCTTTTCTTCCTCGATTACTTATGTTGGTGAGGAGGCCAGCTCTAGAAAGCGTTCTGGTTGCAGGAGCAGATTGGCAATGCATCCCACCGGGAATATTCCTGGTGGGCCGATTGCCTTTTACTAGACTGACTTTTCCCACGGCCTGGTGCCAGTACACATTTCAGGCTGCTGGCTCTATGCGCTGTCATTACCCTGGGCATGATAAATGACAGCAGCGGCCTGCAATGTGTTTTACAGCCTGTAATACACATCTCAGGCGCTGGCCATTTCCCTGTAAGATCTATAGCCAATCCGCCCCTGCCTATGTATCTATACCATCCCCTAACAAATGAGATATGATGGGACACAGACAACAGCCTCCTCCAACTGGGCCATAAATATATTAACACAAGTGGGTGCGACATTTGATTCCATAGCGGTCCCCTGCAACTGGATGTAAAAATCATCACCAAACAAAAAGTAGGTTCATGTCAATATGATTTCAAAGAGGTCAATCAAAAATTTGCTGCAAGCAATGGAAAAGGATGAAGAATTCAAAACTCCTTTGACACTACGAATTCCACGCTCATGATCAACTGAAGTATACAATGAGACAACGTCAAAAGAAACTAAAATAGTCTCAGCTGGAATAACGATATCTCTGATTTTCAACAAAAATAATCTGAAGTATCCCTGATATAGGACTTCACATTTACATCAAACTGTCTTAAATCCTATAACAGGGATACTTCTCATTTTTTGTCCTCACAATGATCCTCACAAGCAACATTTACAAATCCTGACAAAAATGTTTTGTTTTGTTTTTTTTGTTTTTTTTTTAAGTATGTTCAATTAACAAAAGTCAGTAAAAAAAAATCTCATCCACATGCTGTGGAACTATTTCTGAAGTATATCCGCATATAATTTGACTTGAGGTACGGATTCATGTACAAATCCTGACAAAAATGTTTTTGTCAATTCACGCTGCAGATTTCACCTTTTGCAGTGCTGATGCAAAAGCGCCAAACCTGCTAATATTCACAAAAAAAAAATTCACACTATTGTGGCAGATTATGCTACTACAAACATAGGCTGATCTGCTTTGCATTTTTCTCTGCTGACTTGCCACATGCAGCCAAAACTCTTAGGGCTCATGCACACGTACACATTTTTGGTCAGCATCCGATCCGCACTCACTTTAACGGGGCCGCAAAAGATGCAGACAGTACACCGTGTAGTGTCCGCATGCGTATGTCCTTTCTGTGGCATCTGCAAAAATATAGGACGTCCTATTCTTGTCTGCATTATGGATAAGGACAGAACTGGCCTATTATGGCAGGGACGTTCTATTCTGCGAAACGCACATGGCTGGTATCCATATTTTGCGGACTTGTAAATGGGCAATGGTCGCGTGCATGATCCCTTAGGGAAAGTCCACTGCAGATTTTGTTGTGGATTTGCCATGGATTTCACCCTCTAATTTGAAAAAGGTGAAACCTACTTCCGGTTCCGGCGCTGGGATGAGCACCACGGAGTAGCTCGGCTCTGTGGCCCGACCACCCTAACAGCGTGCTAGCTCCGTAATTCTGGATAAAATAAGGGGGCTGGTGGATAATATTGGCCTCCTTGCAACTCTGACCTACCCGACCCATGGACCGGTATCTTCTGAGGAGCGGAAAGTAGTCAATTCGACACGGCAAAGGCGAGCCTGTGGAGACAATGCTCAGCAAGATGGCGGATTCCCGCCCAGCATCACCAAGTGGAGAGTCTGAGAGACCCCTGGAACCCCCGATGCCTTTGGAGGAACTGGTAGGACCAAAGCATATCGATTACAAAGTATTGGCCATCGAAGTTGCAAAGTACTTAGCGCCAGACATACGAGAAACATTATCCAAAACCCTCACCTCTTCACTACAGCAGCTGCATGAGGCTGTGGCGCAACATGATACTAGGCTGGAAGAGCTCGAGCAAAGGGTGGCGCATGTAGAGGAAGATGCGGCGAAAGCTAACCGCCGTGCGCAAGATCTATACCGCCAAGACATTATCTTGCGTGCGTATCGCATGAGGAAGGAACCACTGCAGTTAAGGGGACATAAAATCCTACTTTTTGCGGACTACTCGGCGCAAAGACACGGAGAGAATTCAGTAATGTCTGCTCTATCCTATATCGTAAGCAGATTCGCTTTCAGCTCCAATATCCTGCAAATCTAAGGATTACTCACAGGGATGGATCGGTCACCACCTATCACGACCCCAAGACAGCGGAGGATTATCTGGCTGGATTGGAGAACCGCTCTGGACGGCAAGGAGCCGAGAAGAGACCCTTTGTTTCGGATTTCGCTGACAGATCGGCGGCAGACAAAGACTGGGATCAAGCTCCGACTCCTGCCCACGGGGATGACGGGTCGTGGGAGCCAGTACCGAGAAGACGTCGGTCACCCCAGAGAGGGAATACCCCAGACCGCCCGGGCTGAAAGACTTATCATATCCTTCTGTTAGGACATAGTTTCTTTTGATTTATTTCATGTTCTTTAACTTTGTATATTGTTCTAAAGGTATTGATTTAATACCGAGGAACGGTTACTTGGGGGATGTGCTTACCTGATAGGCGATTGGGAGGGAGGGGGGCATATGGGGCATCACACTCGCGCCTAATGTTACAATGGTTGGGGGATTGCTACCCAGAAAAAAGGAGGTTTCCAGATATGGTTCTGCAGCTGGTTGTTATGTTGGGTCGGGGTTGGGGGGAAGGGGGGGATGGGTTTTCTGTTGCTATTTATGGTCCTTCTACTGATGAGCTCCGGGGATGTCTCTCCTGGATTAGAGATCTTACTTTGCCACCTCTTAATTATGAGAGTAATATCGTGGAATGTTAAGGGACTCCGTTCCCCACATAAACGTTGGATGGTCCTGAGACATTTAAAGAAAATAGGAGCTGATATCGCGCTACTGCAAGAGACCCATTTGGCAGGGGAGGATATGGAAAGAATGCATAGATTGTGGGTGGGAAAAGTGGTAGGGGAGCCTTCAGTAAATAAAAAAGCAGGAGTCCTTATACTGTTGAGTAAAACAATGCAGTATCAGTTTATGAGATGTGCAGGGGAGATGGGCACAAATTTTGATATTGGTACAAGGCATCCAGTATAGCATTTATAACGTCTATGGACCGAATTCTAGCAATTCTCAGTTTTATAGTTTTATAAGTTTTATAAGTTTCACCTTATTGCTAGATGCCTGCCCCCATAAAATAGTAGGTGGGGACTTCAATTCAGTGTTATGTCACGCCGAGGATAGGAAGCAGAGCCCAGGATGTCCGGGGAAAGAGGGAGCTCATGATAAGGTGCTTGAGCCTTTTGTTACAGCAACGGGTTTGATTGACCCTTGGCGGGTCTTGCACCCAGATGAGAGGAGTTATACCTTTTATTCCCATGCTAGACAGTCGTGGTCGCAGATAGACTACTGCTTTGTCAGTGGGGTACTCCACAGCAGGGTTGAACGGGCGGAGATGGCGGATATGGTAATTTCAGACCATACTCCCATCTGTTTGGAGTTACAGGATGTGTATCCTAGGGGATCCGATTATCTCTGGAGATTCCCATCGCATTTGACATCTTGCTCCGAATTTACAGACAAACTTCGCATTTGGTGGGTGGAGTATGCGACTGACAATGCTGAGCATGTGGAGTCACCAGAACTTTTCTGGAATACTTCTAAAGTAGTGATGAGGGGCAAAATAATGTCGTACGTTATGGGTCTGAAAAAAAAGGTGTCAGGTAGACTAGTGGAAGCCAGCCAAAAGGTTAGAACGACCTATTTGGATTTCATGGCCTCTCACTCGGAACCCCTTAGACTCGCTTGGTCAGAGGCACGGAGTGCTTATGACCAACTCCTAAAAGAAAAGGAGGCCCTGTTCCGATCACACTTTGAGGCAAAGATGTATAGATTTGGCAACAAGGCGGGACATTTGCTGGCCAACCTAGCAAAGGGGCAGAGGGCCAATCAGGGCATATCTAGTCTACGGAATGCGGCGGGGACAATGGTGCACCACCCAGCGGAGATCAATGCGGTTCTTAGGCAATTCTATGAAAGGTTATATAGTGATGATGGGGGAGGTGATCTCTCTAGTACTTTGCTGGACTGCATTGATCTACCTAAGATTTCGCCCGAACAACTTCAGTCTTTAAATGCTGAGATCACCAGGGAGGAGATACAGAATGTGATAAGGCATTTGGGTTCTGGTAAGGCTCCGGGCCCAGATGGGTTTACGGGCGAATATTATAAAGCATTACAAGACCACTTGATTTCATCTTTGTTGCTGTGGTACAATGATATTCTTTCGGGGAATTCATGCCCAGACAAGGAAGGGACCTCTTACATTAAACTTCTCCCGAAGCCAGGAAAGGATTCATTGGAACCGGGCTCTTACAGACCCATCTCACTCATTAATGTGGACACAAAAATAATATCTAAGATATTAGCGGACAGACTGGCGGTGATTCTTCCCCACCTGATCACTCCGGCTCAGGCGGGGTTTGTGAGGGGTAGATCGGCGGTGACAAATATCAGAACTGTTTTGACTGTGCTGGACCGTATTCACCATCTTCCGCAGCAAGGTGAGGCTCCGGCGTTACTGACCCTTGACGCGGAGAAAGCTTTTGATAATGTGAGGTGGGGGTGGCTGGATGCGGTCCTGGACAGAATGGGCTTTGCCGGGGTGTTCAGGGGGTTTCTTTCCAAACTTTACCTAAGGCCTCAAGCGAGGGTTTACACCCCAGGCTTTTTGTCCAAACCCTTTGAGCTTCGGAAGGGCACAAGGCAGGGGTGCCCCCTGTCGCCCCTGTTGTTTAATCTGGCTTTGGAGCCGCTGGTCCGCCACCTGCAGTACTCCGCCTGCTTCGAGGGAATTGCTGTGGGGTCAAATCAGGTTAAAATTGCTGCATTTGCAGACAATGTGATACTATTTCTGGCCAAACCCCAGGAGCAGTTACAGGACATTTTTGATGTGCTTGCAGACTTTGGGAGTTACTCGGGTTATCGAGTAAATATATCCAAGTGTGAATTATTGCATTTCGGTACGAAGGGCTCTATATCATCATTGGATTTATCAGGAGTTAAGGTGGCATTAGCAAAACATAGCATCACTTATTTGGGAGTGAAGATAGGTAGGGATCCGCACTCATTGTAAAGGTTGAACTACCCGCCACTCATTGAGAAAATTGTGGCGGATCTAGATAGGTGGCAGTCCTTACCACTATCTCTGGCGGGCAGATGTCATCTGATAAAGACGATGTGGGTCTCTAAACTGCTTTACCCAATGCAGACTCTGCTGCTCCTGTTACGTCATGCAGATGTTAAAGCACTGGAGAGCAGGTTTATTTGCTTCATTTGGCGTGGTCGCAGGGCTAGAGTCGCGTTGAAGAAGCTTAAGTTGGCCAAGGACCTGGGGGGTTTTCAATTCCCGGATATAAGGGGATACAACCTAGCTTGTATTAGCAGGCACATAGTGGATTGGGTGCATGGATCCTCGTATCACTCTAACACGGAGCTAGAAAGGCAGCTTAGTAGACCCTGGGATTTAGTGGCTTTGATGCATTCCAAGTTCTCTAATATACCCCAAGCCACTGAGACATTCCCTGGTGCTTCGTGATACAGTGATTGCATGGAAGGCCCTAAGGAAACTGTATGGTCTCCCTTACCAGATCTCTAAATATCTGCCTATCTCTGATAATCCGGCTTTTTTACCGGGCAGGGAAAAATAAAGCCTTTGCAGAATGGAGGGAAAAAGGGGTTAGGCTTATAGGTGACTTATATCATGATAAGGAACCTAGGTGGTTGTCCCTCCCGGAGCTCATAGAAAAGAAAGGGCTTGTTTGCCAGCACTCCTTGACATATCTTCAGGTTAAACATTATGTTGGGTCAGTCACACGGAATCTTTCATGTGTTATGTTGGCTAACGGGTTTGACTCTCTTCTTCGTTGTATGGGGAAGCCAACGATTTCAGTACTATACTCATCTTTAAAGGACCGTGTTATAACTGCAGCTCCTTCTTCATTATTTAAAAAATGGGGAGGTATTTTGGGAATCTCGGAGATCTTACCAACTGTGCGCAAGGGGTTGATGGCAGTATACCGGGCGGTCACTAATGAACTCTGGAGGGAAACACATCTTAAGATTCTTCACCATGCAATCTATGCATTTAATCTGCCGGTCACCATCAGACAACCGGATAGGCTTACTAGCTGTCCGAAATGTGCAGCCCCAGGGACTGATCTGTGGCATGGATTATGGGATTGTCCACGCTTGAGTGGATTTTGGAAACAGATGGAGTCTCTGCTGAGGGACGTGAGCAACTTTAAAGGTTCGCTTTCCCTGCCACTAGTCATACTGCATGCGCAAGAAGATACTGGGGACGCAGGGGAGTCTGAGGGCAGGCAATTTGGTCTTCCAGTGATTGGACATAAATTATTTCTGTTAGCTAAACGGTGCTTGCTTAATCACTGGCTAGAACCGGAGGTGCCGGGCTTGTCCGAGGTTTTGTCAATGATGCGTAATGCTTTCAATATGGAATGGCTGGAGGCGGTGAAACAGAAGGAAACTTTGGGAAAACAGCTTTTCTATTCTTGGAGGGGGTTTCTTCTTGCTCATGTTCCTCAGCAATCATACCCTTATTTATTAGAACCATTCAAACTGACCACATGGTACCTGACTGAGGACCTGAAAGGGCGATTGGGAGTCTTAAAGATTTGAGGTGTCTTAAGAGGATGGGCTTTTCTAGAAGGAGTATAGAGTAGCTAGGACCATAGTTCTATTTTTCCTAATAATACTGTTATTTGTATTCTTTGGTTTTGGGGGGAGGGGGTGGGGGGTCAAAATGCTGGCTGATGGCATTGTTATTTCCTTGCAAAATCTGTTATTTATGTGACATTGGACTGACATATGTCTCACTATATAGTTGTTGCGCACAGTAGCAATGATATATATCAATGTTAATGTTTTGTTGTATCTGTCAATAAACAATGATGATGGGGGGGAAAAATACAAAAAACTTAATAAAGATATGTTTACAAAAAAAGGTGAAACCTGTGATGGATAAACCTGACTTGATGCAGATTTAAAATCCGCATTGCAGGTCTATTTACTCTCTTCTTTCTGCAGCACATGGATGAGTGTTCATAAAATCTCATTGCTGACACTGTAAAAACCAGCACACAAATCCATGGCAGTCTGTGTACATATACAGTGGCCAATTACCAGAATGATTCAAAACTGAACAAGACATAAAATAATTACTCCATATAAGAAAGTCTAGTGCCAAAGTTCTGCTTAGCCCCTTCACCATTTAGACATTGGGTACTCAAAGAGGCCTTCAAAATTAATGATACAGCTATTACCCCATGACCAGTTCGAAAAAGTTGATCATTTGGAAATTGCGTCCACTTTTAAGATGGCTCCACATCCGTATTCCCATTTCATGGACCTGAAATGAGCAAGAGCTCGATCTGTTATATGAGGGACATCAATGATGCCAGATGGACACCACTGACTTTTGTCCATTGTGCTCCTCATGGTGTCTGCCTTTTCACCAAAAATAGCACCACAGGCTGTGTTATTTTGTTTTCACCAAATTCAAGCAAAGAGTGCTTTTAATGCAGATGTGAACCTAACCTTAAGGCCCATTTACATAGACTGATTATCTAGGTAATTATCAGGACGGAACATTTGTAAAAATGCTAGCTCCTGATAATTGCCCTGTGTGAACAAGCTACATATCATCCGAGAAATTAGGAAAATGCTTATTTGCCGAGAGATTCATAATTTATAAGGCACCTTATGTATCAGCAACACATGACCCTGCGTAAACAGACATGTGCTGCCGACAAGCAATAATTCTGTATGGAAGTGAATGATCTACTGGGACAGTATATTGTACTGCACTGTAGTATTTGGTTCTGCTTCTGCAGTATTTGTACTTTGTACAGGGGTTTTTTGCCTTCCAATGGATCAACTTGCAGGATAACAGGCTGAACTGGATGGACACATGTCTTTTTCGGCCTTATAAACTATGTTACTATGTTATTTGGTTCTTCTGCAAATTGTAGCATAATATACTGCCCCTCTATGGTTTTGCTGGCCCTACCTACTTGAGTTGACCCCACCTACACTCATGTTGGTCCCACCTTCTTTCAATTTGGGCCCAGCTATAACATGGGCTGCTTTTAGATTTTTTTCACGGGACCTTTTAAATTCCCAGTCCATCCATGCTGTCGATGGGTTTATCGGGTGAGTTGTCTGTGTGTCTATGGCCATCTCTAAATGCTTTAAAGGAGTTTTCCGGATTCAGAGCAGAACTCGGATATAACATCTTCTTCACTCATTTACCATGTATGAGTGGAGCTTCTCACTTGCCCTGTACTGCATCGTGCAGGGCAAGGGCTTTTTCTTTACTACCGGTGATGTACTGGGCTTCCCATGAGTATGCTAGGCGGAGACTTCTGCCTAGCAGTGAGACCGGTGACGTCACCATCACAAATGGATAGTCTTATAGCGCTGCTCCACTCATACATGCTAAATGAGTTAAGATGAGGTTATGTCCGAGTTCAGCTCAACCACTTTAACATTTATTATGTGAATGAGTACAAATGCTTACCAGCCATTTCAAATTGCAGATAAAATGACAGTAGTGTCAGTCAAACATACAAGTGGACAGGAAATTCCTTATTGGCAGGGAAATATCTAGGCCTGAAATAACAACTTTATCTCAGGTTACACCTTGGGTTTGATAAGTTCTCAGAACTTTTACGAAACATTTGTGAACATTATCAGTGCCTTTTATAAGCCTACTTGCATTTTAAGTTTACTGCCTGTGGTCCTTTAAGATGTCATCCAAATACAAAAAGAGGAGCAGGGCAATCTAAAGAAATAAGCAGGTTGGCTCAACTAATATTGCTGCTGTCAGGTCATGCCTAAGGGTACAAGATTTGGTGGTAGTATTGCAAAACTTCCAAATTTTTATATATATATATATATATATATATATATATATATATATATATATATATATATTATATACATGAGACTTCTAAAAGGACTTGAATGACATGTGAAAACATGATGATGATGATGATGTTTTTCCAAGACGGTAACATAACAGGAAGCTTTGTGGAGACTCCAGGATAAGTGTGCACGCTGCAATGTTGTTACACACTGCTCTCTTCTGACTTACACATTTTTTACCAGTTTGTTGCTGTGAGTTTATATATCTCCTTATGCTTTGCTGTTAAAATTGACATTGCAAGCCCTATATGTCCCCAAAAGCTCCAAAAATCCTATTATTAGCTATAATATAATACAAAATAATTTGACAATAGCATTCATCCACATATTTTCCTGTAGAATTAGGTACAAATTGGCTAATGTAGGTTCCAAAAAGGATGCATATGTGAGTCAGTATTTTAAGTGTTACAATGTCACGAACACTTATTTGTCACATACACATTAGATAACCGTTAGGTCTTTTGGGAGGCAGTTATGAGGGCGCATGTTTCGCCTAGTGTATACATATGGGCACTGCAATACAGCTCAGGTACAGCAGCAGACCTTGAAGAGACCTGGTAAAAAGGACAACATGAGCTAACACCCATTACTGTAGGGAAGTGCATTCTAAGACGTAGAAGGCTATACCAGTTAGAACAAACTATTAGGCAGGGATCACAATACCGGGGTCCCGTGCTCCAGTATAAATGGAGTAACATGTCGTGCATGTGCACAGCTGCTCCATTCAACTCTATGGGACTGCAGGAGTAAGTGCAGTACCGTGCTCCAGCAGTAATATAGACTTTGAATGGAACAGCAGTGCAAATGCCCAACTTGCAGTTCATTCATACAGGGACACAGGACCCCCATTGTTGTGACAAGTGGGGGTTTTGGCTGTCAGACACCCACTATTCTAACAGTTATACTCTATCCAGCAGGAGATTTGTTGTAACTGGAGTACTCCTTTAAACCAGGACTTGTCTGTAGAGGGATTCAAATTTATTCTTCATTTGAAAATAACATGGCAATAAGTACACCCCCTCCAAGATCCTTGAGCTTGACCATATTAGAGATGGTGGTGTGACTATGTGAGGAGACATAGTACATGGGTTCCTACAGTACTCACCAATCGGCCATTTATACCACTAACAGGTGAAGTGAATAACATTGATTATGAAGGTGCCTTTGTTATTTGGCACCAAGATGTTAGCAGCAAATTCAGGGGTTAGCATGGGCTATGCAGCCCTGTATGTAGCCAGCTGTGATGCAGCGGTCAGAGGATAGGTCGTCACTATTTAAAGGGGTATTCCAGTAGCTATCTCTAGAACTCCAGAGGATAGGTCATCAGTTATAAAGTCTTGGAAACCCCTTTTAAGTATAGAGAGCAGAGCAGATATATAAATGTATAAATTACAAGTTTCGCTGAATCCTTTTTCCACAAAACTGTAGATCAATCTGCTCAGCTCCTCCTGCTCTACAGCATGCTGCTGGCAGATTATATAGCATCTTGTGGGGACAGATCCTTATACAAGCAGAACAATGAAAATAATGTACCGTAAGTGCTGGACTCGGCACATAACTGACATAAATGGAGCTAAATAAATCCACAAACTATAATGGAATCCGTTCAGTTTTGAATTGGTAGAATGATTTTTCTTTGAGAAGAAAAAAGTCCTGCATGCAGGACCTTTCTCTCTCCTATATTTGTCTAAATCTGTGACCCAAGGCCCTGAGCCTCCAACTCAGATGTGAAAATGCCCTTATCAGTGTAATGTGTGATGCTCTGAGCCACTTATGCCCCTTCCATCTCTAGGCACAGTGAATGGTCTGACTGAGAAGGGTAATTAAAAAGGAAATTAAAGAGCCAGGACAGGAAGTAGAATACATGCAGTGATTTCAAAATGCTATGTTGTTTGTAAAATAAATAAATAAATAAATAAAAAATACACAAAATATTTACATAGTGGTTGTTTATATCTGATTAAAAAAAAATTTGATGTAGTGTCCCTTTAAGTCCTTTATGCAGTTTCAAATCATTTGTTTGCAAGACTTGGTAAAAACACCATTAAATGCAAATGCATTTTCCTTCAGCTATAAAAATAAAGACATAATGCACAGAAGTATGTAGAGCTAGGAGGCTGGCTCCTGTTCCCACAATGACTGCGCTCATTAAATCCCCACAAGGCCCTGTGCTGCGCATTCTGATGATCACAGTTCATTATCTAGAGCAGCACGCCTTAGAATTAACGCCTCACAGCGAAGTTCAAATAACTGAAGTTTGATTGTTTAAACTCTTAAGTACCTCTGCTCTTTTGTGAGCCGTGAAACCATGTAAAATCATAAGACTGCGCTACAGACAGGACTGCAATGCAGATCCCGCTCACTGCCTTTATTACCATTTTGCTTTTTACATCTGTAATACACAATAATGATGCTGTTTCAGCTCACGTCTAAACAGCTGCCCACGTGCAGCTATTAGGATGCTCCATCGCCTGGCGGAGAAGGACAAACCGGCAATTTGAACAATTCCTCCTAACTTAACAAGTCCTTCCCAAGTGACAATCCTCCTGATAATGAGGGGTTTTGCTGGTGCCCCCTCAGTTAAAAAAAAAAATTAAAATCAATACAGCTCAGCACACCAGCTGGAGAACGTAAAAACTATTTAGTCCAACAGAACGTTATACCAGTTTTGATAAGTCTCCCCCATAGTTGTAGTGAACATGTGTAATTAGCATATAAATAAGCAAGAAAACAAAAAAGCATAGGCATGTTAGTCAACTAATAAAAATACATAGTGTGCATTCCTAAAGTTAACTACTTCTTTACTGAAGTGTTCATCCCCTTCCTTACTAGGCCAATTTTTCAATGTCAGCAATGGGCCTATCTAACTACAAATATCCATTTAATATCTGAGCCAACCTACATGTATTTGATTATTTTTCACGGAACCCCTTAGACCTTTCTTTTGTGCCATTGAATGGCAGATATACAATATTTAAAGGGCAACTGTCAGCAGATTTGCATCTATGAAACTGGCTGACCTGTTGCATGTGCATTTGGCAGACGAAGGCATCTGTATCAGTCCCATGTTCATATGTGTCCGCATTGCTGTGAAAAATGATGTTTCAATATATGCAAATGATCATCTAGGAGCAATGGGGGCGTTGACGGTACACCTAGAGGCTCAGCTCTCTCTGCAACTGCTTCGCCTTCTGCATTTTGATTAACAGAGCCAGGCAATGTGTGATCAAGTTTACACTGGAGCAAGCTCACCACAGCAGCCCGCTCAATACAATTCCCAGTGTATAATACCGTACATGTAGGGTTAAGGAAAAACTGAGAAAATTATGAAAAAAAAATACATTTTTCCTGTTAAGATTTCAAGACAAAAAACATTTCTAAAACCATTGCCGTATGTTTTTACCTTGAAAATGGACGCAGGTAAATAGGTCTGAAAGGTCTCAAGCACATTTTGGCAGCCTATTTTTCTATTGCTTGATCTATGGCACCGTGCTGCCAATACAGTTGTTTTGCAGCACCAAAACATTAGAAACACCCTCAAAGTGACTTTAGGTTGACCCCCTAAAGGTATTCATCTGGGGGAAATTTGGACATTTTAAGCTTTTTGCTTTAACATTTATTTTTTATAAATGAAAAAATAAAATATGCATGCATTTGTATATTTTAGGCTAGGGCTACACGGCGACAGTTGTCGCGCGACACCCGTCGCAGCCAGGATGCCTGAGTAGCGGGGATCCCATAGAGATGAATGGGATCGCCGCAGCAGTCGCAAGAAAGCCAACACGGTTGGATTTCTTGCGACTGCCGCGGCGATCCCATTCATCTCTATGGGATCCCCGCTACTCAGGCATCCTGGCTGCGACGGGTGTCGCGCGACAACTGTCGCCGTGTAGCCCTAGCGTTATGCACAACACGCCACAACTATACTAAATATAGCTAAATAAAGCAAAAAAAAAAAAAAAAGTGTATGTTTGAATATTTTTTGGTCTTGGTAAGACCAGTCCTGTACCTCACATGGATCCAGAAATCTCCCCATTCATTGCTCGGCTAGATTTAGATCAAGCTGAAAGTTCTCCCTATCACAGCTCAGGAGGCAATTGAAGGATGAAACTGAGCATGTGCGGCCTTCTCAGTGAGCAGGACAAAGAAGTAACAAAAAAAAACAGCAGGTGGCGCTATACACATCAATTTTATTGAATAACTTAGTGGCTATGCTAAATTTTTAATTACATGCAATTACAAAAGTATTTAGATCCAAGTGCTGGTTTGAAAAATGTTAATCCTGTGAATATACAGGTGAAAGAAGAGGTATTGTCCATATGTGAACATAAGTTGCATCTGTTTATTCCACATCCAAAACAACTCAGGTAAAGCAGCCCAGACACCTTCCATACATTCTCACTTCTAAATTCATAAAAATGTCTCTCTGTAGACAGTGGAGAAGGAAACTGCATTCCATACTGCAGTGATATTTATTGAGATCATGATGGAACTATAAAACAAGCCATGGAAAACCAGGTCTAGATAAAATGTAGGTTTTCTTACATGGGGTCTTTGAAGAATAAAAATTACATTTTGGAATTGCATTAGCCCCATTTAAGAGACCCCAATCTCCATGGGCAATGTCTGATAAGGTTTTTTTCCCCTCAAAAAAACACAGTGCCAGTATCTAGGGGAAAAAAAGCATACTCTCCTGTACTAATCTCAAAAATTTAATTTAAACAAAAGTTCCTTATCATAGTCTCCAACATTGTAAATGGCAGAATATTCTTTTTTTTTAATTTGATGAAGAAACATTAACCAACTAGAATGCCATTGTCCTGAATCAGTGGCTTTTCAAGCAATAAGGCCATCAAGGGCCTACACAGTGTACTCTTCATGGGGCTCTACTGAGCAAGTGATGCTCAGTGGAAACAAAATATTCAAAACATCTTGATTTATTCTGAATAGGGTATGAGTTTCGTTCACAGAAATACACACACTTACATGGCTTGGCATGCTATCAATGAGGTTATTAATGGCTGTCTGAGGAATGTTTTGCCATGCTGAATGCACTTGGGCATGCAAACCATCAAGATCTGCTGACGAAAGCTCCATTTGCAATTGGCGACCAACAACATCCCATATGTGCTCAATGAGAAGCAAGTCTGGAGACACTACAGGCCATGGTGGCACATTTAAGGCATGCAGGCTGCTCACAGTAGCCACATGCAGCCTGGAGTTGTCCTGCTAAAAAATGACTCCTGGGACACTTTGGAGGAATGGCCGTACCATCGGTTCCACAATCAAATCAAATAACACCGACTTGTTAGTGTACATGAAATAAAGACTAGAGGGGTCCAGCTACCATGCGCTATGACACCCCACACCATGGTCCCAGGAGTAGGATCAGTGTGACGTTCCTCGTGAAGGGCTCTTTAAGGTGTTGTCCACGTGGTCTCCAGATCATTTTCTGGCTATCGTTGCATCCAAGACAAAAGCGGAACTCATCACTGAAGATGATAGGCCTCCATTCCAGCCTCCATTGCCATTTTGCACCATGATAGTCTTTGAGGGTGGCAGCATGAGGTCAATGGAACACCTGTAGCTGAGTGTCTGGCTCGTAGCCCGATCTTGTGCAAATGCCTTCTGATGGTTTGTGTAAATACTGTTTGCCGCCCAAGACTTGGCGTCAAATTTCACTTACAGTGCAGATTACTATGCATCATTCTTTCAGTCAGCCAATTCAACCATTTAGACGTTTGCCTGTCATTCTCTCATTCCAGTTCGTGGTTGTTCCCCCAACCACCAGGGCATGCAACGTTAAACAGTGCTGACATCTTGGCCTAGGTACATTTTGATCTGCTGAAATGATTATCAACGTCTGATGGAAGTCTTGGCTCTGTAAGGCTACTTTCACACTAGCGTTTTATAATTCCGGTATTGAGTTCCGTCATAGGGGCTCAATAGCCGAATAAAACGCTTCAGTTTTGTCCCAATTCATTGTCAATGTGGACAAAACTGAACTGAAGACAACGGAATGCTCCTGAAAGCATTCCGTTCCGTTCTCTTCAGTCTCCAGACCGAAGAGCAAGCTGCAGCATGCTGCGGTTTGCTCTCCGGTCCAGGCATCCGCAACAAGACGGATCTGTCATGACCCCCAATGAAAGTCAATGGGGATGGATCCGTTTGGTGTGACCACAATGGTAACCGGATCCATCCTCCATTGACATTCAATTGGAGTTCATACAGTGAATTCGATGCCCACTGTAGGTTTGCTCTTTGAACAATTGGCAATGCCCTACTGGGCACTTTGAGACTCATTTGCATATCTATAAAAGTGGATAAACAAAGGTATAGTTGAAATGATGTTTGAGGGCATTACAGTGCATTGCCATGCGTTACAAATGGTAAAAATAGGTGACAATCCCTTTAATATTACCTTAGTTTGTGAATCAGATTTGAGAGTGACTCATAGCATTACTAATGTTCTGCATGAAATCTAGCAATCAAAGGCAACAAGAGCCTGAAATATTGCTGTTAAATTTGGATGGAACAAAGTAGAAAAAACAAATTGCATCCGAACCAAGTACCGACTGAAGGACACGCTCTTGAGCTCGAAAAATAACAGACCTTTATATTTACGACTAAACAATCATCAGATCTCTGTCTTACTATTACATAACTTGTTCTTAAAGGGAACCTGTCGCCACAAATACAGTATAGTCTGCAGGCAGCATATTACAGAGCAGGAGGAGCTGAGCAGATATATAGTTTTATGGACATAGATTAAGTAAAACATGCAATGTATTAATTCAAAGCTCTTTTTACGCATCAGAGTCATGTGGGCGGTCCTACGCAATCATTGACAGTTATCACTACAGGGAAGACTGTCAATCATGAAGTAGGACCGCCCACTTGACTGATGCGTAAAAAGAGCAGAGGTTTGAATTAATACATTGCATGTTTTACTGAATGTATGTCCATAAAACTGTATATGTATCTTGTCAGCTCCTCCTGCTCTGTAATATGCTGACTGGAGACTGCTCTGCATTTCGTGGTGATCGGTTCCCTTTAAGGCTACTTTCACACTAGCGGCAGCACGGATCCGGCACCTAAAGGGTGCCGACGGATCCGTACTGCCGCTGACACATGTGTGGAGCCGGAGCAGTGGGGAAACGTCATAGCTGCGCACAGGAGGCGCGTGAAGACATGCTGCCGGCGTCCCTGGCTGGAGTACGTGAGTATGTATATGTATGTATGTATGTATGTATGTTTCTCTGTAGCCGGATCCGGAATGACCCCCCATTGCAAGTCAATGGAGTTCAGATCCGGATTACTGGTGTGTCACACCAAACGGATCCGTCCCCATTGACTTGCATTGGGGGTCATTCCGGATCCATCTTGGTGCGGATGCCTGGACCGGAGAGCAAACCGCAGCATGCTGCGGTTTGTTCTCCGGTCTGAAGACGGAACGGAATGCTTTCAGGAGCATTCCGTTGTCTTCAGTTCAGTTTTGTCCCCATTGTCAATGAATGGGGACAAAACTGAAGCGTTTTTTTCCGGTATTGAGCCCCTATGACGGAACTCAATACAGGATTTAATTTAAAAACGCTAGTGTGAAAGTAGCCTAAATGTTACAAAGCGACTTGGTTTTTCGTTGCATTATCGAACATGCACACAATATTTTTAATAGCTCATGTAAAACTGGATCAAGCACCACTTCCGCTGTATACAATAGGTTAGAGAGGTTTATCAAGTCCATCTCCATTCAACAGGGATAAGTGCTCTTATTCATTACATAATGTAGCCTACACATTGTTCCCCCACAGTGTACTTCACTAAAATTACATAATTATTGTTCCACTGGCTCAGATACTCCAGTTCTTCCTTTCAGTAAACGCTCTTCAAAACACACTGTAGAGGGAATTTATTATTTGCGGTTGTTTTGAGTCCGTTTTTTTCTTTAATCTATTATATACAGTGGAGGAAATAAGTATTTGATCCCCAACTGACTTTAAAAGTTTTAATACAAAAAAATAAATGAAAAGTCTCATAATTTTATGCCAGCTTTATTTTAACAGTGCCACATAGAATATCAAAAGAAAAACGGAGAAAATTACATGAAATGAGAAATAAAAAATAATTTTCATTTCATTGAGGGAAATAAGTATTTGATGCCCTAGGAAAACATCATTTAATACTTGGTGGCAAAACCCTTGTTGGCAAGCACAGCAGTCAGACGTTTCTTATAGTTTTTTTATAAGGTTTGCACACACTTCAGGAGTAATTTTGGCCCACTCCTCTCTGCAAATCATCTCCATATCCTTAAGGTTTTTAGGCATGCATTTGGAAACTTGAAGCTTCAGCTCTCTCCATAGATTTTCGATGGGATTGAGGTCAGGAGACTGGCTAGGCCATTCCATGACCTTGATATGCTTCTTATGGAGCCACTCCTTTGCTTCCTTGGCTGTATGTTTTTGGTCGTTGTCGAGCTGAAAGACCCATCCACGAACCCATTTTCAGTGCCCTGGCGGAGGCAAGGAGGTTGTCACCCAGGATTTTGCGATACATGGCCCCGTTCATCTTCCCGTCAATGCGGTGAAGTTGGCCTGTGCCCTTAGAATAAAAACACCCCCAAAACATAATACTTCCACCACCATGCTTGACGGTGGGGATGGTATTCTTAGGGTCATATTCTGTATTTTTCTTCCTCCAAACACGTCGAGTTGAGTTGAGGCCAAAGAGCTCAATTTTGGTCTCATCTGACCACAGCACCTTCTCCCAGTCTCTCTCTGAGTCATTAATATGTTCATTGGTAAACTTGAGGCGGGTCTGGACGTGAGCCTTCTTGAGCAGAGGAACCTTGCGTGCACTGCAGGATTTTAAACCATTACGTCTCAGTGTATTACCAATGGTTTTTTGGAGACTGTGGTCCCAGCTGCCTTGAGATTATTACTCAGCTCCTCCCGTGTAGTTCTTGGCTGATTTTTAGCCTTTCTCATGATCAATGAGACAAGGAGATATCTTGCATGCAGCTCCAGGCCTGGGTCGATTGACAGTAATGTACTTCTTCCACTTCCGAATAATTGCACCAACAGTTGTCACCTTCTCATCCAGCTTCTTACTTATGGCTTTGTAGCCCATTCCAGCCTTGTATAGGTCAACAATTTTGTCCCTGACATCTTTAGACAGCTCTTTAGTCTTGCCCATGGTGGAGATGTTGGAGTGTCACTGAGACCGTTGGCAGGTGGCCTTTTATACAGGTGACAATTTGGGACAGGTGTCTCTCATCCAGGTAACGACTTCACTGTGATTAGGATGTGTCAGTGGTCTGAGGGAGCCAACATTAGTCATGGTTTTACTAGGGGATCAAATACTTATTTCCCTCAAATAAATGCAAATTATTTTTTATTTCATGTAATTTTCTCTGTTTTTCTTTTGATATTCTATGTGGCACTGTTAAAATAAAGCTGGCATAAAATTATGAGACGTTTCATTTATTTTTTTGTATTAAAACTTTTAAAGTCAGTGGGGGATCAAATACTTATTTCCTCCACTGTATATATAATTAGTGTTAAGTCAGTTATTGCATGGCGATTTGTTGTAAATGGCGCAGTAATAATATATTTGGAGCAAATGCAATATGGTGTACTCAAATATATGTAAAGGTACCCCAGGGGGTTGAGACTTTTTAAGGGCCAATTTTGCGAGACAGATGCAGCCCCATTAATTTCAATGGGCAGCATTAGATCGCGCACAGCCGTGGCTCCGTGCCGAGGCTCCGCAAAAAAAGATAGAACATGTCCTATTCTTGTCCGCAATTGTGGACAAGAATAGGCATTTTGTATGGGGTGCCAACCATGTGTGTTCCACAAATTGGGAAACACACATTGGTCGGCATCCGTGTTTTTGCGGATCCACAAAAACACGGCCGTCTGAACAGCTCCTAAAAATGAGACTTAAAGGAGTTCTAATTTGAAATCCTATTTTTCCACTTAGCGAGGATCACCAAATATCTCAGACAGGCATCACTTGCGACATTTTTAAGCCTCAAAACTGGAGTGGCAGACTTGGTAAATGTTCCGCGGCCTTCTTTCAGCTTACAATGCACAGCACCATCTGTTGGATAAAGGCTGTACTTTGTACTGCAGCTAAGTTCCATTCACTTGAATGGGACTGAGTTGTGCCTAGGCATTGTGACCAATAAACATAATGTCACTAGCCTAGGAAACAGTGTGGCCTCTTGGCAGGGGCGCCAGGAGTCGGATCCCCAACCATCAGATGTTGATGACATTGAGGATGCCTTCAATATAAAAGTATCAGACACCACACTTTAACCACTTCATGACACAGCCACTTTCAATTTCTGTGTTGTAGGCAGCAGAGTGCATTCCTGATTGAAGGGTTAACAGCTCCTAATCATATCAGCTATTGCCCAACATTTAGCAGGAACTGATAAATGGCTCTATTATCTGTGAGAAGGACAGAAAGGTGACTGATGGGTCATTACTGCTGGACTAGTAATAAAGAATTCTGTTGTGCGCCATCACAGTGAACAGCATCACAGAAGCTCATCAGTGAAAGGCTGTAGCTGAAGCATCTGAAGCGTCAGAAGACAAGCTTAATGGGCCCGAGCTCTCCTTATGGCGTCATTCTCCAGCAGAGAACAGTCATGTTAACCTCACAGCTGATGACTACCCAACGGCTCCAGCAAAGGGAAAGAGATAATGAGTACCCATCACTTCCCCAAATCATGTAAGAGGAAAAAAAGGATAAATGTGAGAAGAATTGAAAATATGGTTTTATAATACTACAATGTATGAGATTATGTCAGCAGATATTATATATGGCTGAACATGAAGTCATCAAACCCATACGTAACCCATTGTGGAATCTTAGAACATTGCAAACACATTGCTTTTCCCACATTTGAACAATCTTGTGCCATAAATAAAGAAACACGCAAAAAACAAACAAACAAAAAAAAAAGATTTGGTTCCTACTGCTGCTAAAGTCCGTCTTTGAAACGACACTTATTTCCTACTTGTGCCCAAGCATTTACACTGTCCTGTTTTGTATTTCTGCAAATGGAGCCTGAACATAAATTGCACTCACATCAACAAGCAACCAAAAGGCTACGGCTACAGTACACGATGGCAGAAAACTGCTTGATAATGAGACAGATGCATAAACGAGAACAGAAACATTGACTGAACCTATATACTGTATGTAGAGTCTCTCACCGCTTCGGACATGTCCATTCAGTAAATACTGCTATTCTCCATGAAATAATTTAGACGTGAGCGAGAAGCGCAAAGCCATGCAGGCCACAGGGGGTATTCTATGGGCTCATTAATGGCTGTGTGGTTTTGTATGTTACCATGTCTCTATGAACACTGAATAAACCGAATTAACAGAATGTAGCTCTGCAGTTCTCCGCCACACAGTGGACGCATTTTAGCCAGGTGACAGACACATCACGTGGCGGTACCCTAGTGGGTAGTTGCCATGATGTTCACCAAAATAATCTTGATATAAGGAACATAATGTACTGAATGTAGGAGCGACAGTAAAATAATGAAGTTTTTAAATCCAGACTATTTTGAGCCTAAAGGTGGCCATACACATTAAAGTTGATCAAAACGGAGAATTTCAACTAAAATGAACATTCATCAGGTGAAATTTAACAACCAAGGATCATTTAAGCCGATCGATGACAGACCATTACCGTTTATCAGTCGTGTGTAATATGTTTGTTGCAGACATTAGTGATGTGCTAACATCAGCTGAACATAACTATCTTAGCCCCATCACATTACGTGCCACCATTATTGAGAAAGCCTCGGGGCTCTGTTCTCCCACCCCTGCCCACACCATGCTAGACTTGATTGACAGGGCCAGGCAGTGTTCACGTCATCCTGCCTGGCCCTGCGTTCGGGTGAAATCTTCAGCCGTTTAGTATGCGGGCAAGAAAGGATGCTCACCAGCTGCAGACTTCCTTATTGCGGCTGTGCCGCATGTGTCACAGTACTCCCAGAAGAAGAGCGATGCTGGCATCGCTGAAGAGGGGAGGGTGTACTGCGCAGGTGCAGTAAGAAATTCAGAACTGGACTACGCCTGCACCTCATACTAAACAACTGAAGATTTCACCCGAACTCAGGGCCAGGCAGGAGGACCTGAACACTACCTAGCCTATCAATCAGGTCTAGCAGGGTTTGGACAGAGGTGGCAGAACGGAGCCTCTAGGAGCAGAAGCACCCCCCTTCTCCTAGAGGCTCAATTGCATATAAGTTATTTTTTCTCAGTAGTGCGGTATGTTCAGCTGGCATTAGTACATCGCTAATGTCAGCCAGTTTAAGGCCTCGATCACATTTCCGTTTTTCACTGACATGTGCTGTCCGCAATCTCTGCGGACAGCACACGTACCCATTGATTTAAATGTGTCTGTTCACATTTCAGTATTTTTTTAGTGACTGTGGGTCAGTAAAGAAATCACTGAGACATGCACTACTTTGATCCATGATGCGGACCAAGCAGGCCCATTGAAGTCTATTGGTCCGTGAAAATCACTGACACGCATTCATGTTGTGTCCGCGTTGCGTCCGTTTTTCACTGAAGACTAATAGGAGATTCTTTGGAAATGAGCAACGTCAGTGAATTACAGATGACACATGGCAAAAACGGACACACGGACCAACCACAGATCGTTTTACGGATGAAACATACGCTTTGTTTTCATGGAAGTGACACTGACATGGAAATCTGAACACGGCCTAATGCCCATGTTTCTGCTGACAGAAGCTTGTATTCCAAAAGCCATACCTTTTGTAGCCCAAAAGCTTTGAATGCAGCAGTGGTATCCAGTATACCGCTGCAGCTAACCACTGGTGTTAGAATAGTACGGCATGTGACCACTGAGGCCAATGATTGGCTGCAGAAGTATACGGAATTTCACCACTGCAGTCAAAACAAATGTCACACATGGAAGAGGATGGAAAGCAGCAGTGGATTAGGCAGACAGGAAGATTCTTCCTAGATAAAAAATAAAGACAACCTCCCCCCTTTAATAAGACACTACCTACTACTGAACGATTACGGATAAGTCCACAAATCAAACCACTGATATTTCAACAAAATACTTCAAAGTTATTGCACATGAGACTGCAGAAGCTAGATGTATTCTTTCAGTAGACATATTTTGGCAGTCTGTAGCCACCAGTTAACAGGCTTATGGCATACAGATTTACTATTTTGTTTAATACGTTACTACGTACACTAATTAACAAAAAACTAAACGCACCAAGGAGAAGCTGTTGGAATCTAACGAAAATGTAATGATCATATATGCCTGAACGTACTGAGATCTTTTACTGATTACAATATTACAGCGAAAGGAGAAGTTTATTGGAGAAAACTTGTGCCGTCTGCATCCGTTGTTTCTTTCCACGGCCCCGCAAAAAAGATAAGGCATGTCCTATGCTTATGCGCAATTGTGTACAAGAGTAGGCATTTCTATCATAGGGCCGGCCATGTGCAGTCCACAAAATATGGAACGCATATGGCTGGTATCCGTGTTTTATGGATGCACAATTTGTGGACCGCAAAACACTTACGGCCATATGAATGAGCCATAAAGACGATATAGTTCCAGTCCACAGCAGTCCAGGGTTCTCATTCAGAACACCATTGCAAACAAAGGAGACAGTGGCTGGCTATCAATGCCAGGAAACATAGTGGGCGCCGTCACATCAAATTTACTTCTGCTAAGCACCTGTAAATGGTTCTGGAAGAGACAGGGGGTTTAATGAAGGTGCCCCCTGTGTCTGGATGGTAGACAATGAAACTGTGGGAGTTGATTGCGCTTTTCGGGGATCAAATGACCCTCGCTACTGGTGGACTGTTTGGGCCATTTGGATCCTGTTTGCCATGTACATGTCCTCAGGTAACCATTACTCCCAACACCTCCTAACAGGTCAGAAGAGCCTAGATGGCAGGCAATTAATCAAAATGACCATCCTGCATCTCTCAGTCCAATGATGTCCCCCCTTTCAAAGTGTGTCAACTGGGCAAAGGGTCTTCGAGTGCGTTGTAGAGCATGTCTAGCAGTCAACAATCTCTCACCAAGAGCCCTTGAGAGCCTGTTTATAGAACTATTTTGACACCCAGTGT
Organism: Rhinella marina; assembly: GCA_900303285.1. Classification (NCBI taxonomy): domain Eukaryota; kingdom Metazoa; phylum Chordata; class Amphibia; order Anura; family Bufonidae; genus Rhinella; species Rhinella marina. The sequence goes on from ONZH01022727.1 coordinate 162,576, forward strand.
CCATTCAGATCACATCTGGTTTATAAAAATATTTCTGTCTGAGACATAACTGCATGCAGTTCTGAAGCAATTCAATATTTCTATCTGGGTGCATTGTTTTTTTGTCAATGAGTGTATATCCAGAGAGGAACCACTGAAAGCAAATTTGTCACCAGATGTCTTCAAAGTTAGGGCAGATTTTTGTAGCTAGAACAAAAGCATGTGGAGTTGCACTTTAATCACAAAGTGTACAATAGAACATCCCATCCTACACTGCATTATATATAATTTTGATGAAGCCTAAAACATTTCTGTAGCCGGTGTTAATAAAAAAAAATATTCCTTTTAACAAGTGGCTTACAATGAAAGAGAAACAAATGCATGATTAAAAGGGTATGTTCACGTGAGGAGGACACACTGCAGGTTTTCCATCTGTAATTTTTGGCCAGAAAATCTACAACACATTACAGTAGCAGAAAGTAGATGAGATTTTATCAACATTTTGCTGGAAAAAAAAATCCATGTAGAAAACATGTGGAAATTGAACTGCTGTGCGGATGTAAATTTTTGTTGCAAATTTTTATTGTCAACTTCTCCGTTTGCAATGCATAAGGTGAAATCTATGACAAATTCACATGTAACTCATTCAGATTTTGCCACAGATTCACAGCGGATTATTTTTTTGGTTCAGTCTATGTCCCATGTGGACTCTGAACAATGTAAATCACATTCATGTACTGGAATCGAGATGACAATGCTTGCATCCTTGGTACTTACAAATGAACAAATTCTTCTGAAGGAACATGTACAGCTTCAAAGACCTTCTCTGTCTAGAATGACTTTGATGCAGACCAGGCGGGCTTTCCCGTTAGAAGTTGTATTTGGCGCTAAAAATATTCTACTTGCCAGTAAACAACTATTTTTAGAAAATAATCAGGGTATTTTGTCTGCGACTGTAAGTAAACAATGGAACTTGAGTTTTGTTCTTCAGTCGCCTTTTGTGCTTCTCTCTGAATATACTGAGGCCTCAACAAGGAATCATAAGAATGCAACCACACAGTCTAAATGCTAGTCGTAACTTTCCTTGTAAACTGGTTTTCCCAGTTTTTAATATTGATGACCTATCCTCAGGGGAGCGGGATGGCTTGTAGTTACACCTGCTCACCACTGCAATGTCGATGGTAAACAATGAAGTGAAGGCTGCACTGGCACCAGGGGCATAACTACCATAGCGGCAGACCATGGAACTGCTATGAGCCCAGGGCAAGAGGGGGCCCAGTCTTAGTTGGGATTATCTCATCTTCTACTGACTTTTAGCAAATGAGGCAGTGGAAAAATGGCCCAAGGGTCTTTGGAAAGAGTTTAGGCTAAACCCTTGTGTCCTGTGTGGGGGGCCTGGTTTGATCCTTGGCCCTTACTTCTGTATGTATGCCACTGACTGGCACAGTGTGCGGTCTTCTCTTCAACCAGCTGATCGGCGGTGGTGCTGGGTGCAGGACCCCTGCCGATCTGATATTGATGACCTATGCAAAATGAAAACACTTTAAACATGCTACAAAACTACTCTATGTTAAAAAATTTTTTTTTTATAAAATATACACAGATCCAAAATAGCTGGAATCCTAGGACATACAGAAGACAACTGCACTGTGCCTTATGGTCAATCAGTGTTCACGCCATACAGAACTGATCTCTCTAAAGACAGCCAGTACCCTACCTAAGCTGCAGCCAAAGCAATGCACTCCGCCAGCCAGAATCCTACGTCATACTGATGAAAGGCAAGCACCTTGAAACAGCTGTCTATACAAGGATATTTGCCTTGGATATTTTTCTTGTCATAAGGACTAAACTTAGTCCGAAATGCGTAGACAGGTTATACAGGGGAATATCTTTCTGTGTGCCTCATGGATTGTTTTAATTATCAATTTTTTTTTACTAAAAACCCTATGAGTGCTGGAATCGTCCTTTTTCTGTGATACCAAGTTGGACTTGCTTCGCCAATGATCCGTGCACTGAGATCCATCAAGGTAGTGAGCTGATTGATCCTACATTGTTGTACGCCTAGAAAACTCCCCCATGGAAGTCAATGAGGTCCCTCCTGGCCAATGTGTCTATGGCCCATGTGGGTGCCAAATTTTTTTAATGCTGTTTAAATGCGGTTAAGAACAGTTCAGACAAGATGGCCGCCCCCATAATCATGTTCAGGAAATAGAATTAAAAATCTGCAATCAGAAAATAAAAACAGACTAGATAAAAAGAAGGTGTGTTACTATCTGGTTTTAACTGATAGCATTTTTTGGTGACACATTTCCTTTAAGGGGAGCCAGTACTGAGGAAGGGGCCGAATACCCCAAAACGCATATGGGTTAATAAGTGGCAGCTCCCAAGAACCATATGGATACATTTTAATTGATACTTCAAGTTGAAAATCCAGCCAACTTTGCGGATATTTGAAAATTGTCTACATTTTGCTTGTAACAATATTGCTATATACAAATACTAAGTTCACCCGACGGCAAGATACAACAGGGTTATTGAGTAATACTATGAAGCTCAGCTCCCAAGCATCATCATTACAACGGAGCGCAGAGTACAGCGTCCACGTGGGACGCCAAGAAAAGGCGCACTAGTCGGGCGCGCGCAAAACATACTGCCGGAGGGGAGACCACCACAGCGAGCCTGGGTGAGACAGAGCAACAGCCCCTGGATGGGTAATGTACTGATCATTTTGGAAAAGACTTGGTTTGTGCAATAATCCTATACTAGAAATTACCTCCTGAAAAAACTAAATAATAAGAATAGTGACTGTTCTGCCCACAAAAGGCAACCATAAGAATATTGATTGCTCTATCTACTTACCTATTTTTCAAAAAGGACTCAGAGGATTAGATTCTACCCACTGGTTTAATGTATATTTATGCTTATTTATATTCATACATACCCATGGCAGCATAAGATCATACTGTATATATATATATATATATATATATATATATATATATATATAGAAAGTTTGAAAACACTGGCTTCCATATAGATATATAATAATAACAATTCAGCGCTGAAATAGATCCATACAATTGGTGCAAAGATATATATGTACATTTTATTTTAAGTACACTCTAACGTGTTTTTACTTTCATTTTATTTTTTTGGATAAATAATAAATGGATTTTTATATATTTTCCTTCTATATCTCATCCATTAATTGATCCATTTGTGAGTGTGCCTATCAAAAAGAAAGTTTGTAATTTTCTCTAGCATCTAAGTAATACGACTTAGGGTGGGTCGTAGATAGTGCACCTCTTAATCCATTTCTCTATCAGGTGGTGAGCCACTATATTTTTACAATGGAGCCAGAACCCTGCCTAGCCTTTTATTGTATTGTAACAGTTGATTAATTTTATAAACTGCACGAACAGTGGGGGATTTATCAAGACGCACACACTTCTTAATTATTTTGGTGCATCTTGGGAGGTTTGAGTACTAGAATCGGAAATCTATGATCTGGCATAGATTTCAGGAGTAGATTACACCACTTTTCAGATGTTAATAAAGTTATATCTGTCAGACAGTGTAGGCCTTGCCCCGTCCAACCCTTTTTAGAAAAGTGGCAAGCATGACATAAACTAGTGGATCCATCATCCATACTGCCACTATACCCTTATCAGATTACGCGCGCTGAGGAAGGTCCACCTGGACCGAAACGTTCGGCTTATACTTTGAAAGGGATCTATATTATACCTACTGATGGATCAGAATCACTATATGTGGAAAACCTAAATAAATGTTAAATTGCATTCCAGCTATTGTGTGCAGCAATTTTCTCTTTACCTGGACATTGTGACATTTCGAGTCACTTTTGCTGGCAACTGATGCTCTTGAGAGTGCAGAATCCCAGTTATAACCAATAAACTAGTAAAAAGTCACTGGTATTTTTGGGCAAAATGTGGCTTGCACAAAAATGTCCAACTTTTTTCACCACATTTCCGGTGCAGTGAAATCCCCCCTAAAGCTTGCCTTATATGGCATAGAGGTTTTACAGCAGAAATAATGTGGTACAAAATCTTGCTAGCAAATATAATTTTTGGGCAGCCAATAAAGGTATCACTACTCTAAAAATTATGTCTTTCAAACACAAAATATTTAGGGTACCTGCCCACAGTGCATATTTGTATGCAGAAAATTTGCACAAGTAAACACATAAATCCACACTACGGTATTTACTGCGCTTTTTGAGTATTTTTGTATAGTTTTTATTGAGGATTCTGGTGTGGATTTTCTGTTTATGTTAACAATCCTGTTGAAGTCTATGGTGAAAACCACTCCTACATAAAATGCGGAATGGCACAAATCACATTTGAAAATCCACACAGCAGGTAAATTTCCATGCATACAAAATTAGCAATGTGTACAATGTGGCAAATATAATTCACTTTGTTGGTACAGTGTTAGGCTGTGGTTTTTCTGCAAGAAAAAATGCACGGAATCAGAAAACTGCGCAGGTACGCTTTAAGGGGTTATCAGAGAATTTGATACTGATGGCTTATCTTCAGGGTAGGTCATCAATATCAGGCTGGAAGGGTTTGACTCCTGGGAGCTGTATGAAGAGGCCACGGTGCTCTGTGAGCAATTAGGCCTCTTCCTAGGCTAGTGACATCACTGCACATCAGTCACGTGGCTTAGGTGTCCCTTTCAAGTGAATAGAGCTGAGCTGCATTACCAAGCACAGTACACAGCAGTGTTTGGTAAGCTGTGAATAGACCGCAGAGTTTACCGGCGCTCCAGTGAGCGCAGGGGCCTCTTCAAACAGCTGATCAGCAGGGGTGCCAGGATTTGGACCCCCGCCAATTTAATACTGATGACCTATCCTGAGGAGAGCCCATCAATATCCAATTCCTGGATGCCTTTAACCTCACAATGCATACAGCAGAAAAGAATTGTACAGAGAAAAAAAATTGCTCTATGAAGATAAAAAAAAGCAGTTAAGAAAAAAAATGAAAAATGATTGACTACGCTTTCGCGGCTGTCTTTGTAAGCCCCCATATAGTTTATTGAAAAAAAGCTCCATGTGATCTACTGTAATGAAAAGTATAACGGGAACATGTTCTGCTGCTCCATTTATTTTTTTCCACTGTAGTCATAAGAATCTATTTTTGGAATAGTGGAAAATGGATCGGAAAGGACTAAAATGGCCATGTTACCAACTCACTCATAAAAAAACATAAGCTTTTAGACTGTCATGAGATTGACTACATTAGAATAGAAATAAAGGGTGAGGTTTCTACTTAAAGAGCATCTGTCAGCATGTTAAACCCTATTAAACCAGGCATGCTACGTTGTACAGTTGTTCAACCTCTTTAAAACAATATCTTTGCTATGTCTGTAGATAGTATCACTGTCGAGATATGTTTTTTTATTTTTTTGCGAGTTCAAGTTCAAACACCAAGGGGCTGGAATAAGCCCTTGGAGCGCTGCTTTTGGAACACTCCTCTGATCTGGGCGCTCCCCCTCCCGTTGCTTGATTGTCTAGCCACCATCTATCAAGGGGCCCTTGTAACACCCCTCTGATCTGGGCGCTCCTCCCTTGATTGACAGGGTTAGACAATCAAATAAGGGGAGGGGGGGAAACGCCCAAAGCAGAGGGGTGCTCCAAGGACTCAGTCCGGTACGATGAAATCTGCACAGAAAATCCACCCACACAAACCCACACTGACATGCTGCGGATTTCTAAATACAAGATATATACAGCAGGTCAATTTCCACATGGAGAAAAAAGCAAAATGTACAGAAGATTTGTCAAATCTCGTTCGTTTTGGAGCTGATTTTGGAGTGTTTCTGCATCAAAATCAGCTCCAAAAAAAGTTTTAAAACAGCTCCCATTCAATTCAATATGAAACAGAACTTGCTTTTTTTTTTTAAACTTGGAAAATAAAAGGGTGGAAAAAGAAGCAGCATGGAAAGAATCAGCGCTGAATCTCCCAATGAAATGAATGAGATGTAAAAAAAAAAAAAAAAAAAAAAAGAACTGCTCCATGTAGGTCCATGCATTCCAGAGTTTGATGCACGTTTTTCCGTGCAGATCTGTGTCAAAAACCTCAAGCTGAAAATGCAGCTTTGTACTGAAGTGAACACCCAATGGTTAAAAAAAAAGAAGCATAAAAAAACTGCATCAAAAACCACACGAAAAAAACCTTACATTTTTTGCTCTGAAAAAAAATAAGGTAATTAAAATGCCGCGCTGATTTTTTTAAGTGTGTTTTTGAAATTCAGAAGTGTGAACCGGCCCTTAAGCCGCATTGTTTTCTCCGTGCGTAATCCACAATATGTGCACGTAGTCTAAATGTTACATTAAAGATGCATACCTGTGCATGACACAAAAATATAGGATGGAATGAAAAAAAATGAAAAACCGCACGTGTGATCAAGACATAAAAAAAATCAGGATTCCTAATGGACAGTCATCATGTAAAATGTGTTTTTTTCTAAATAACACTGCAGATGCTGAAGATTCCCTGCTGGTATTAATTAATACAGCCAGTGGTCTCAGCAGTCACGTCCTATTGTTACTGCTACATTGCAGAGCTCTCTGTGATTGTCGGCAGCTTGTAGACAATGTTGGGAAACTGCCAAAGCAATTGCGCTAGATCGGCGTGGGGTTGAAGAGGTGAGTTTGGTTTTGTTTTTTTACTATCTTACAACATCTGTGGGTTCATGTTTTGTTACTGTAATGGGTTACTGCAGGGAACATTTCATGTATTTACTTATAGTTTTATTAATGAGATGATGCTCTACAGTGTGGTGTGTTTTATTTTTTATCTTGTAGCAATTTTTAATTTTGAAAAATAAAATTGTAAAATGTAAAATGAATAACTAGGGGACAGCGTATCGGAGGGACCTGCTTCCTTTTGTATATTTTCGGCTTCATTCACACGACCGTGTTTTGTTTCCGTGTCCGTTCCGTTTTTTTTGCGGACCGTATGCGGAACCATTCATTTCAATGGCTCCGCAAAAAAAACGGAAGGTACTCTGTGTGCATTCCGTTTCCGTATGTCCGTATTTCCGTTCCGCAAAAAAGATAGAACATGTCCTATTCTTGTCCGTCTTGCTGACAAGGATAGGCATTGTTACAATGGATCCGCAAAAAAAAATGGAAACATGGATGCCATACGGAACGTCATCCGTTTTTTTTTTGCGGATCCGCAATTTGCGGACCGCAAAACACATACGGTCGTGTGAATGAAGCCTTATAAGCACTACAGCAGGATGTGTGTGCTTTACAGCTGCAGAAATATATGGGAGTCAATTGACAGAAATGTCAAGGTTTATTATAATCTCCAGAAAACAATGTAGTATAGTGCCCTCCACTAGGGGGTGACGAGGAGATGTATAAAGAGCCTCGTCTTTGTGTATAGGTTTGCTATCCTGACAAATCAAGGCCTCCAGAAGTACAACACAACATTCATTCAGGCTCCATTCATTCTACTTTTTACATTCTATTAGAAGATATTTTTTGTTTCTTTTTATTTTAAAAAAGTCACCATCAAAACAGGATGTAACAGGTTACCTATCTTTTTATCATTGACTTTTATTATACAAAAAAAAATCTACCTGGATTCCGTTTTTAAAGGGAACCTGTCAATTTGAACATGGTGTCTGTGCTGCAGGCAGTCGGTTATAGTGCAGGAGTAGCGGATCAGATATATAGTTTAATGGGAAAAGATTCAGTAAAACTTGTGCTTCATTCATTTAAATTTGTTGCTCTTTTCGGCTTTAAGTCAAGGAGGCGGTGTTATCAGTGATTGACAGCTATCTGTGTATACACAGTCATGGAGGGAAGGCTGTCAATCACTGATTCCTAGGACTGCCTCCTAGACAAAGGAGTGGTCCCATAAAAAAAAAAAAAAAAAAATTCTACAGTTTTCAAACTAGCACCTGGAACTGAATACTTTTGTAATTGCATGTAATTAAACATGTAGTATAACCACTGAGGTAATCAATAAAATGTATCTATATAGTGCCACCTCAGTTTCATCCTTCAACTGCCTCCTGAGCTGTGATAGGGAGAGCTGAGACATGCCCCCTGAGGCCCCTTTCACGCGACCGTATGCCCTCCGAGACATGTCCCGGAGCGGCATCGATCGAGCGCACGGGAGAGCACAGCATCATTGATTACAATGATGCTGTGCACGCCAGGACGCCCGCGGGACTATTGTCCCGTACTCTTATGATTTTATGAATGCGGGACAGTAGCCCGGGCGGCCCGGCATGCACAGCATCATTGTAATCAATGATGATGTGCGCCCTGATGCGCACGATCGATGCTGCTCCGGGACATACACTACCATTCAAAAGTTTAGGGCCACTTCGAAATTTCCTTATTTTTGAAAGAAAAGCACAGTTTTTTTCAATGAAGATAACATTAAATTAATCAGAAATACACTCTATACATTGTTAATGTGGTAAATGACTATTCTAAGTGCAAACGTCTGGTTTTTAATGCAATATCTACATAGGTATATAGAGGCCCATTTCCAGCAACCATGACTTCAGTGGTCTAATGGTACATTGTGTTTGCTAACTGTGTAAGAAGGCTAATGGATGTTTAGAAAACCCTTGTGCAAGTATGTTAGCACAGCTGAAAACAGTTGCTGGTTAGAGAGGCTATAAAACTGACCTTCCTTTCAGCTAGTTGAGAATCTAGAGCATTACATTTGTGGGTTCGATTAAACTCTCAAAATGGCCAGAAAGAGAACTTTCATGTGAAACTCGACAGCCTATTCTTGTTCTTAGAAAGTAGAGAAATTGCCAAGAAACTGAAGATTTCCTACAACGGCGTGGGGCAGCACTATGGTCAGAGCACAACGGTCAGAGGACAGCACAAACAGGTTCTAACCAGAGTAGAAAGAGAAGTGGGAGGCCCCGCTGTACAACTGAGCAACAAGACAAGTACATTAGAGTCTCTAGTTTGAGAAATAGACACCCCAAAGGTCAGCTTGATTAAATAGTACCCGCAAAATGGCAGTGTCAACGTCTACAGTGAAGAAGCGACTCCGGGATGCTGGCCTTCAGGGCAGAGTGGCAAAGAAAAAGCCATATCTGAGACTAATAAAAGGAAAAGATTAATACGGGCAAATGAACACAGAAATTGGACAGAGGAAGGTTGGAAAAAAGTATTATGGACAGACGAATCGAAGTTTGAGGTGTTTGGATCACACAGAAGAACATTTGTGAGATGCAGAACAACTGAAAAGATGCTGGAAGAGTGCCTGACAACATCTGTCAAGCATGGTGGAGGTAATGTGATGGTCTGGGGTTGCTTGGTGCTGGTAAAGTGGGAGATTTGTACAAGGTAAAAGGGATTTTGAATAAGGAATGCTATCACTCCATTTTGTAACGCCATGCCATACCCTGTGGACAGCGCTTGATTGGAGCCAATTTCCTCCTACAACAGGACAATGACCCAAAGCACACCTCCAAATTATGCAAGAACTATTTAGGGAAGAAGCAGGCAGCTGGTATTCTATCTGTAATGGAGTGGCCAGTGCAGTCACCAGATCTCAACCCCATTAAGCTGTTGTGGGAGCAGATTGACCATATGGTACGCAAAAAGTGCCCATCAAGCCAATCCAACTTGTGGGAGGGGCCTCTGGAAGCATGGCGTGAATTTTCTCCAGATTACCTCAGCAAATTAACAGCTAGAATGCCAAAGGTCTGCAATGCGGTAATTGCTGCAAATAGAGCATTCTTTGACGAAAGCAAAGTTTGAAGGAGAAAATTATTACTTCAAATAAAAATCATTATTTCTAACCTTGTCAATGTCTTGACTAAAAGTGTGAGTTTTCATGGAAAACACAAAATTGTCTGGGTGACCCCAAACGGTAGTGTATGGCCTGCTCATGGACCGTATGTCTCGGAGGGCATACGGTGGTGTGAAAGGGGCCTTAGCTGCAGCAGAAAAGACTCTCCGCTTGAGCTGTCAGCTTGATATAAATCTAGCAGAGCAATGAATCAGGAAATCTCTGGATCCATGTGAGGCACAGGGCTGGTTCTAGCTTTCTTAGAGGTTGTCATGTACTATATGAGGTCTGATTTTAATTTTTTACATTAATCATGGGATAACCCCTATAAAGCCCAAAAAAAAAATTTTAATGAATGAAATACAAAGTTATACTGAGTCCCATATAACTATACATCAATCAGCTCAGCTCATCTATAACATGCTACAAATTATTTTGAGTTTTAATGGTGACAGGTTCCCTTTAAACAGAAAAAGGAGTACCTTTCAACAGGATTGCCTCTCATTCAACCTTCAATTATATTGAGGCAATTCTGCTCATTCTTTCCTAATCAAATCTGACCAGTGAGTCACAGAAAACAGTCCAATTTGTATCAGCTTATTGTGTCTGCTCTAGAGCAAAAATGTAAATTTTCAATTGTTTCGTATAATGTAGAGAGAAATAAAAGCACCAAATATTATTAGAATATAAATAATAATGGACACCTCCTACAGAAAACCCTGGCTATCTACCAGTATGAACAGGCATCAAAGGTAGGCAAGTTCATACACAGGAACCTAAACACCTAACTGACCCTATAGGACCCTGGAAACTAATGACTAATGAGTCTACCTGTTCCTCCAAAAGGAAGGACGAACAGGAGTCTCCCTAAGGCCTAATAACAAAACAACAGGAGGGAAAAGGAAACTTATCTTTCAATGAAGAAATGGAGGCTCCAGGATCTCAGCTGAAACCAAACTGCTGCTCACCACAACAGCTGAAGCTTTAGGCTAGGGCTACACGGCGACAGCTGTCGCACGACAGCCGTCGCAGCCCGATCCCGGAGTAGCGGGGATCCCATAGAGATGACTGGAATGCTGCGGCAGTCGCAAGAAATTGATCTGTGTTCGATTTCTTGCGACTGCCGCGGCATCCCATTCATCTCTATGGGATCCCCGCTACTCCGGCATCGGGCTGCCACGGCTGTCGTGCGACAAATGTCGCCGTGTAGCCCTAGCCTTAAACCGCAAGGAATAGTGGGAGAAGAAGCAATAAATAGGGGAGGGACAATTACCACACCAGGAACACCTGAGGGAAAAGGGTGTGGTAAAAACCAACAACAAAAAGGGAAAACATGTCAGATTACACCACGTGTTGCCAATCTGACAGACCTCCTGTTATCGGTCACAGGAATGTCCGTGACAGATACATTCCCTTTAAGAAAAAGCCTGATTCATTGAAGTACTGTATCAGGAATGAATACAGAGACTGTGTCAGAAGGCCTTCTCTGGGTCAGTATCTACAGTTCTACACCCCACTGTTTCACTCTGTGTGCACACTGCTTTATATCTCTTTGACAGATCTGGAACACGGCCTAATCAATAGCACAGAGGGAGGTGTATAATGGAAGTAATTGAAGCTGACACAAACCCTTAGGTATCTGTAATCACACTGCATTGTTGTGGTCAGCCTGTGTATTAAAATCCACTATATGTCAGTATGGAAAATATCAAAAGCAGAAGCTATAGAAACAATAGAGGAGAGAGCTTCATGTGTGGATATAGGTAAGTAGCATCGCACTCACCTGGAGAAGTTGTGCTGTCTCGTATGTAAGCCTGACAGCAGGATGACTGCAGGCCTGGTCCTACCCACATCTCTTCCCATTCAGAACTAGATAGACCAAGAGATTTTCTGTTTTTTCCTTTTCACTCCCAGCCATAACATTTTACATTTTTTGTTCACATACACTACTGAGGGCTCATTATTTTGCGGGACAAGTTGTACTGTCTAATGGCACTATTTAATATTGCATATGGTGTAGAAGGAATCTAGAAAAAATTTCCATACGGAGCGGAAATGGAAAACAAAACACAGTTTTATGGCTTTAGTTTTCATCGTATTCTGTTTGCAGTAAAACTGACATGTTACCTTCATTCTCTGTGTCAGTAGGATTTCAGCAAGATCACATTTTTTTTAATAGTTTTTTAAAACTTAAAAAAATAAAAACTTTGGAAAAAAATATTTTTTTCTTTGCATCACTAACGCCTATGATCTTTATTTATTTTATTTTTTGTTTTAATATGGGGGAAGGGGGTGATTAGAATTTTTTATTTCTTTATATTTTTCTAAATTTTTTTCACTTTTTGATCATTTCTCCCATAGACTGCAATGAATTACCACTGCAGGGAGATTCACCATGTTCGTGCCAGGGCACCACAGGAATTCAACTGTGTAGGACTTGAAACCTTCAGAGGGCCAAAGGTTGCCATAGCAACTAAATGCTCGACGATGGGGAGCCATTTGGGCCCCCCAGAGCAGAGCCCCAGGGGAAAGATCTCCCAGATGCAAGGATCACAACTGACTAGAGCATTTGAGGGGTTAAAAAAAACTTTACATCCAGCAAACAGCAACAGCAAAAACCTGATAGCTATGGAGCCTGCTCTGCTCTAAAGTCCCAACTTCCACCATAACTATACGGTAGAGGTGGAGAAGAGGTTAAAATACCATGTACATTTGGATTTCCTGAACTATGTGTTTGACGCTCAGACCAAGCGCATTCTCAAGTTGTAATTGCCAACCTTAATGTGTTCATGTAAAAGAATCACCAGAGAGGGTCAAATTTCATAGGGTGCATCAGTTACACACAAACTGCTAGATGTGATTTTCCACAGATCATTAGAGGGGCTGCCAGAGATAATTAAAAATCTCAGACAAACTATGCAATAGCTTAAAATAACAAATCCTCCCGTTCCTCCTGCTGCTGCTTGTATGCAAACTGTTAGAAATTTAAATCATGTAAATTGTAGTGAAGGTAATCATCTTATCAGTGACTGTATTTGTGAGTTATAACCACCCTTCTGATCCTCAGCTGTGTCATGTAACCAACAATGATCTCCAACTGACACAGGACAGGAAGTCAGTTACTTCTCTATTCATTTCTAGGAGTCTGACATTGAGTCTCCCATAGGAATATATAGAGAAACTGGCTTCCAGTCCACATATAAGATGCTGTGTTAGTCAGAGTGCTGGTCACATGACACAGCTGAGGATCAGAAGGGAGGTTATAATTCACAAATACAGTCACTGGTAAGATTACCTTCACTACAGTTTACATAATGTACATTTCTAACACATCAGAGAATAAAAGTGTGGTTCTTTAAAGACCAGATATTGGCCACTCTACTTCACTTTGCGGACTGCTTTCTATAGATAGGTGTGTATTCCAGAGGCAGGACCCGCACCTATCAGATATTAGGGCATATCCTAGTGATATGCTCCCAGTGTATGACATGGGACAACCCCTTTAAGTCACTCTCTATGTATTCTCACCTGGTGTCAATAGGTAGAGCTCATCAAGGCACAGGTAAAGAGTTGTACAAGACATACTGTACCGCACATTACTATGGAAAGAAGCTACTAGACTCTCAATCAGTGCACACATTTCAGGATTCCATGTGGTTTACCAGGGAAATGTCTATGCTGATTGGACTGTAACCTGAAGGAACCTTGTACTTGAAACAGAATGAGATGCAAATGTGTTTTATATTTTCTGACTAAAAATGCCAAGACATCCAACCATACCACAGCTAAGACACTAACTAGAATGTTATATATCAAACTGTACAAAACTATATAGATTGTATTTTGAGGTTTCTGTTCATGATACATATAAATATATACAGTACAGACCAAAAGTTTGGACACACCTTGTCATTCAAAGAGTTTTCTGTATTTTCATGACTATTAAAATTGTAGATTCACACTGAAGGCATCAAAACTATGAATTAACACATGTGGAATTATATACTTAACAAAAAAGTGACCAGGTCATTGCCACACAGAGTTCTAGCAGCAGACACATCTCTACAACAACTGTTAAGAGGAGACTGTGTACAGCAGGCCTTCATAGTAAAATAGCTGCTAGGAAACCACTGCTAAGGACAGGCAACAAGAAGAAGAGACTTGTTTGGGCTAAAGAACACAAGGAATGGACATTAGACCAGTGGAAATCTGTGCTTTGGTCTGATGAGTCCAAGTTTGAGATCTTTGGTTCCAACCACCGTGTCTTTGTGCGACGCAGAAAAGGTGAACGGATGGACTCTACATGCCTGGTTCCCACCGTGAAGCATGGAGGAGGAGGTGTGATGGTGTTGGGGTGCTTTGCTGGTGACACTGTTGGGCATTTATTCAAAATTGAAGGCATACTGAACCAGCATGGCTACCACAGCATCTTGCAGCGGCATGCTATTCCATCCGGTTTGCGTTTAGTTGGGCCATCATTTATTTATCAACAGGACAATGACCCCAAACACACCTCCAGGCTGTGTAAGGGCTATTTGACCAAGAAGGAGAGTGATGGGGTGCTACCCCAGATGACCTGGCCTCCACAGTCACCAGACCTGAACCCAATCGAGATGGTTTGGGGTTAGCTGGACCGCAGAGTGAAGGCAAAAGGGCCAACAAGTGCTAAGCATCTCTGGGAACTCCTTCAAGACTGTCGGAATACCATTTCAGGTGACTACCTCTTGAAGCTCATCAAGAGAATGCCAAGAGTGTGCAAAGCTGTAATCAAAGCAAAAGGTGGCTACTTTGAAGAACCTAGAATATAAGACATATTTTCAGTTGTTTCACACTTTCTTGTTAAGTATATAATTCCACATGTGTTAATTCATAGCTGTGATGCCTTCAGTGTGAATCTACAGTTTTCATAGTCATGAAAATACAGAAAACTCTTTGAATGAGAAGGTGTGTCCAAACTTTTGGTCTGTACTGTACATTATGGTTTTTTTTACAATATTTCACACCCAACCACAAATAATTGTAAAATCAGTCAGTGTCCCATAACAAAAAGACATAAAAACAAAAACATAAGAATAGTTTAAAAATAAAGAAGTAGCACTGGTTTGGTTGTTAAGGCCTAAAATATCACTGGCATTAAAGAAATTAATTTTACATTCCAGAAATTTAGAAACACATTAGACAGCACTGGTCCCAGTGCAGATGTAATACTTGGGCACAATGATATAACTAGACGCCAACCAGCTGTTAATGATATTTTCTAGGCTTTGTGCCTGGTGCTGGGTTTATATAACAAACAAAAAAAAAATCTATTGCCAACCCTCAGGCCAATTTCCTAACCATATTGTAATAAAGTACAATTAGACAAAATACATGCTGCTACTGTTACTTGACAACTTGATGCTAACACACAGCTCTATTTTGTGAGGAGCCGTAATAGGGCTTCTATAGGAGTTTTTGAGACTTCTACTGTACCTCAGTATGCCTCCACTTTTGTGTGTAGGCTTCTCCTGCTGGATTTTATATTGCTTGTAGGGAAGAATACTTCCAGACACACAGAGACCGACAGTCTATATGGGAGTGCATGCAAGCCTAGCCCAGGTCAGAGCTGATGTAGACTGTGCCTGCTTTCTCATAGCGTTTATTATCTGTGTATGTTTTTATATCTATGTCATGTGATTCTATATATTTTCAAGCCATTTTGTAAGATTGTCTATACGATGCCAATCAGTCTGGACTGGTAGAAGAGAATATACATTCACCTTTGAAAGAAATCAAATTAGCATCCAAGTGCTAACAAACAAGTGGTAACGAGGTTTCTTGGACGGGACACTAGAGCCTCATGGTTGTGCCAGACACGTCAGACTTATTGGTAACGGTGCACAGCAGACATCTAAGTGCTTTTCAAATAGAGTACAAGAAGATGAAGAAAATATCTCATAATCGCTAACTCATCTCACATATAATTTATTGTAATAATTGCATTCTGTATAATGTGGGCATCATAGGGAGTCCAAACAACCCCCCCCTCCCCCAAACAGCCAGAAATCCCGTGTAAAGAGAATCTCTCATTCTGGGACATATTTGGTATCACAATGATCAGACTGATGAAATATGCGTTATTAAAACATGTCGGGGTCCAAATATGCATTAGTGTGGATGGGACATGGATCAGATAGGTTTTCAGTATTAAAGACCTGGAAAACCCTTTTAAGGACAGTGATTGGCTGCCGCTGTCACATGGGTAGCCACCGATGTCATCATTGCAACAGAACAACAACTGTCAAAGCACTAGAACAGCAGTGCCGGAAAAGTATAGGATTTATAAGGTGAGTAATGTTTTTTTTTTTCCCCTACAATTTTAATGGCATGTCCTCCCCACTGGCTTAAAGGGGTTGTCTCATCTTGCCTAATGGGGGCATATCGCTAGGATATGCCCCCATTGTCTTATAGGTGCGGGTCCCACCGCTGGGACCCGCACCTATATCGAGAACGGGGCCCCGAAAGCGAACGGGGGCGCACTGCGCATGCGCAGCCGCCTCCATTCATTTTCAATGTGGCCGGCGAAGATAGCCGAGCGCTGGCTCGGCTATTTCCGTCGGCTCCATAGAAATGAATAGGAGCGGTGGCCGCGCAAGCGCGGTGCGCTCCCATTCATTTCTATGGGGAGCCGGCTTGGTGGTGGCCGGACCGGAGTCCTCCAGCCACCACCTTGCGGGGCCCCGTTCTCGATATAGGTGCGGGTCCCAACGGTGGGACCCGCACCTATAAGACAATGGGGGCATATCCTAGCGATATGCCCCCATTAGGCAAGATGAGACAACCCCTTTAATCTTCTCTGGATCTTGGAAACCCCCTGCACACACCTTGCATATTTTTTAACCCCTGGGCCTATTCTCATTTTTACATTTTTGATTCTTCTTCCCCACATTCTAATAGCCATAACTTTTTAAATTTTCCATGCACATAGCCATATGATGGCTTATTTTCTGCAGGACTAGATGCATTTTTAATCGCACCGTTTAATTTATCATGTCTTCTATTGGAAAACGGGAAGAAAAAAATCTTTGTGGGGAAAACAAAAAAAAAACAAAAACATATGGGTTTTAATATTACAACTTTCACTGTGCGCTAAAAATGACATGATGTCCTTATTCTGTGGGTCAGTATATTTCAGTCTACACGGCTATGTGAGAGCTTGTTTTTTGCTAGATTAAAGTGTAGTTTTTATTGGTACCATTTTTGGGGTATGTACAACTTTTTGATCACAGTAATTTTTTTTTTTTTTTTTGGGGGGGTGATTAAAAATGGCAAATTGCATGTTTTATTTTTTTTTTCTCAACTGTGCAGGAATATTATTTTAACCCCTTCAAGCGACAGCCAGTTTGGACCAAATGCCGGAGCCCCATTTTTCAAATCTGACATGTGTCACTTTATGTGGTAATAACTTTGGAACGCTTTTACTTATCCAGGCCATTCTGAGATTGTTTTCTCGTCACATATTGTACTTCATGACAGTGGTAAATTTGAGTCAAAATATTTCATTCTTATTTATAAAAAAAAATACCAAATTTACCAAAAATTTTGAAAAATTTCCAAATGTCAATTTCTCTACTTTTAAAATACATAGTAATACTTCCAAAAATAGTTATTACCTTACATTCCCTATGTGTCTACTTCAGGTTTGGATCATTTTGAAAATTACATTTTATTTTTTTGGGACGTTAGAAGGCTTAGAAATTTAGAAGCAAATCTTGAAATTTTTCACAAAATTTCCAAAACCCACTTTTTAAGGACCAGTTCAGGTCTGAAGTCACTTTGTGAGGCTTCCATAATAGAAACCACCCAAAAATGACCCCATTTTAGAAACTACACCCCTCAAGGTATTCAAAACTGATTTTACAAATGTTATTAACCCTTTAGGTGTTCCACAAGAATTAAAGGAAAATGTAGCCAAAATTTCCGAATTTCACTGTTTTGGCAGATTTTCAATTTAAATCATTTTACTCCGAGAATAAAGCAAGGGTTAACTGCCAAACAAAACTTAATTACCCTGATTCTGTAGTTTACAGAAATGCCCCATTTGTGATCATAAACTGCTGTACAGGCACACGGCAGGGCGCAGAAGGAAAGGAACGCCAGGGCAGATTTCACTGGAAAAATTTTAAGTTGCCATGTCACATTTGATGCACCCCTAGAGTAGGAAACTCCAAAAAACTGACCCCATTTTGGAAACTACGGGATAAGTTGGCAGTTTTGTTAGTACTATTTTAGGGTACATACGATTTTTGGTAGCTTTATATTACACTTTTTGTGAGGCAAGGTAACAAAAACTAGCAGTTTTGGCATTGTTTTTATTTTTTGTTATTTACAACATTCATCTGACAGGTTAGATCGTGTGATATTTTTATAGAGCAGGTCGTTACGGACGCGGAAATATCTAATATGCATACTTTTTTTTTTATTTAAGTTTTACACAATATTATTGAAGCACAAAAAAAATCATGTTTTAATGTCTCCATAGTCAGAGAGCTGTAGTTTTTTTTATTTTTTGGACGATTGTCTCAGGTAGGGGCTCATTTTTTGCGGGACGAGATGACGGTTAGATTGGTGCTATTTTTGGGGCATACGCTTTTTTGATCGCTTGTTATTAAATTTTATGTGATGAAATGTGATTAAAAAATGGCTTTTTTTAGACAGTTTTTATTTTTTACGGTGTTCACCTGAGGGGAGAGAATATGTGATATTTTTGTAGTGCAGGTTGTTACGGACGTGGCGATACCTAACATATATACTTATTTTTATTTATTTAAGTTTTACACAATAATATTTTTGAAACAAAAAAAATCATGTTTTAGTATCTCCATAGTCAGAGAGCTGTAGTTTTTTTATTTTTTGGGCGATTGTCTCAGGTAGGGGCTCATTTTTTGCGGGACGAGATGACGGTTTGATTGGTACCATTTCGGGGTAAATACGCCTTTTTGATCGCCTGCTATTACGCTTTTTGTGTGGCAAGGTGACAGAAAATGGCTGTTTTGGTATAGCTTTTTTAAAAAAAATAAAAATGTTTGCGTACACCTGGCGGGGTGGACCATGTGATGCTTTTATAGAGCCCATCGATACGGACGCGGCGATACCTAATATGTGTACTTTTTCTTTTTACTTCATTTGGGGAAAAAGGGCGCTTTTTTAACTTTATTAAAACTTTATTTTTTTAACTTTTTTACACTTTTTTTTACTTTCTTTTTACACTTTTTTTTTACTTTTTACATTTTTTTTTTTTATTTATCAAGACCCATTTGGATCTTGAAGATCCAGTGGGCTTGATGGCTATACAGTGCATTGCAATAGTCATCTATTGCAATGCACTGTATCAGTGCTACACTAAGGCTGATCAGACACTGAGGGTCTAATCAGCCTTAGGTACATGGCAGCCAGGACGCTTTTGTAAAGCGTCTGGTTGCCATGGTAACCATCGGGCCGCTGCCATTGCAGCAGCCGCGGCCCGATGGCAGAGAGAGGGAGCTCCCTCCCTCTTAACCCCATGGATGCTGCGGGCGGCTACTGACGGTGCCAGCACCGATTTCAGCTGTAGCAGCAGAGTGTGAGCTGTAATTACAGCTCACACTCTCTGCTGATGGCAGCGGCTCCAATCCTGAGCCGCTGCCATCATATAACACAGCACGGCACGAGGGGGCACTACAGGGGGTGGGCACTACAAGGGGGGCACAGACATGTTACCTGGTTTCAGGCTGCGATCTCCAGAGTGGAGATCGCAGCCTGAAACCGGCATTTTAGCACTGAAGCGCTTCGATTGGTTAGTCTGTAGAGACTAACCAATCGGAGCGCTTGCTGGCAAGGGACCACTCTGATTGGTCCCTTGCCGGCTTCCCCGAGGTCTCTGCTCTCCGGGAGAGCGGAGACTCCGGGGCTGTGACACTTTATAGTGTCACAGTCCCGGTAAGCAGTTTGGACGTAACTGCACGTCCAAATGCTGCAACTTACTTGCACTTTGGACGTACAGTTATGTCCAAATGCGCCAAGGGGTTAATAGCATAGACATTTTTGGATGTGGCGATGCCTGTTATGTTTATTTTTTATTCTTTATATATTTTTATGTGTAAAATTGAGAAAGGGGGTGATTAGAATTTTTAATATTTTTATAGGTTTTTTTTTTTTTTTTTACTTTTTATTCAGTACCCTATAGCCCCCTAGGGGGCTATAACCTGTGATCTTCAGATTGCTTGCCCCATAGATGATAATAGAGAACTTTTATGGTCTATGCAATTTTCACTGCCTGCCTGTGAAGCTTTATAGGCAGCATACCATGACTTCAGCAGGACCCAGGCAATAAAGTTAACCGATTGGAGCCCCTTATGCATAAGGGGTTAAAAGTGGTACATCAGCACAACGGACAAATTGAAATTTAAAACAAAAAGGCATTGTTTAATTTGGTGCATTCAGTGCACTTGGAAAGTCTTCAGACCCTTTCACTTATTTCAAATTTTGTTACGGGCGGGTAGCCGATCTGAATCACAGAGTGAGTATCATGTCACAGTTAGGCCTCTTTCACACGGGCATCACGGATTCAGTCCGGATGCGTTCCGGAAAATCGGCACGCATCCGCACCCAAGCGTACGTTCGTTCAGTTTTTTCCGCGCGGGTGCGAAGCCTATGGATGCATTTTGCACGCGCGTGATAAAAAACTGAATGTTTACAAACAACATCTCTAAGCAACTATGCGTTAAAAATGGATTGCACCCGCACTTGTGTGCGGATGCAATGCGATTTTCACGCAGCCCCATTCGCTTCAATGGGGCCAGGGCTGCGTGCAAAACGCAGAATATAGAACATGCTGCAATTTGCATGCAACGGCAAACTCAGGCGTGAAAAAAAAAAAATCGCCCATGTGAAAAGCCCCATTGAAATGAATGGGTCAGGATTCAGTGCGGGTGTAATGCGTTCGCATCACGCATTGCACCCGCGCGGAAACATCGCCCGTGTGAAAGGGGCCTTAGGTTACTTTTTTTCAACCCTATCCCCACTGGATATTGGTATTATTATTATGATGATTTTCATGGTGTTTGATAATTTAATTGAAACGTTCTATCCACAACCTCATTTGTTTTTGATTGCTTAAATGTGATGGTCGGTGTATTTTTGCATTCAATAAAGAATATGTATTTATACAATTTAATATGGTGTACGCTACGCTTTTATACATGCAGCTGCACCTTGGGACATGTGTTATAGATTCCCCTAAAGGTCTAAAAACACAAAGAGAGTATATACACTCAGATATACTATACTTTACATAACAACTGATCAATATCAGTCTGAAAATCACCTAACGGTATAAAAAAAAATGATGACCTTCAATGATGTCATGACCATGTGATCAGTCACATGGTTAGGATCACACAAACAGCCTGTCTCCTCCTAAACCATGTGACTGATCACATGGTCATGACATCATTGAAGGTCCTTGCAAGCTATGGTGAATGGAGTGTTTCTTCTCTGCCTGGTCCTGTCAATCAACAGAGCCTCTATGAGCAGGGGTAACGCCCCTTGCACCTAGAAGCCTTATTAGCATAAAATAAAAGTTCATTTTATATAAAAATGGGGGCACCAGTAAATAAAACAGATATATATTTGGAATCAGGTGACATTAGCACATCTCTAATGTCAGCCTGATTCATACCGAAAAAACTGGTGACAGAAACCCTTTAAGGTAAAATCACCACTACTATTATCTAAACATCTTAACCAGTTCAGGACCCTGAACTAGCTCTGCCCAGCAGCTTGCACAGACTCCTGGCACCCGGCGATAGCAGGACCGCTTGGACTGGAGCAGGAAGAGGTATTGCTGCCTCCTGATCTCTATACGCCACGCTCCTTCACTGTCCCTGCCTTCTCTATGAGGAGCCCTTCTGACACTCCTGAATGGATGTCAATACAGAGATACAAGTATGTGCAGACCACCCAGATGTGTCTGTCAGTAAAATATATCTGTATATATCTATCCATATCTATATACCATATATATATATATATATATATATATATATATATATATAGTGAACAGGTGAGCACAATATTCACATAGCTATGAATGTGGATTAAAAATACATTTTTAATTCAAAATTTAAAAACCCTATTGAGGATTATTGCGGTAAATAAGAATAACACTTTATTTACTACTTCAAATAGAAAAACTGTAATAAAAACTGTATAAAAGGAGCGTCAACTGTGTCAGTTCTTGAACTGTTTTTGTGTGGGGACATATTGCTAGAGGGTCTAGCTGAAACGAAGAAGACAGACCACACACATCATGTACAACAGGTGCAATGTCTCAGGGGATCTTCCACACACGATGTATTACAACATTTATTATTACTAAAGATCAAGAGAGAGCTCAGCCGGTACACACAGGCAGTACTCCTCAGACCAGACATTGAATCTCCGCCGTCCTGCAGGCAGTATTGCCTCAGACCAGTCCTCTCCATGGAAAGTTAAGGTTAAAAGAGCAGTGTTAATGTATGCTGTGCTGTTGAATGTTCAGAAGGCTATCTGTGGATGAACAAGCCACCTACACGTTATTCAATACACACAGCTGGCAAAAGATACTGGGGGGCATTTATTAAGGCCACTTTTTTGAATAAAAAAATTGCACGGGCTTGTTATTAGACTTTATTTTTAATATTCATGCGTCAAAATTTCGGTGCATTAAGCATTTTTACATCACCCTTGACATTGATGAGTGATGGAAGCGGTGGGGGGGGGGGCTGGCACAAGGGCCTTGTTTTTGATGAGGACTGCGGCTCCTCATAAATTAAGTGCATCCTCTGGCAGCACAGGGGGTATCAAAGCTTTGATAAAGGACCCCCCATTTTTCTCTGCCAGTAACAACTGTTGATTTTAACCATCCAACACATACATCTGCAGAAAAGAGCAATTAATAGTGTTTTTCAGAATATACTGTACAGGTTCTCAAAAACTAGAAATTTCTGTAAATTAATTTTTTTTTCTCTTTAAAATTCTTATTTCTAAAAAAGCAATCATTGAAAAAGTACACGTCCTTGTGAAGATAACATGAGATTCAGCACTTTTACAAATGAAACAATATAAAGGTTCATAAGTCATAATCCACCAACACCGAGGGCAGATGCCATAAGGTAGCCGACAATCTCCAACACATTTTTTCCATTTATAATATTTTTTTAAAAACAATGTGGAGGGAAGAGTGACAGAGGATGTGCCACACGCAGAGTTGCATAGCACCTCCACCTAAAAAATGATTTTAAAGGGTAAATGAGTTTTAGAGCTTCTCACAAATTAAAGGGAGCCTGTCACCTCATTTTCACCAATATAACAAAGAGCACTGCCCCACATAAGATTGCAGACACATCCCAGACATACCTGTGTGCTCTTTGCGTCTTTATTCCATGTCCAGGAAAAGCACTTTTATTCTGCTGCAAAACAGCTCCCAAGTGCCCGGCTGAAAGTGAAACTAAAAACAACTTTCTCTCCTGACTCGATTTCTAAGGCCACTTTCACACTAGCGGCAGCACGGACCCGGCGGGTGAAGGGTGCCGCCGGATCCGTGCTGCCGCAGGTGCAAGTGTGGGGCTGGAACTGCACTCAGGCCCAATACACTTCTTGGGGAGGAGGGGGACCTCACAAGATGTGAGGCATGCACAGTTCGGGGGTTACCTGTCCCAGCAGCATTCGGCATCCAGAAAGCAGCCGAGCTCTGTCATGTGTCCCTGCGCGGCTAGGAGGTATCAGCCTGGCTCTGGGTTTCTTGCTGCAAAGGAAAAGTAGAAGCTTCACAGCGGCCCCTGCTGGACTGGAGGTAAAGTGCAGGGTAACGGATCTGCAATGAACTCCATTGAAAGTCAATGAAGGAAGGATCCGTTTACTGGTGTGTCACACCAACCGGATCCATCCCCACTGACTTGCATTGGGGGTCATTCCGGATCCGTCTTGGTACGGATAACCAGTACGGAGAGCAAACCACAGCATGTTGCAGTTTGCTCTCCGGTCTGAAGACGGAACGGAATGCTTTCAGTAGGATTCCGTGCTCTTCAGTTCAGTTTTGTCCCCATTGACAATGAATGGGGACAAAACAAACGTTTTTTTCCGGTATTGAGCCCCTATGACAGAGCTCTATACCGGAATGAAAAAAACGCTAGTGTGAAAGTAGCCTAAGCTCTGGAGCCAGCCAGTGAAGAAAGGCACACCCATTTCCTTCAGTCCATCTATGCAGCTAATAACCAGAGAAGGTTCACCTAAAGTGATTTTTGAGAAGAAGTTATTAGAAGAGTTAGTGCCCATTTAGGATACTGCACTTAAAGGGGCATTCCTATCTCACAAATGTAGTTTGTATAGTTAGATATAGCCATACCAATATTATTACTAATAGAATGTATTTATATAAAATGTACCGTTTAGAAGATTTACCTTTTTGTATTTCCATTGTCCCACACACATCAGTCAGGCCGTTGCCCCTGGTTATGGCTACCGCAGCCATGTAGTAGTGGTGGACGGCTTGCTCCTTTTCAAACCCGCTCTGAGGTAACTGCTGTATTGTGAACACACATGGCATGAGCATGCGGAGACACATCTTAGGGTACTTTCACATCTGTGATTTGGACTCTACCAGTCCAAAATGAAATGGTCAGGATCCGTCCAAAACGCAGACTTTATAAACGGATCCTGCTCCATAGAGATAAATTGATCTTAGAACAGGATCCGCTTCTCTGCGTTTTGGAAGCGCAGACAAAAATGCTACAACCCTAAGATGTGTCTCCGCATGCTCATGTAATGTGCGTTCACAATACAGCAGTTACCTCAGAGGGGGTTTGAAAAGGAGCAAGCCGGCCACCACTACTACATGGCCACGGTGGTCGTAACCAGGGGCAATGGCCTGACTGATGTGTGTGGGACAATGGATATACAAATAGGAAAATCTTCTAAACGGTACATTTTATATAAATACATTCTATTAGTAATAATATTGGTATGGCTATATCTAACTATACAAACTACATTTGTGAGATGGGAATACCCCTTTAACTGATCTAAAATAAAAATAATGTAATTATACTTGATGCCTGTTTTTTTATCCCAGGCCCTGCAAACTGTACATTTACAACAACACTTTCCAGTGTTGCCCACAGCATCTAGGGAACAGCTACTTACGTGCGTCATAGTAATTCCTTGCCATTACTCTAAATACTGAGTAGTAAAATTTAACTTACAGCATGTTGCTTACTTTATACACACAAGTCTTAGACCTCCAAGAAATCTGCTTCGTCCTTTCAGTTTACTGCACATTTAAACAGTCTGCAATAAAACAGCATCTTCATATCCCAAACCAAACATAAATGACAGGAATGATACATACACCAATGAGCCACGACAAGAAAGTGATTTTGCTTCATCATGACAATGGCACTTTTCAGTGGGTCAGATACATTAGATAGGAAGTAAAAAGTCAGTTCTTCAAGCTGATGTATTGGAAGCAGGAAAAATTGGTGACAGTAATGATTTGTGTGGCTTTGACATTTTGGCATGGGTTGAATTGTGATGGCTAGATAACTGGGTCAGAGCATCTCCAAAACAGCAGGTCTTGTAGAGGTGTTCCCAGGACTTTGCAAAAGTGATCCAATGAAGGACAACTGGTTAACTGGCTACAGAGTCATAGGCTCTCAACCCTCATTAATGTGCTAGTGAAGGTCAACCCATCAGACTGATCCAACACTATGATCCAACAAGAGCGCAAATGAAGCACAAGATGATGAAAAAGCTATGATAGAACAGTTTTGGAACATACAGTGCCAATGCTGACCCCCGTCC
Organism: Rhinella marina; assembly: GCA_900303285.1. Classification (NCBI taxonomy): domain Eukaryota; kingdom Metazoa; phylum Chordata; class Amphibia; order Anura; family Bufonidae; genus Rhinella; species Rhinella marina. The sequence continues at coordinate 188,213 of ONZH01022727.1, forward strand.
ACTGCCAAAAGCGTCAACAATTAAAATGTGTGCATCAAATGAACCGTGCAGCAATGGAAGAAGGTGGCTTATTCTGATAAATCCCAATTTCTTTAAAGTTATCTGGAGGGCCAGGTGTGTGTGCATCACTTACCAGGGCAAGAAATGGCACCAGGATGCAGGGAAGAAGGCAACATGGCAGAGGCAGATTGATGCTTTGAGCAATATTCTGTGGTGAAACCTTGGGTCCTGGCATTCATGTGGATGTTACTTTGACACGTACCACATACCTACATATTGTTGCAGAAATAGCACATCTCTTGATGGAAACAGTATTCCTTAAAGGGGTTGTCCTGGTTCAGAGTTGAACCTGGACATAACTTCTTATTCACTCATTTAGCATTTCTTGCTCCGATGCTCCCTCCTGCCCTGCATTGCTCAGGGCAAGGTCTGTTTTGTTTAGTTCCTCACTATTCTAGGGAGAGGCTCCCACCTAGCAGTGATCCTGATGACATCACCAGCACTAATGGGTGGTCTATACTGCTGCCCTTGGCTCTAAAACAGCCTAGTGAAGCACTATAGACCCCCCCATTCATTTTTCCATTGCATTATATACTTCTCTGGCCATAACCCCTGCATACGAGCAGATATAAGGTGGCTAGGACAGGAGCTGCGTGCCTATGCATGCTCCCATGGTCTGGGTCACCAGAGACACTGGTGCTTTTTCCTACAGAGTGAAAGCAAGACCACTGCCACTGGATTTCAGAGTGGCGGTAACCATGGAAACAAGCACTGTATAATGAGATGTAAAAATGAATGAAGCTAGGAAAGGAGGCAATATGGACAATCACAATACATTAGTAAGTGCCTTGTGATAAATGCTATTTACTGAAGTGAGACATTGACCTAGAGCTCTGTTCCGTTTCTGACGGCTCACTGCTCTTCCCCTCTCTTCTTTCAGTGTTCGATATATCACAGAGGGGAAATGTATAAAGACTGCCTTATATTTTGCTGGTTATGTGTAACACGTGTGTCTTTCCTACATTCCCAAATGCATCAGACACTTATATTTTCCACATTACAGAGAATGACTCTGCAAAGCCTGAAATACATCTTGGAAAGATGCCACTAAGGACACCAATTTATTCCAGCCAGCGTCAGACTGTGCAGGACACACCCCAACTTGTAACACCAAGATGGACCTTTATTGCTAAACTCTGGGGTAATAGAAGAACGGCAGAACATAGCCAGAAGAACAGATGCTCCAGAATTGCTATTACATGGGGAATGCAAGTAGTTACTAAAACGGACAAGTCAGGAGCGATGAAAGGTCCTCTTTAACTCCTGAAGGAAAGCCTATTTTGAAAGGGAATCTGTCACCAGTGACCTCCCTATCAAACTGTTTGCATAGAAACATGAAATGGCTGTGGTTCAAGTAATTAAAACACTATTTTTCTTTTGCTGATCTGAGGCTTCACTCCTAAGTTATTATATATATATTCTTAATATGTAAAATTGGCCTTTGGTGCAACAAGGGCATCACGATTGCTCCTGTTGCACAGAAACTCCAGGGGCTGGCTACAGATAGTAGTGGAGCTTGTAATGAGCAATGGTAATCCCACTGATGGATTGTAAGGTGGTCGTAACCATGGAAACAAGCAGTGTATAATGTGATGGAAAAATTAATCCAACCAGCAAAGGAGGCAATATGGATAATAACAATACATTAGTAAGTGCCTTGTAGTAACTTTCTCTATATAATAAATGCGGTTTGCTGAAAAACCTTTAAAAACATCCGTTTTTAAAGGCCGTTTTTTCACTATTAAAAATGGATGCAAAATGACCATTAAAAACAGACTGATGACCAGAAAACGGATGCAAAAATGGTTAAATGGCCACGAAAAACTCACAGTGTGTCCGTTTTTAAAGGCTTTTTTTTTATTGTCTAGCCTTATGAGACAATAAAAATAGGGACAGAAGATAGTTACGGCTGTCCATCTAGCAGGAGAATTTCAAGTTGGCAGAAGGCTAATTGGATCACTCAAGCTTAATCTGCCGTTCTTCTAGGAAACAATACCAGCGATGTACTGTCGTATCTATTTATGTAACCTCGCCACACGACGGCTCAGTAACCTTTGTGTCTTTAGCAAGCTGTTAATAGTTCTATTGTCAGTTCATACAAAGGCCTGCTTTTCTTGTGCAGTGTCAAAGCAGAAAAGAGCAAGAGCTCCAAATAACACAAGTAGATTAATTACCTTCTTTAATCTTCTTTCATTCAATATAACCCAAAGAGACAATTAACACAGCGCATTCTGTGACCTGTGATACATGCCAACAAATACAATTACAACAACCACTCCGGTCAGACATCTTTAGCATGGTTTGATTTTATTTTTCATGATGGGCCATGACTGTCAACTCTCTACTCCAAACTGACTAATGAATGATCACTGAAGGGGTTATTCGAGATGGGCAAGCAATGGTCCTGATACAATGGTTATCTTTTATAAATGTTTATATTTATTGTTGAAAACAATTATAATTTTACCCACCACATAAAACAGTATAAAACAATAATAATATCAAATAGGTTTAATAGACAAAAACAAAAGGAAATCTGCCTTTTTGGCTCCAAAGACAAATGACATAACAGTACTTGTGGACTTTCAAGACATCATTCCTATGATGCCGATATACAATAGGCAATTAACTAATAAGAAAAGAAAAAGAAAATTGTCTGTACTGCCTTACTGCATTCCTTGTAACACTGTCAAAGTAAAATGATACTCTTTGCCTACCACAAGACAATGCAGGATAATTATGTACTAAAAATACCTACCTCTAGGGTTAGAAATAGACATTGAAAATAGGCTTGAACAATTAAACTATTAACAGTCTCTTAGGCAGCAGCTCACATCTGTGTAACACGGGTGTGAGGGTGCAAAAATGCTGCCAGAAATAAAACATAGGTATGTAGAATATATTCCTGAGAAGAGAGATATATACAGTGATCTCTCAAGATACAATGGCCTCAGGATACAATATTTTCAACATACAATGGTCTTTTCTGACCCATCGTAAGTTGAAACCAGACTCAATATACAATGTCTCAGATCCAACAAATCAAGGCCACTTCTCTGGTAAAATATCTGTATTAGGCCTCTTTCACACTAGCGGCAGCATGGATCCGGCAGGTGAAGGGTGCCGCCGGCGCACTCCGGCCCCACACATGTCACACAGTACATACATACACACAGACATATACACATACAAATACACATACATACTTACATGCTCCCGGCAGGTCTCCACAGCACAGTACAGAAGCAGGACGGCGCGCACATAGGACGATTCCCCACAGGCGCTGTGGGGAATCGTCCTATGTGTGCACCGTCCTGCTCCTCCTGCGCTGTGGAGACCTGCCGGGAGCATGTAAGTATGTATGTGTATTTGTATGTGTATATGTCTGTGTATGTTTATGTGTATGTCTGTATGTGCGTATGTATTTATGTGTGCAGGTGACGGATCCGTCATGAACTCCATTGAAAGTCAATGGAGGACGGATCCGTTTACCATTGTGTCACACCAAACGGATCCGTCCCCATTGACTTTCATTGGGGGTCATGACTAGAGATGAGCGAACGTGCTTGTAACGAGCACCGTACAGCTCGGCTCCCCTGCGCTCGCATGGGCGCAGGCAGCCGCTTCCGTCCGACGGAAGCGGCTGCCTGCGCCCATGCGAGCGCAGGGGAGCCAAGCGGTACAGTGCTCGTTACAAGCACGTTCGCTCATCTCTAGTCATGACGTCTTGGTGCGGATGCCTGGACCGCATGCTGCGGTTTGCTCTCCGTTCTGGAGACGGAACGGAATGCTTTCAGGAGCATTCAGTTGTCTTCAGTTCAGTTGTCCCCATTGACAATGAATGGGGACAAAACTGAAGTGTTTTATTCCAGTATTTAGCCCCTATGACGGAACTCAATACCGGAATTATAAACCGCTAGTGTGAAAGTAGCCTTAGTTGCTAGTTATCAGCTATTTCTGACTGTTATATGTAAGTACTTGTTTTATCTGTCTTAGTTATCTGCTTATTTTTCTTAAATCTTCATTTTGTCTTATCCTGGATGACATTTTATGGCCTTGGAACCGATTACTCAACTTACAATGGTTTCAACATACAATGGTTGTCCTGGAACCAATTAATATTGTAACTTAAGGGAACACTGTATAGAGTTTGTATAGAGATACCGGTATATAAAGTTTGTATAAAGAGAATATGAAACAAAAATAGCTCAACGTCATTAAAACTACAGATTTGTATGCCCCCACTGATCACATTAATGCAAGATCAGATCCTACAGCCTTTGGCACACGTAGCCGTAGCAACATCACCAGCAAAGCAGAGGATTTTACATGTTGCAGACCCATATTTTATATATCAATTGTCAGGGATAAGGAATAATCCTCTGACTTGCACGTATATACAGGCGAAATGAAACCTAACACAGTCAGGTCGTGCAATTATTAAAATATAACATTTAATAATTCATTAAAAAATTTTGGATACAAGCGAACATAAAGACAACACATATATAGGTGTGATATCAGATAAGAACTATCATGTTCCGTTGCCTGAACCTACTTCTTCCTAAATCAAGTGCAGACATGCATAGAATGATAAATCAAAACAATCTCACCCATCCAGATGCTGGTGAAAAATAAGTGGGTGTAGTATCTCCTCGGGACATGCGGTTGGTTCCCAGTTGGAAAAACACTGTAGGATCCACGTGCAGAAAAAATGTATATAGGAGAGTGGGTATCAACCCTACTCTATCCCTATAGGTTTGGTGAAAATAAACTGCAAGTGCCCTACCTATCTATACAGAGTCACCCTTAATGGTAGGGGCCCCGTCCGGATACCTGTCCCTCCGTATCGGACCCTGACCCTAAGGTCCAAACATGTAGTGCCCACTCCCTCCCGACGTGGCACGTTTCTGTCAGGATCGACTCATCAGGGGAGTACATAAATGGGGTATAATCCACCTATAATGAAATAAGGGACGAAACCAGTGAGCCTTGGTAGGGTCAAAGGTTCCACTATTCACAAAATAGCAAGTAGCGTTTCCCTGAGTGCAGGGCAAACTGGAAGCATGGTAGCAACAGTATCAGCTCACCGATGGCGTCTTTAAATACAGCGATGTGCCGCGCTTTCTCCATCAAGACCCGCCTCCCATCACGTCAGAGTTCCAGGTCACGTGACAAATCACATGATCGGGACAAAAATACTGGCGCGAACATGTGGGAGGATGGAGTCTGGTTACCTGGAGACAAGACGCTAAAATCTCACCGCCCAGATACAGTGACGTCGCGGTCAGAGACGTCTTAGGTAACAACCGTAATAGGTTAGATTTGAGTATTTAGCAGCAGGTTCCGCTGCCACGGGTCAAAATGCTGTCCAAGACGGAAATGAATTCATAATAATACAGTACAGCGGCCCCCATAAATGATGGTAAAAGAGACCTGCCGACAAATTAAATAAATAAATAAATGAATAATTTACCCATATAGTAAATAGCAAGCAGGTAAGTAAGGACACAGTATTCATTACAGAAAGCAGCCAAAGTTGAGGCGCTCATTTAGGCCAAATGGAGAGGTGGTTTTAAGATAATAGATCCATCTGGTCTCTCTCTGCAAGAGTAAGCGATCCCAATCACCGCCTCGCTTGGGCGGTTTGACCAGATCAATCCCTGTAAAGGTCAGTCTGGCCCGCCCATTGTGTAGCTGCTGGACATGTCTAGAGACAGGTGTATCCCTTTGATGACGTATGTCACTCAAGTGCTCCCCCACCCGTTTTGATTTATCATTCTATGCATGTCTGCACTTGATTTAGGAAGAAGTAGGTTCAGGCAACGGAACATGATAGTTCTTATCTGATATCACACCTATATATGTGTTGTCTTTATGTTCGCTTGTATCCAAAATTTTTTAATGAATTATTAAATGTTATATTTTAATAATTGCACGACCTGACTGTGTTAGGTTTCATTAGACCCATATTTTACATGCTGCAAATTTAACCCATTTAAATGCAGAATGTGGAAATCTGCAGAAAACTTGCATGTTGTACATGTGGACGTTGTCGCTCATCTGCAGTGCAAATATTGGCCCCATATACGGGTACGCTTAAGGGAGCACCAAAATAGGCAACAGCTCAATATACAATCACACTGCGGCTGTACATGTGGCAGAATGGAGGCTTCTAACAGTGAAATGTGCGTAAAAATCTCTCTCTGGAAGTAACATCAGCACAAGAATTGTGCGTACAGAGATTCATTAAGAGGGTTTCATGGTTGAGCAGCTGCACACAAGCCTAGGGTGACCATGTACAATGGCAAGAGTCAGCTGGTGTAGTATAAATTATTCCAACACTGGACCCTGGAGCAGTGGATGAATCACGTCTCTCTATCTAGCAGTCTGATGGATGAATCTGGATATACTGGTCTGTATTGTGCCTATTGTACAATTTGGCAGAGAAGGGGTAACAGCACGGGGCTGTTTTTCGTGGTTTGGGCTAATCCCTTTACTTCCAGTGAAGAGTGATGCTAATTCTACAGCATACAAAGTCATTTTGGACAATTCTACGCTTCCAACTTTCCTCTTCCAGTATTATTGTGATTTGATGAGTATGGTATGGGGGTGTGCCCTGCACAAAGACCTGACCTCAACCCCATCAAATTCCTTAGGGATGACTATGCACATGCATTGTGTGCCAGACCTACTCATCTAACAGCAGCACATGACCTCACAAATGCTCTTGTTGCCGAATTCCCACAAACTCATTCTACTATCTCGTCAGTCTGAAGAGATTAGGGCTCATGCACATGACCGTAACCTGTTTTGTGGTCAGCAAATTGCGGATCCGAAAAACATGGATCCTGGGCGTGTATGTTCTGCATTATGCGGAATAGAACCTATAATAGAACAGTCCTATCCTTTTCTGTAATACAGACAAGAATAGGACAGGTTCTACATTTTTTGCAGGGCCACAGAACGGACACACAGATGCGGACAGTACACGGTGTGCTGTCTGCATCTTTTGGCTCCATTGAAGTGAATGGGTCTGCAAAAAAGGGGGACCGGATGCGGACTAAAACAACATTCGTGTACAAGAGCCCTTGGAGGGAGTCAGGTCAGAAATAGCTTTCAAACTACAGTTAACAGTGGATACTGTTAACCATGCTGTGGCAGCATCTGTAATTATGTTAAAATAGTACTCCATTTTTTATTTTAGATATATTGCTACTCAGCTGCCTCCATACATTTTGAACCTTTCCATTATGGGACCCTGGTCATGTGATCTCAGGTCTCACCACAGCCCACAGTGATCGGTCTCCCAACAATCTTTCTATGTGAACTACAGGATTTCATCATCACCTATCGAATCCCTCCTGGCAGCTCTCAGGTCCCTCCCCTCCATGTTCTTCTGTATGTCCCTGTATTCTGTTGAAGATGTAATGTCTCCCTATATAAAGGGCCTGGAGTACAGATATATAGTAGATGAGTGTATACAGTAATTATCTGCAGGTATATAAACCCCCCAACTCACACTGCCTGTACTATCTGTGTGCATTGACTCTCCAGTGTAGTTCTATGAGATTGAGATGTAGCTTCACACCGGTCTCCCTGCCTCCTGCATATAAGAGCTGAGAAGGGAGAGAGGGGTAACAGGGCAGAGATTACAGACAGGCTCAAGCTGCATCACATAGGAAAACATGTACACTCTGCAGTGTGAGGGGATAGCAGCTGTGTCACTGATCTGTCATGGCTGTCTGTACACAGAACAATGAAGTGTGGTGAGACTCCACTCCCTCTGTCTCTGCAAAGCCGACATGATGGGAAATGCAGGACTTATTAGGAAAACCATATCTGAGGGGAGGAGAAATCAAGATGGCTGCCAACCCACAAATCACACATTTTGACATTTAGTACAAATGACTTTACATTACCTTTTGGCATTATCTGGTGTAGAGCAACAGAGAGGAAAAAGATGGAATCACTGTAGTAAGTTCCAGTACCAGCACTGAACAGCTTCTGCATGGCTTCTACTATTGGAAACAGCTTCTCTGTCAGGCTGCTGACATCATGGAAAATGACCTGCCGTGCAGAGTAAACACGTATGAACAAAAATAAACTGTATTTTTTTCAAAGATGTACAAATCACTGTCCTTTGCAGCAGCCAATTCAAATAAGAGGCACAAATGATATCTGCACCTCTCAACATTTGTGGAGACGTCTACACAAAGTACAGTGTAAATGTCCTAGTCACAATAAATGCACAATTTCAGTACAATACTTCAGAAGGACAGCATGTATCGTTATTGGACATCAAATAAGTGTAATACTTAGTAGTAGACTAAGATCTTATAGCCAGGATTTACTGCAGGTGTTCTTCAGACGTTGGCTCCATCCTGTTCCAGCAAAATTAAATTACCTAATTAAATTAAAATTAAGCAAAAATTCAAATTTGTAACAATTTGTTAAAGAAATGCAAAAACTGCAGGAATGCACCAACCGATTAAGAAGGTATGGCATTTTCCATCCCTTGTACAAACTGTAGTTCTAATTAAAAAAATTATAAATTGTTAAACCTAATAGAATGTCTTAATTAAGTTCACTCTCAGATGGAAGTAATGAAGATTCTTTATTGTGGAGAGGATAGGGACAATGCAAAATGTAACCTTTATTAATGTTTGTGCATGTGGTGCCAGTGTTTAATACGACTTATCTGATGTGGTGATCTGGACACTGGTAAATGTATGGATTGTGGTATCAATAAACAGCCTAACTCAACACAAAGGGGTGAGTAAATGAGCAATGCTCCCTTAATTGATATAAGTGAAAGTTGATAACATGCACAGAAGTCCATGTTAGCCTCCCACTGGGGACATGTACAGTTACTCAGCAGGATAAGGATCTATACCCCTCCTTCTCTTTGCAGCATGCCAACATGTCCCCCACTGTCTCCTAAGCTCACTGGCTGAAAGCTGGGTGCTTCGATCTGATCTATTCCCTGTACAAATTAGTGTATTGTCATCCACACCCACTGAGAACAGCAAGTTCGGCTGACAGTTTAAAGGGGTTATTCAACTCTTTGTAACTCATGACCTATCCTCTCAATAGATCAACAGCATCTGATCTGTGGGGGCCCCGGGACCTCTCCGATCAACTGTTTCAGAAGGACTCAGCTGCTGCCTTCTCGGTGCTTACCCTACTCCAATTACATCCTAGTCCACGACCATTGGTCCCATGGCCTTGACGCAGCTCAGCCCCATTCAAATGAATGTGTATGGGGAGCTCCATGATGATGTCGTCGGGGGAGAAAAGGATTGGGGGAAATTAATATTTTTGTCCTATCCTTTTGTTTTCTCGGGAGATAAGCTGCTGCAAGACATGTTCGGCAGCAGCTTTCTCCCCTCTCTCCATTAAATACACATACATGTTTAGCCAAACCAAATGTGGATGTTGATGATGGAGTCTGGAGAGAGAGCTGTTTGTCTGACAGCTATTGATAGTGTACAGCCACCTGTATAAAAGCTGAAAATCAAAATGCTAGCTGCGATGCAGCTGGCAACAGAGTGTCTAGAAACTGGGTCGGGAAGTAAGATCTGCAAGTATATGCAGCTCCCACTTCACCTCGCGGTATCTCATGCTATATCATGGCTAGAATCACTATCCTAGTCTTGTTTTAACCCATTGGTGACATCCGCTGTACATGTACAGTGGAAGTCTGTGTTTTAAACATGGCGCCCACTCAGAAGCAGAGTGGCCGCTATAACCAAATAGTGGCTAATGTATTATATGGCAGACACAAGTCGGCAGTGTCCATGATCAGAGATAGCTCAAACCTCGGACATCTACCAGTAGCAGGCTGCTTCCGTTGACTGAATGCCACAACCACAAAGAGATAGCGGAAGCCATTCAGTTAATATGGAAGTCAAATGTTTATCCCTAGCGGTGAAAGCTGTAACGAAAAAAAATATATATCAAAACAGCCAAACTGTCTCTTCAGTTCCCAAAAAAATTGAATAAAAAGTGAACAAAAAGTCATACAGACCCCAATATTGTATCAACAAAAACGACAGAAGAGCCCTTACACCTCCATATACAGAATTATAAAAAGTTATGGGTGCCAGAACATGGTGATGCAAAAAAAAATTTTTTTTTAATTTCAATTTTATTTTTTTTAAAGATAAAGGATAAAAACTATATAAACTTGGCATCACTACAATCTAATATTTTTCCCAGATTCCCAATACTTTGCATTAGAAAGTACAACTTGTCCAGCGAAAAAGAAAAAATCCTCATATGGCTATTTAAAAAAAAAAAGTTATGGCTCTTGGAAGGCAGGGAAGAAAAAATGAATATGATAAATGAAAATTGGAAATGTCCTTAAGGGGTTAGGCTACTTTCACACTAGCGGCAGTCCGGATCCGGCAGGTGAAGGGTGCTGCCGGATCCGGACTGCCGCAGGGACATGTGTGGAGCCGGAACCGCGCTCCGGCCCCACACATGTCACACAGTACATACAGACACACACACATATACACAGACAAATACACATACATACTTACATGCTCCCGGCAGGTCTCCAGAGCGCCGGAGGAGCAGGATGGCGCGCACAGATGACGATTCCCCACAGCGCCCTCTGCTGGGCGCCTGGTGGAATCGTCATCTGTGCGCGCCGTCCTGTTCCTCCTGCGCTCTGGAGACCTGCCAGGAGCATGTAAGTATGTATGTGTATATGTCTGTGTATGTTTATGTTTATGTGTATGTCTATGTCTGTTTGTATGTATTGTGTGTATGTGTGCAGGTGACGGATCCGTCATGAACCCCATTGAAAGTCAATGGAGGACGGATCCGTTCACCATTGTGTCACACCAAACGGATCCGTCCCCATTGACTTTCATTGGGGGTCATGACGGATCAGTCTTCGTGCGGATGCCTGGACCAGAGAGCAAACCGCAGCATGTTGCGGTTTGCTCTCCGGTCTGAACACGGAACAGAATGCTTTCAGGAGCATTCAGTTGTCTTCAGTTCAGTTTTGCCCCTATTGAAAATGAATGGGGACAAAACTGAAGCGTTTTATTCCGGTATTGAGCCCCTATGACGGAGCTCAATACCGGAATTCCATAACACTAGTGTGAAAGTAGCCTTAAAGCTTAGATTCTCAGCCTTCTTTACAGCCTGAGATAGAGCCATTAGCAGCATATCTCAAACGTCCTTGGCTACTTAAACATACCTAAAGTCTCAACAAACCTTGCATTAATCAACATTACAGTGTGCGTACATAAGGAGTAACATTATGCTTGGCCATTATATAACTTGTATCTGATATTTTTAGCAAATTTCTCATCTGTATGCTAGATCTCTAGTTTGCGGTTCTCCCAGATCAGGTGGTGGCGATTAGCACCCATCCACTGCACACAGAAAGCAGGAAAATCTGCTTAACTTTTTAACTCATTAGAAGCAGCTCTAGGATCATGGAGGACATTACAGAGAAGTACTGACCAGTAAGGATGTGAATAAAGCACTTGGACTGATATCTAAACTTCCTATTAAGCTGCAGCAGTCTCTCTGTGGTGGAGTTCTGTCTCACCTAGCTCTTGTGAGGGGGGGATCCACAGACTTGTATGGGATGATGTAATCTGATGCTTCAGTGAGCTGGTCCAATTTCAAAGAGAAAAGCATTTAGCAGGGAGGGAGGTAAGCAGCTGAAAATAGAAGAACTAGACACCTCTCTGATAAGAAATATTACAAAATGTCTTATGGTGACTTGTACTATTGATTTATGCAAAGCTGCTTGAAACATTAGTGACCATTTACGTGTCATCCTGCAAGGAGGTATGACATACGTCATTGGCCGTGAAAGAGTTAAATCTAAATGGGTGTATCTGCCAGAACTAAATTCTCAGCAAGTGTTTGCCATTTAAAAAACCCTACTTTGAAAAGGTCACAGACTTTCAAGCAACTATAAGAACTGATGAGACAACAGACTTCTACTTTACACATTTTGGAGAGAAAAAAATTCCACCTTATGTCTGTGTAATCTCCACTCCTGGTTTTGGTTTAAAATCACCAATGGAATTCATACAGTAAAATTACTAAATTTTACTGTTAAACACAAAAAGGTAAAATAAGACACAGAAGCCTTCTATCGCACAGGAAAGCTTGCCGTTTCAGTTAGGCCCAAGTGTATGTTACAATACCAAGACCAATATAACCAATAATTCTGCCATATAGTAGTCGGCTACCAGTTCTATACACACAACCAGGGGCGTAGCTATAGGGGAAGCAGGGGAAGTGGCTGCTTTGGGGCCCCAACTCAAAAGGGGCCCATCCAGGAGAAGGACTAAAAGATTTTATTGTCAGGGCCCCCTCAACAGCATTATACAATGACATTATATACACTGACACTGTAGATAACGTATGGAGCGGCTGCTGGGCCTCGTCTGACTAAACACAGTAGAGAAGGTTGAGAAGAAGCTGCTGGTGAAGGAGGGCCCGTTCAAAAATTTGCTGTGGGGCCCAGTCATTTCTAGTTACGCCACTGCACACAACCGTTCTGCAGAGCATCATCACTCTACAGACTATACAAGACAATACCGTAATGATCAGAGGTAGTCACAATACATAACTATCATATCCAGTGACTCACAGGTGACGTCCTCTCTGACTGAAGTAGCTAGGTTTTCTTTTCATCTCCTTCTAACCAAGTCCTTCATGACTGCTTTAGATAACTGCAGTTTGCTGCCAAGACGTCTTTCGACCCTTGCTCAAGTGTCTTACTCATTCCTTTAATACTGCCACCAACGATACTGTGCCAGGGCTAAGAAATCTGTAGGGGAAATGTAATATTACAAGGTAACCATTCAGACACGGATGACCAAAGTAGTAGCTCCCATTATGGAGAGACTCTCCAATTTTGCTCATTGGTGGAGGTCACATCTTAGAGAAACCCTTTTGCAACATCCATATTCTCTAAAAGAGCCTATGGACAAAGGTGTCCTTCGTGAGACCGCTCCCTTAAAGGGGTTGTGTCATCTGAGAATTTGATGACATAACAATAGTATATGCCATCAAAGTTAGAAAGGTACAAGTCCCACCTTTCAACCCACACCAATCTCCAGAAGGGGCCCCTGAAAGTGAAGGAGAGCGCACTGTGCATGCCTAGAGTGCCCTCCATTCATTTTCCATAGAATATGCATGGCTGCTCTCTGTTCACTTCGGGAGTCTCGTTCTAGAGATAAGTGTGGGTCCCAGAGGTTGGACCCACACCCTCTGACATTGGTGGCATATACTAGCAATATATATGCCACCAATGATAATTTGCCATACTGTAGTATAGTCATGTATAATAATATTAAACTGCATTGTCTGACAGTCACCTACAGTATATAGTTGTTGGCAAATGCTAGCATTCAATCTGATGAGATGTGGTGATTGGCCGTGTGTTTTTAGCAGATTAAACAATCCACCTTACATGTTTCACGTGTCAAGACCACACAGCAGATTACTGCATTGTAAAACTGTGTAAAATTGTGGCAAAACTGTATGCAGTTCCTCTGATGCGGTTTTAACTTCACCTCAACTGCAATGTCTGAATACACCCTTAGGGCTCATGCACGCAAACGTATTTTCTTTCCGTGTCCGTTCTGGGGTTTTTTTTTTTTGCGGACCGTATGCGGAACCATTCATTTCAATGGGTCCACAGAAAAAAACAGAAGGTACTCCGTGTGCATTCCATTTCCGTATTTCCATTCCACTAAAAAATAGAACATGTCCTATTATTGTCCGCATTACTGACAAGGATAGAACTGTTCTATTAGGGGCCAGCTGTTCCGTTCCACAAAATATAGAATGCACACGGACGTCATCCGTATTGTTTACAGATCCGTTTTTTGCGGACCACAAAAGACATCCGGTCGTGGGCATGAGCTGTGTATCTCCAGCTCCAGGTTTTGCCATTTGTGAAAATACCTGATCGGCATAGGTGCCAGGAGTCGGACTTCTGCCAACCTAATACCGGCCAGTTTCACATGAGCGGGTGGTCTGCTGGGAACGTGATTTCTCATCCTGGACTATGCTCTTGTAACCTCCAACGTAATGATTTGTACTGAAGGCATTATGTCAGTACAATTCATTACAGGTTATATTGCGTAATGCGTTTCCCACAGACAACTTGCTCAATTGAAACTTGCCAACTGATGGCGTATCCTAAATGTGTCCATACACCTTCAATAGCTGTTGACTAAATGCCTGTTCAAGCGACCGCTCTTTCTGTGGACTCACACATACATGCTGGGCTAAGCGTGTATGTATTTTCATTGGGGAGAGAAGAGAAGGCCACTGTCAAACACCTCAGACTGCTGCTTATTTTCAGAAGAACAGGACTGAGCAAAAAATAAAAATTCAAAATGCCTGATCCTCATCATCTGCCTGGGGAGAGTTAGGAGTTCCCCATACACATTAGATTGTAGGCCGCTTAGGGACATGTCACTCCTAAGGCCAGTCATTAGCTATAGCACTGCACGTGACCAATGGCATCCAGATAGCTAGAAGTCAGGGCCTGGAAGACCACAGAAGAGATCCATGGGCCCAGAGAGTTGGAACAGAGTGATGGGAGACAGGTGAGTGCATTTTTTCAATATACAGGGTGGGCCATTTCTATGGATACACCTAAATAAAATGGGAATGGTTGGTGATATTAACTTCCTGTTTGTGGCACATTAGTATATGGGAGGGGGGAAACCTTTCAAGATGGGTGGTGACCATGGCGGACATTTCGAAGTTGGCCATTTTGGATCCAACTTTAGTTTTTTTCAATGGGAAGAGGGTCATGTGACACATCAAACTTATGAAGAATTTCACAAGATAAACAATGGTGTGCTTGGTTTTAACGTTACTTTAGTCTTTCATGAGTTATTTACAAGTTTCTGACAACTTATAAAATGTGTTCAAAGTGCTGCCCATTGTGTTGGATTGTCAATGCAACCCTCTTCTCCCACTCTTCACACACTGATAGCAACACCGCAGAAGAAATGCTAGCACAGGCTTCCAGTATCCGTAGTTTCAGGTGCTGCACATCTCGTATCTTCACACTATAGACAATTGCCTTCAGATGACCCCAAAGATAAAAGTCTAAGGGGGTCAGATCGGGAGACCTTGGGGGCCATTCAACTGGCCCACGACGACCAATCCACTTTCCAGGAAACTGTTCATCTAGGAATGCTCGGACCTGACACCCATAATGTGGTGGTGCACCATCTTGCTGGAAAAACTCAGGGAATGTGCCAGCTTCAGTGCATTAAGAGGACTGGTCGTTGTGGGCCAGTTGAATGGCCCCAAGGTCTCCCGATCTGACCCCCTTAGACTTTTATCTTTGGGGTCATCTGAAGGCAATTGTCTATAGTGTGAAGATACGAGATGTGCAGCACCTGAAACTACGGATACTGGAAGCCTGTGCTAGCATTTCTTCTGCGGTGTTGCTATCAGTGTGTGAAGAGTGGGAGAAGAGGGTTGCATTGAGAAATCCAACACAATGGGCAGCACTTTCAACACATTTTATAAGAGGTCAGAAACTTGTAAATAACTCATGAAAGAATAAAGTTACATTAAAACCAAGCACACCATTGTTTTTCTTGTGAAATTCTCAATAAGTTTGATGTGTCACATGACCCTCTTCCCATTGAAAAAACTAAAGTTGGATCCAAAATGGCCAACTTCAAAATGGCCGCCATGGTCACCACCCATCTTGAAAAGTTTTCCCCCTCCCATATACTAACGTGCCACAAACAGGAAGTTAATATCACCAACATTCCCATTTTATCTAGGTATATCCATATAAATGGCCCACCCTGTATATTACTGACTGGGCTTCAAATTAAAAAAAAAGTGTAGAAAGCTGGAAATCCAATTTAAAGGGGTTTTGTCACTTCAACAAGTGGCATTTATCATGTAGAAAAAGTTAATGCAAGCCACTTACTAATGTATTGTGATTGTCCATATTGCCTCTTTTGCTGGCTGGATTCATTTTTACATCACATTATACACTGCTTGTTTCCATGGTTATGACAACCCTGAAATCCATCAGTGGTGGTTGTGCTTGCATACTATAGGAAAATGCGCCAGCCTCTCTTGTGGCCAGGAGCTCACATAGTATTGTGCTTTTTTCTATAGTGTCCAAGCACAACCACCATTGATGGATTGCAGGGTGGTCGTAACCATGGAAACGAGCAATGCATAATGTGATGGAAAAATGAATCCAGCCAGCAAAGGAGGCAATATGGACAATCACAATACATTAGCAAGTGCCTTGTATTAACTTTCTCTACATAATAAACGCTATTTGCTGAAGTGAGACAACCCCTTTAAGGATAGTCCTAGAAACCATCATTAGGGTAGCTTCACACACAGGTTTATTTGAAAAAAAAAGCCAGTTTTCTGTGTTGCTCTATGCCGGTTTTTGATAAATCTCCCTGAAGTCAGAAGTGGATGCAGCAGGAAGATGTAAAAGCTCTTTCTCTAATTTTTCCCATTTCTTTTAAATCCACTTCTGGCTTTGGGACAAAAAGTGCATCAGAAACCACCAAAAAAACTATCTTTAAAAAAAATGATGTGTGTGATACTACCCATGTGTGATATATTCAGCATTGAGATCCCTTCTTGGAAGAGAACTAAATTATCTGCTCACTAAACTATTTCCTGAGAAGAAAATGGCTGATTCTGTCTTCTGCATCCCATTCAGCTGTGAATATTACTTCCGACTGTACAAGCAGGTTCAGGCACATTACTTATAAGATGCACTGACTTGCTTAGGGAAGGTGGGAAAAAACAAGGTTTTTGGAAGGTGAATAGAGCTTACAAAGACCTAAAACTACTGTTGGGACTGTAGTCCCATGTGAAAAAAGGGTGCTAAAATGGTAACCTGCTTTTATGACAGATGGTTAAGAGTAACTCTAGGGATGCTGGGAGCTGTCTTTTTTTCTAAGCCTCGGTCACTTTCAGAAACGATGTCTGCAAAATCAATCTCGGTACGATAGAGAACATGAAAAATAGGGCATCACCATAGTGACCAGGCAATGGAACAAGTTAAGGGGAAAATGCCTGCACAAGAACAACCAAACAAGTGAAGAGGGATGATATTGCTCAGTCAGAAAAGCAAGGAGTTACATGTACACGTCTACCATTAACATCTGCCGGATCATGTGAGCAGTCCGGATGTGGAACCCGTGAAGCTCTAGTGACACCGGCTGGTGCTCAAGTCTTTGTACAAGAGATGGAGAAAAGTCAGACAGAATAAGGCTTAGACGTGCTTTAGTCATGAAGCTAAAGGCATACATACTGTAAAAATGTGTATACACCAGGGCGCCAACACAGTTAGATATGGTCACCAGTACGGTGATAAGTAAATAAAACCAGTATACATCTATTTTCTGGCGGGGTATAGATGAACGCAATTGGTACACGCACCTGGAAAGCTCCTACCACATACAGTACATCAAACATAGCCACAGGTCCCCACGCTGACCCTATAGAGGAAAAAAAAAAGTGTTATCCTCCAGTGGGATGCTATGTGCTCACTGTATAGGAAAATACCGCAGACTGTGCTTTCATAGAGTGGGAAACTGCAAAAAAAGGTGAATGAGATTTCAGAAATCCCATCCACAAGCCACAGATCCTATATAGAAATTTCCCGGTGGTCGGTGTCCAGGCTGCCCAAGCCCTGCTCTTGGCCATCAGGTGATACATCTGATGCTCTCAGCATTAACCCCTTCCCGCCCGATGACGGCTTATCCCGTCATGGGCGGGGGCCACTTGCCGCCCCATGACAGGATAAGCCATCATAGACTGTAACGGTCACAGTGCTAACTGTGACATACCTGTGACGCCGGCTGTCATAGACAACCGAGCGTCACAGGAAGCTGACAATGGGACCAATCGGTGGTCCCCACGTCAGCGATTGCTGTGATTGGTCTGTCAAATATGACGGACCAATCACAGCTTCTGTGTACTATAACGCCGGTTATAGTACACAGAAACAGCTCCGATCTCCTCAGAGTGTTCCTGAGAGAGATCGGAGCATTACTGTGTAAAAATCAGAGGCAGGCAGTGAAGAAAAGAAGACCCCAGAGCCCCCCAATACACCCCAGCCCACCCCACAGTCCTCCTCCCGTCCTCCCTGTAGTGTGATCCCGTCAGTAAGCAGCACAGCTCAGCGATTGTGAGCTGAACTGTGACTGCTTAATCCCAGACCCCCCCAGTGTCCAGATCCCCCCTCATCCCTCAAGAGCACCCCCTTCATATAGTCCATATCCCCCATCTGTGTCCCCCCCCCCAGGATCCAGTAGCAGCACAGCTCAGTGGTGAAAAGCTGAGCTGTGTCTGCTTTGTCAGGGATCCCCACATAAGTAACCCCCCCCCCCCCATCAAGACACCCCATCTCTCCCCCCATACCTCAGTGAGCACCCCAGGATCCAGCAGCAGCACCCCGGCCTGATCCAGCAATAGCAGCACAGCTCAGTAGTGAGAAGAAACTGAGCTGTGTCTGCCTAGTTCCCCAGTACCCCAGTTTTCCCGTCCCATCCCCCCGTTTTTTATATATATATATATATATATATATATATATATATATTTTATATATTTAAAAAAAGTTAATAAAAAAATGGTAGAGGGTATATATATATATATATATATATATATATATATATATATTTATATATTTAAAAAAAAGTTAATAAAAAAAATGGTAGAGGGGATTAGTTTAGAATCTTAGTTAGGCTTAGGGGGGCAATTAGTATTAGTTAGATAGGGCTAGCGTTAGGGACCATTCTTAAGTTGTAGTGTAGGTTTATAGGGTTAGTGTTCATAAAAAAAAATAAATTATATATTTTTAGAAAAGTTAACCTAGTTGAGTTTTTAAAATGGAGTGATTTATGGGGTTTTATAACATGGAGGCCCCATAAATCCATGTCACAACTGGGCTGGTCCCTCAAAAAAACAGATTTTGAAATTTTGGTAAAAATTTAGAAAATTGCTACTAAACTTTGAAGCCCTGTAATGCCTTGAAAACATAAAAGTACAGAATTTTTTTTTCTCTACATAAAGAAGACATATTGCTAATATGAATATATGGGGTTATTTGGGTCTGCGGGGGTGGTATTTTGCTAAGCACTACAGTATTGCCGGCCCCTGTTGTCCCACCTTCTGTCAATTAAGACCCGCCTATAACATGAGACCACTTTGTTTTTTCCAGGGTCATTTTAAGTTCCCAGTCTTCCCCAGCTGGCATACTGATTCATGTTAGCCAAGGGCATACATAGAAATCACTATGCCCCATTGCAAGAATTTTATCCATACTGATACGTGAGGTATGAGGTTACTGTGTGAGGTACATGAGGTAGTGGTGGTTGTAACTGTCTGCAGTACTATATATAAGCAAAATATGCGTAAAAAACAGGGAATGGGACAAATAAAGAGAAAGGGGGAGGACCTCCTCTTACCACCCCATTCTAGTCTCAGTGGAGAGCTTATCTGGCAGTTCTTCTCCATGTTGTTGGGGGTTGCAGGACCTGTGATGATATCATAAAAAAGCACCCTAATTAGACACGTGGTATTGCCACAAGGGAACGTAACCAATACCCTATAAAAAGGCTCTCAGAGGATACTTTTGGGTAGTGTATTTCTTGGTGAGAGCTCGCTGACTGCTAGACATCTCTCTACAACATCCTCAAAGACATGTTGTCAAGTTGACAGACAAAGGGGGCACACTGTTGGATTAATAGATAGGGGACAATTCGTTGAAACGACTATCCTGCTTGTAAGTCTTTCTGACCTAGCAGTTAGGAGATGGTGGGAGCAGTGGCTAGACAGTACGCTCACAAAGCGAACATGCTCCAGACAACCCAGACAGACCACCAGCAGAGAGGATCTACTGACAACTATGAGCAAACTTCCACAGTTTCATTGTCCATCACAATGGCACAGGTGGCACCTTCATTACACACCCCTGTCTCTGCCCGGACCATTTGCAGGCACTAAGCAGAAGGAAATTTGGTGTCACGGTACCCATTATGTGTCCTGCCATTGACAGCCAGATACCTTCACCCTCATTGCAGTGGTCTCGTGAACAAAAAACCTAGACTGATACAGACTGTAACCGTATTATGTTTAGCAAGGACTCCAGGTCCTGTTGGAGATCCAAAGATTGTTGGGTTCAAGTATGGAGGCCTCATGATGAGCAGCACTTCAATCCAGCCTTTGCTGTGGAGCAACACACTGTTCCATCTAAGGAGCCATCAAATATGACAGTCAGTGACCCTTAGTAGTGATATGAGAGAACTCAGTGATGTACAGGACATCCTGCCACCACATGATGCCTCATAACAGGGCTTCCAGATGGCATTTTTAAGCAGGGCAATGCTCGCCTACACAGTCAGAGTTTCCCAGAAATGTTCAGTAAATAAATTTAAAAAAACTAAGTTCCCAAACGGAAACTGATCGGAGTTCATTGTAGTCAATGGAGTCTGTTCTTCTCCGTTTGTTTCAGTTATGTGCAAAATCGGACACTTCCATTATTTTCACTCTGCAAACAGAGCAGGACGGAAATAACAGTGATGTGAACTCACACTAACCTAATACTTTACATTAACACTTAATAATATTAATATAGAGTTCCCAAGACTTTCAAAGGAAAAGGAGACTTCTGAATTAAATATGAATTCATCTCGAGAGGAGAATACAGTCCATGACATTCAAATTTTAAGTCGTAAATTAAATTTGCAGCTACAGATGGGGAAGGTGTCACCGGTTTCCTAGCCTCGTATCCTGTGCTTGCATCGACATCCTGCCCCTCCCAGACCACTGCCATTTGGCGGTATACTTCAGATTGACTTGTAACAAACATTGCATCTGTGTCCTTCGACGTGCACTCTCCTGGAACACAATGCAGTAATGCAAATACGGATCAGTTCTGATGCTAAAATAAAGATCAGCCACCTAAGAACAGCTGTGGGTATGGTGCCTAGTCTCCTAAGGGTGCCTTCACATACGGCAGATTTAGTGAAAATCAGTTCTATTCAGTCATCTGTGTGCATTGTATAGGGTATGCCTGCAGGGATGGAATGACCATACCCGATTGGGCAAATGTCCAGGGGGCCACCGGAGCCCTTTTCATGCTGGGTACATAACGATCTGATGCTCTCAGCATCAATTAATGATAGGAACATTATGTACTGTCCAGTGACCGCAGGTGCCCTCCTGAACTCCTCAGGACAGTGACACAGTTGAATACTGCAGTATTTTGTGCTGCACTGTTATTTGGTTCTGCTAGGGAGGTATTGTGTGCTGCACTAAGGCATTGTTGGCTTCGCCTACATCTATGTTGCCCCACCTTCTGTCAGTTTGGACCTGCCTACTACAGTGGGCCACTTTTAGGTTTTTTCCAGGGACACTAAGTTCCCAGTCTGTTTCTGGTGGCCTGGACAATGACTATCTTTCCCACCCAACCCCTCTAAATGCCTCATACACAAGCATGCTAGCCTGATTATCACCACATCAGACTGCATTTGGTGACAGAACCTGAATCTCTGATAACATCACTTTTGAGCATCTGTATATTTTAAGGGAGATCCTGCAAATGCCCGGTGATCTGCATACGGATCCCACTGCCGGACTGCATCATGTATGGGCCCCCAGATCATTACCTTGGATCAGGAAGGGTGTCTAAGTATCATTTAGGCCTCATGCACATGACCGTGTCATTGCTTCAGTCTGCAAAATACATACACACACTGCATTTCTTTCTCACGCCCATCAATAGGGATGACCATTCTAGACGGCAGTGCGGACCAGAATAAAACATGTTCTACAATCTGTGCAATGGCAACACAGATCCACATAGAATCCGGATGTGTGCATGCTGTGTAGAAATGAATGGGTATTTGGGCTACCCGCCAAAAAATGCGGAAAGCACGCGGATGAAATATACGGTCGTATGCATGAAGCCTAATGCATTTTATTTATATCAATCATAACTAATATTGGGATTTTGTGAGATGTTAGATTAAGACATTCTAAAAGAAATGTACAGCAAGTTAAAGGGGTTATCCCATGAATGTAAAAGGGGGCGTGTCTCAGATCTCCCTATCACAGCTCAGGAGGCAGTTAAAGGATAAAACTGAGCATGTGCGGCCATCTCAGTGAGCAGGTCAAAGAAGTAAGAAAAAACAGCAGGTGGCGCTATACAGATACATTTTATTGAATAACTCACTGGCTATGCTACATTTTTAATTCCATGCAATTACAAACGTATTCACATCCAGGTGCTGGTTTGAAAATTGTAGAATATTTTTCATGGGACGAACCCTTTAACTTCTCACCAAAATAGAAAGCGGTTCTTTTCTTCCTTTTGGTTATGCTCACTAAATTACATACAGAACACTCGGAAACCAAAGTAGTCTTTGTATTGGGCGTCCAATTTATTCTATTAGACTAGACCTCTGCCAATTGCTAATCCTAGTTCCACAGTGATGGATCTTTTCTTACTAAAACAGTTTTAGCTGTCCAAGACTGGAGCACTATTTGTAAACCCATTGTCTATATTGCACATGCCCTGAATCCAAGCACAGGAAAAACTTACCATGTCTACCCCGTCCACTGTGCATTCAATGCTATATATCTATGCATTAGATTTGCTGTATCTGACTTACTCCTACTGTGCACGCACCAATTCATCATCCTTGTTGTACAACGGATGGGGAAACAGTGGCTTGGGTACGCTTCTATTACACATGACCAGGACGAAAGTATACATACAATCATGGAAAGATCTGTCGGGTGACCTCCCTCCCCCCACCAGGTTGGGATGTCACTTAGTTTTGCTGTGGCGCATTCCCAGAGGCAATCTGAATGTTTAAGTTCAGGAAGCAAGTAGAGTACTCGGAAATGCGCCAAAATTGCTGCAAAATATGTGTAATGCAATGTATTTATAGGAAAGCGGCCAACCCCTTTAAAATTAAATACAGATGGTCGTGTATGGGAAGGTTTCAGTCTGACACATGTGATCCTAGAACCTCATCCTACTGCTTCTAAAAGAGCACAATATTTCACATCTCTCCCAGTCTGCGACCCAGTCGTGCCAACTTCACAGTTAGGATGGGTCCATAGACTTTTAGCCCTCCACTGAGATTTCCATGTTTGAACACCTGAACTGCGCTGTCTGTTTGACCTGCTCTACATGAATTTCCGAATTTTTAGCCAGACAGATTAGAGCAGCCTAAAAAGAAAGAGAAAAGGGGAGAAAAAGACAAAGAGAGAAAAAGCGAGAAACACAGATAGCGAGAGACAGAGAGCATCTATCATGCTATTCTGTTCAGCAAAAAAGCCGGAAACAAACAGAAAGCAGGTCAAACAGAGTCCAAAGAGGAGTCTGTCTCATTGACGAGAACGTACCCCTTGCAGTGGACGCCTGAATACTGCTTTTGGCTCTTCAAACGTTTACCCCTACAGAAAGCCCAGTAGGGGGGCTAAAAGTGTGAGCCTAGACTAATACTGAAACAGCAACAAATACTTGAAAACATCTGGATCAACAGATTAATAGAACCAATTTACTGAGCGATGGCGCCATCTTGTGGCAAGGTTAACGAGCTGCAGGTATACAACTAACATCAAGTGCTGGTTCTGCTTGATTCTAGTACTATCACCCTATTTGTAAAGAAGGCTGCACACAATGTATACATGGAAATAGTGTTTTACAAATGCACAAACAAAATGTAGCATCACCTTTTATTCTTTACTTCACAATCCATACAAAGGGGCAGATTAACTTATGCTGTCTAACAGGAAGACACTGCAGTCTTAGACCTGTTTGGGCCTTAATAACCAAGTAATTTTTTTTTTTTATTTTATCATCGCCTTCCAAGGGCTATCACTATATTTTTCCATCTACGTAGTCGTATGAGGGCTTGTTTCTCCTTTAAAGAAGAACTCCCGCAAAAAATGTTATTCCATGTCCTGCTAGAAATGTCATGATGTAATCTGTAGTGAATGTCATTTTCTTACCAATGGCTGTCTTTGTGAGTTATATCTCCCTGATGTTTCTCATCTGTGTCATGTGACCAGCAATCAGACTCACCAACTCACACAGCATCTTATGTGTGGACAGGAAGTCTAATTCTCTATGCATTCCTATGGGAGCCTCACTTTCAGGCTCATAGGAATGAATAGAGAAGTGACTGGCTTCCTGTCCTGGGTCAGTTGGAGGTCAGGGAGTTGGTCACATGACCCAGCTACAATAAGAAGAGAGTGGATAACTCAGAAATGCACTGTCTGATAAGAAGATTACATTCACTACAGATTATATAATGCACCTTTCTAACAGATCAGAGAATAACATTTTTTGCGGGAGTTCTTCTTTAATGGAGCAGGAGAACGGAAAGGCTAAACGCTGATGTGAACTCAGCCAAAGGTGTAAATACGTTAGAAAAGTGATGATCTCTGTAAGGCGTTGCATAATGTCAGCGCTATAGATGTGAGTAAAAAATAAATAAAAAATAAAGGTCTAAAACACTTAATAAATGCAATGCAAAGTTTGTACATGAGTTTTCTGGTGCAATTTGAACCAAAGAACTTGCACGCTTCTAAGAATAGATTTACCCCAATGTGCTTTATATGTCAGTATTAGCTAGGTTTTCTTTTAGTTTACCAAACATTTTTTAAAGCGTTATCCCCTTTATGCAGTGCATGGACAGCTGAGGCTGCTTCATACACTACTCACAAAAAGTTAGGGATATTTGGCTTTCAAAAGAAAATTTCTGGAAACGTAAAAAGTTCACACTCCACTGATATTATATTATGAAGTAGGACATTTAAGTAGAAGCAATGGTGATTTCCTCATCTCAAACACCAGTGCTGGGTATACCCCCACAAACAATGCTAATGTCTCAATAACTTGTCATGTGGCCTTCAGCATCAATTACAGCTTGACAATGACATGCTGTTCTAAAGTCAACTTATTGTCTGTTAAGGCACGGCCTTCCACTCTTCTTGAAGGGCGGCCCTCAGGTCATTGAGGTTCTGGGTACAGAGTTACAAGTCTCTACACGGCGACTCAGCTGATCCCATAGGTTTTCAATGGGATTCAGGTCTGGAGAAAGTGCAGGCCACTCCATTTGAGGTACTCCAGTCTTCAGCAGCCATTCCCTAATGATGCAACCTCGATGAGCTGGGGCATTGTCATCCATGAAGATTAAATTAGGCCTATGTTGTTCATGTAGAGGCACAATATCTGGGTTAATTATGCTATTCATATAGTATGGGCTTGTCACTGTACCATTCACAAAGTGTAGGGCAGTTCTGTATCAAGTGGACACACCTGCCCACACTGTAACACCACCACCACCAAAAGCTGTGGCTAGTACACAGCGCTCTCCTTGACATCTCCAATATTGTTGGTGGCCATCATTCCTGCTCAGCGTGAATTAACTTTCATCAGTGAAGAGCACTGAGGACCACTGGTCCCTTGTCCAGTGTAGATGCTCCCTGGGCCATGCAAGACGATGATGGCATGTGCCTGGTGGTGTGGTCAGGTACCCTTGCATGTTGTCTAGTACACAGACCACGCTGATGTAAATGGTTTTGAATGGTCTAACGTGACACTTGGGTGCCTCTCACCTCCCTTAAACGTGTCCGACATTCATCATCCGGTTCCGCAGGGCATTGTTCACAATTAAGCGGTCATTAGTGTGGGAGGTGGCTAAAGGAGGTCCACTTCCAGTCTCTCTGTATCTCTTTCATCAGCAGGTTGCAACGCTCTGTGACACTCTAAGCTCAGTGGCCACATCTGTCTGAGAACATCCAGCTTGAAGCCACGCAATGATGAGGTACTGTTGATCAATTGTTAGGCGTTGTCTTGGTCTCATGATGTCAAAATGTGAACAGCATGATGAGGAGGACTGCTTAAATACCAACTGTAATTGAACCTGAAAATGTATTGGACGATTCACGGAACAAAAACCTGTTGGAATTTTGCCGTTAAGCTCCTTGATAGAGAACATATTGTGCAAAAAGTACTGAAACATTGAACAGTTGGACATGTGCATTTAAAAGCTTAGAGAAGATCACCGTAAGTTCACCTGTAAAGGTTAGAGTGCATTTTAGGTTCATCCTGAAATTTCGCCCACAAACCAAATATCCATAACTTTTTTTGGCCAATGAATATGAGGTCTGACAATAAAGTTCACAAACTCATCGTGGTAAAAGTGCTACACATTTCACTATTGGATTTCACTGTGGTTGCCTTCAAAGTTGTTTCCTTGGGAAGCTATGCACTCGTGGCAGTTCTGCGTCCAGCCTTGGAAGCAAGTTTGGTACTGGTTTTGTGGAATGGCCTTCAACGCTGCTGTCGTATTAACTTTGATGTCATCAAAATGTCTTTCCTTTATCTTTGGGAACAAAGTCCCTGTGGGCTACATCCAGTGAATAGGGAGGGTGTTCCAATGCAGTTATTGTTTACTATAATTTTGGGTCGTTTCCATCTTTTCCACTCAGCTTTTTCAGCACTTCCAAATAGTACACTTGGTTGGCTGCCTGTCCAGTTGGTACAAATTCATAGTGAACAATATCTCTAATATCTAAGAAAGTTACCAACATTGTTTTGACTTTTGATTTGAACTGGTGGAATTTTTGTGGTCGGGGAGAATCGGCAGTTTTGCACTGCACACTTTTCCACTTCGTTTCGTGGTCATATCGGTAGAACCATGTTCCATCCCCTGTGAGGACACATCCCAAAACATTATCTTGCCTCTTCAAAAGGTCTTGGCAAATTTTGACTCTCCTTTGCATACGTTCATTGGTCAGCATCTTGGGGACCATTTTTGCACACATCTTCCTCACGCCAAGATTTTCAGCTACGATTTTCCTTTCTGTTTCTCTGTCAATGTTCACCCGCTCCGTTCCTGTCAGCTCCGACATTCTTATGATGGGATACAGAAATACGCACAGACATTACTAGTTGACAATCAGAATGAGATTGTTGTGAATCTACAAAAACCCTGCTGTAAAGCACTACGATAAGGTTATGGAAACATACTGGAGTTTATGTATAGTGCTGCCCCCAGGGTGGACTGGGAACTTAAAGTGGCCCCATATTGTAGGCTGTCCCAAATCGACAGAAGGCAGGGGGCGACACCATATTATAGCACATTATACCACCCCAGCAGAACCAAATATCATACTGTATGGTGTACACTGGTGCCCCAGCAGCTCAAAAACTGCCCTTCTGTGGTGGCAAGCGCCAGCTGCCTCGTTCTATTCTACTCCAGTTGCCTCAGGATGGCAATAGAGCTTCAGGAGTCAGGAGAGGAGCGTCTGAACTTTACTTAGGCCGGGTTCACTTCCGCGTTTCATTTTCCATTCTTCTAATCCATCAGAAGATCAGAAAAAAAAACGGATCTGTATTTTAAGCATCAGTCATGTACATTTTGCATCCGTTTTAGGCTTCATTCACACGTCCGTATGCGTTGGTTATTGCGGTCTGCAAAAAAAAAAAAAAAAAAAAGGATGGCATACCGTATGGCATCCATGTTTCCGTTTGTTTCCATTGTAACAATGCCTATCCTTGTCAGCAAAACGGACAAGAATAGGACATGTTCTATCTTTTCTGCGGAACGGAAATACGGACATACGGAAACGGAATGCACACGGAGTACCTTCCGTTTTTTTTGCGAACCCATTGAAATGAATGGTTCCGCATACGGTCCGCAAAAAAAATGGAACGGACACAGAAACAAAATACGGTGGTGTGAATGAAGCCTTATCCATTTCCTTCTTAGATCTGTTTTTTTAGGCCTGGATGCATCTAAAAAAAACTGCTCTCAGAGGGAAATGGTTAAAAGGGATGCAAAATGTACATAACCGATGCTTAAAATACAGGATCCGTTTTTTTGGGGTTATTTTCTTTTCTTCTGACAGATCAGAAGAATGGAAAATGAAACAGTGATGTGAACTCTGCTTTACCTGGCCGGTGGTCGTGAGGAGGGCTGCGGGGTGTATGGCCAGTTCAGTAAGGGGAGTTTGTGAACTTTACTGTCAGACCTCATATATCTCTGATCAGATATTGGCGATCAGTCTTGAGGGCTGCTCTTCAATATTGAGCTACCTGTAAAATGACTCCTGTTGGATAAATATGTCCCATTATGAGTTTCCACCTCAGATTCTGTCAAAAATACGAGAATTTTTTTGTCCCCAGTAATATGAAGGTAACCGTTACAGAAACTGAGCAACCTCATTATAGTAAATGGTGACTCTCGGGTGAGTCGGGACCAGGGTTGCCAACCAGAATTTTTTGTTTTTCTGGACAATTTATCCCAAAATTACGGACAGCCAACCCTTTTTACGGATGAATTGAAAAATCATAATGAATGATAAAGATGATAAGCAATACAGGATTACAGTTCAATATACTAACAATAATTCATTACCAGCCCTTACTGTGAGCTATAAAATTATAATAATTACCACCAAAATAATCTACTCAAGAACTACTAGCCTCAAAAAAAATCACGGACACGGCTATTTTTTTTCACGGACACAGGAAAAAGGTCACCCATTTTTACGGACTGTCCAGAAATTTCTGGACGGTTGGCAACCCTGGTCGGGACAGTCATGTGACAGATGGGTCACTGCCATCACCTGCTTGCTTTTCTGTTGCTATGAACGAACAAAGAACGGAAACGTGGAGGCAGGTGTGAACAGAACCTAATATAATGTTATTACGGTTTATTTCGCTCAGTTTCCTCATCATGGCACCCACCTTATACTTAAAGCTGGCGCCCTGCAGCAGGTCCCGAAGCATAGTCTTGCCGATCTCTTTGCTGGGCTCATCAGCTACAAAGTGCAGGCTCAGCACCTCCGTACTCTCAAACTTGCCATACTTCACCAGGGAGCGGAGCGCCACCTGAAACTTGCTCCTGAGCCCGGGAGTCCTGTCCACTTTGGTGAACATCATCAGGACATGGTAGTCCTGCACCCCCCTGCTCTCCAGGTTCTTGCTCTTCCCTTCACCCAGCTTTAGTTCTGAGGAAGAAGGAGGCAGCAGCTCCATGTCTGGGATTGCACTGTGCACTGCGCTGTGTTCCTTTATCCTCCGAGTGGTGCTGGAGAAATTCTCCTTCCCAGAAGCCAAGTAATAGAAGGCAAACACTGCCAGGGCGGCGAGCAGCAGCAGCACAGCCTGGTAGGACCTCATAGTAACGATCCTGTAAGTCAGCTGCGCCTCACTCATCACACCGGACACAAGGCTACTCATACATAGCGCCACAACATCGCCGAGCAACAGGGGGAAGCCATGCTGGACATACGACAAGATCACGTGATAGAAGAAGCTAACGACCAATCAGCGCACAGCCCGCCTCTTTCCGGCTACATCTGCCTTATTTCATTGGCTAGTGCTTGAATCGGCGGTGACAGCACTTTGCTAAGGTGGAGACGGGCTCTTCGCGCTCCTTCCTCAGGATGGAGCAGATGAGTCCTATTTCTTGTACACCGCGGTTCTTCCAGTCTGAGGAAGACGTGACGCTAGTTATGGCTTGTGCGCAGAAACTGATTGAACCTGTGTCATAGGACAGTGTAGTGAGAGTAATATGCTCTTGCTGGGAATTCAGCTCAGTGTTCTTAAAGGGAACCTGTCGGCTCTGAAACACCCTCCAAACTACAGTAAGCGGTGTATAGTGTAAGTGACATTGAGTCTGGTTATGTAATTTTTATCTTCATACTCACTTCCATTCCGTCGCTGTGCTACCACAAACCTGCAGTAAAATGCACTAAGTGGACTCCGGTGCTCACTCACATAATGGAGAGGACTCAAAGAAGAGTCCTGTCAATGTATTTTACTGCTGGTTTGTGGGAGCACAGCGTCGGAATGGAAGTGAGTATGAAGATAAAACTTACATATTCGGATTCAGCATCACTTACACTATACACCGCTTACTCTAGTTCAGGGGGTGTTTCGGAGATGACAGGTTCCCTTTAAGCTTTCACACCAAGCTTGTCCCTAGTGTATTTCTTATTCAGCAGCTTTGCACTGGTTGTCTCCAGAGGAATAAGTACATTGTTAGGTAACCCTTAAAGGGGTTCTCCAGAATTTAAGAAAATAAAAATACTTAAATGGGTTCTGCAGTTTAAAACTAATGATCTATCCTCTGGATAGATCATCAGCATCTGATCGTCAGGGGTCGGACACCAGGGACCCCTGCCGATCAGCTGTTTGAGAAGGCAGCGGCGCTCCAGGAGCGCCGCGGCCTTCTCTGTGTTTTCCTCAGGCCCAGTGACGTCACTACTACTATCACTGGCCTGGGCGGGGCTAAGCTCCATTCATGTGAACAGAGTTTAGCCCCGCCCAGGCCAGTGATACTAGTAGTGATGTCACTGGCCTGCGGTAAACACAGAAGGCCGCAGCGCTCCTGCTGCGCCGCTGCCTTCTTAAACAGCTGATCGGCAGGGGTCCGTTGTGTCGGATCCCCACCAATCAGATGCTGATGATCTATCCAGAGGATAGATCATCAGTTTTAAACAACTGCAGAACCCCTTAAAGTATTAGTTTATTATAAATATACGATCGCAAATAAATTTCATTAGTTATAATAGCTTATTTTGTCTAGGGAGCAATCATTAGGAAAAATAAAATGGCCAACCGTCCTATTAGTACACACAAAACCTGCCATAATCACACAGCAGGACAAGTTACTTCAGAACACTGAGCTAAAGAGCTGCCTCAACCTCCTCTCCCAATTGTTAGGGGTTATGATCCTGAATATAGTTGAAAGGGGTTGTCCCTGATGACCTATCCTCAGGATAGGTTATCAATATCAGATCGGAAGGGGTCCGATACCTGGTATCCCCACCGATCAGCTGTATAAGGTGACGGCAGACGCAGTGTGCATGTGTCGTCTCCCTTCTCTTTTCCTGCTCATAGCTGCTGTCTATGGCAAAGGAGCCACAAACTAGAAGACAGAAAGGAGGCGGCGCGTGCGCCGTTTCCTCATACATCTGATTGGCTGGGGTACCAGGTGTCAGACCTCTGCAGGAATAGAGTTCATGAGGAGACATGAAGTACAGAGAGGATGGACAGGACAGACTGTGGTAATGGAGACTGCATACAAGTGCTGCTGCTCATCAGCCACTCCCCCACCTCCTCTCTGTACTTCATGTCTCCTCATGAACTCCATTCCTACAGAGATTCGGCAGGTTTTGTGTGTACTAATAGGACATCGGCGATTTTATTTCTCCTAATGATTGCTCCATAGACAAAATGAGCCATTATAACTAATGAAAGAAATTAGGAAATATATGTATAATAAAGTAATATTTAAGTATTTTCATTTTTTTATTTCCCAGAGTTATCCTTGTGACTCACTGTACCTCACTGCTTAAATAGAAAAAGATTGCCAATTATAATAAATTACCAAAATGAATGCTGCTTCAGCTTTTATTCCTTTAAATACCACTATAGCAGTCTGTTCCTAGCTGGGTGCTAATAGACCTGTCCTCCAGCACTGAGAGGAAATTACCGTATTTTTTGCTTTATAAGACGCACCTGATGATAAGACACACCCCAGATTTTAGAGACTACAATGTCCTATGACACAGGTTCAATCAGTTTCTGCACACAAGCCATAACTAGCGTCACGTCCTCCTCAGACTGGAAGAACCGCAGTGTACAAGAAATAGGACTCATCTGCTCCATCCTGAGGAAGGAGCGCGAAGAGCCCGTCTCCACCTCAGCAAAGTGCTGTCACCGCCGATTCAAGCACTAGCCAATGAAATCAGGCAGATGTAGCCAGATTTTAGATGTAGAAAAAATATTTTTCATCACACCTCATATCAGACCCCCCATAAATTTCAGGACATCACATCAGACCCCCATATCAGCCCTCCATGTCAGACACCCATCAGACCTCAGATCAGCCCACTGTGCCCCCATCAGACCTCAGATCAGCCCACTGTGCCCCCATCAGACCTCAGATCAGCAGAATGTGCCCCCATCAGACCTCAGATCAGCACAATGTGCCCCCATCAGACCTCAGATCAGCACAATGTGCCACCATCAGACCTCAGATCAGTAGAATGTGCCCCCATCAGACCTCAGATCAGCAGAATGTGCCTCCATCAGACCTCAGATCAGCAGAATGTGCCCCCATCAGACCTCAGATCAGCAGAATGTGCCCCCATCAGACCTCAGATTAGCAGAATGTGCCCCCATCAGACCTCAAATCAGCAGAATGTGCCCCCATCAGACCTCAGATCAGCAGAATGTGCCACCATCAGACCTCAGATCAGCAGAATGTGCCCCCATCAGACCTGGTAAGAGAGGTTTTTATTTTAACCTTATGTGGCTGGGTGGGCTGATCTGAGGTCTGATGGGGGGTCCCGGCACCTTATACATACAAGTGAGCGCTTCCATAATGGAAGCGCTCACTTGTATTCGCTTTATAAGACGCACCACA
This sequence comes from Rhinella marina, assembly GCA_900303285.1. NCBI lineage: Eukaryota > Metazoa > Chordata > Amphibia > Anura > Bufonidae > Rhinella > Rhinella marina. Next base: position 220,747 of record ONZH01022727.1, read on the forward strand.
ATTTTCCCCCTACTTTTGGGGGGAAAAAGGGCGTCTTATAAAGCGAAAAATATGGTACTCTTCTACAGCAAGTGAGATGGCGCATGTGCAGATGAGCACGCACCTTGCACACCTGTGTAAGAAGCTCTTATGCTCTCCATCTGGACCACTCAGATGTTTCACAGCCAGAGCCAGGCAGAAAATTATACCACGAACCACTAAACTCTAGTGGTATTCCTCTTTGGATGTTTTTTTCTTTTTCGAATTTAGCTACTTTGCAGTTTTCTCGTATCCCCCATGCTTGAATGGTATCACCAGGGGCCATACTGGTCATAGAAACTAGACAGAAACTTCCCATGGGCTGATGTCTCAGGAAGATGGAAAGTGGTAGCTGACACTGACCACCACAGAGGAGCAAATTCTGGGGACATTTTTGGCTGCTGGGGCATTATTTAATGATGCAATGATTTGGTTCTGCTGGGGAGGTATATTGTCCCACAATATGGTATTCCTGACCCCACCTACTTGTATTGGCCCCTCCCAGTATGGACTCACCTACAACATGCGTCCAGGTTTCAATTTTTTTCTCCCAGGGCCGCTAACCACGCCCCTTGTTCTTACCAATGACGCTTCTTACGTACTACGTTACAAGGCTCCAAGGCAGGACGTAACCTACAGCAACTACATATCAATCCTGATTTGCCCCAGAGCTCAATATAAAGCTAATAACTTTACAAGGGAGTTTTGATAAATGGTATCTGGGGAAAGTGGTATCTGTGATAACCCCTTTAACCAATGTAGTGATTATCCAACAATTTATTACCTGTATCCACATGGGTGAATAAAAGCATTTTCTTCATTTTTCATTGATTTTGGAGTGCTGCCTTTTTGTTACTTTGTGTATAGTCTAGTCCCTTCGGGGGAGCACCCTTTTTTGTTTAAATTGGATGTAGTGCTGCCAGATTTTTGAATATATATATATATATATATATATTATTATTATACACAGATAATGCATACCTTTCTAACATTTTTCACGTTACACCCACAAAGGGGTATTCCAGTTACCATAAATATAACTTATGTTTTATCAATAATTACCTAATATAGTGTAAATTTCACATATTTACCGCTCAGTAGTTATAACAGTAGCTTACTTTCTCTGCCACCCACTGTGTTTCCTCATAAATTACCATGGCATCGACCTGTAGTTCTGAGCCTTTGTTAGGTCGAGCATGCTCAGTGTGTTGCTATCAATTCTCTAGGTGCGTTGGTGATTACGGAGTAGAGGGGGCATGACTGGGCTTTATATCAGGCAGCCAATCCGTAAACAACAACACTCACAGCAGGAAAGCTAGGGATTGTGGGGATTGTAGTTTTGTGAGGGAAGATCACGTGCCATGATACTCAGTTTGTTAGAGGATCACATAGAAGCTAGACAAATGGATTGCAAGGTAAATTGAAACTCCGGTTATATGTATAGGTATGTGTTCTGGTTGGGTCACAGCTTGCAGCCTTAATGCAGTTTTCAAAAATTAAAGGGGTTGTCCGGGTTCAGAGAAGAACCCGGACATACCTGCAATTTCACCCAGGCAGCCCGCCTGAAGAGGGCATCGGAGCATCCTATGCTCCGATGCCCTCCTTTGCCCTGCGCTAATTAGCGCAGGGCAAAGGAATTTCGCCGGGTTCCGGGTGACGTACCGGTCCCTGCCGGGCAGAGGCTTCCGCCCGGCAGTGAGTCGGTGACGTCATCGGCGCTGATGGACAGGCTTCAGCGCTGCCCTAGCCAGTAAAACGGCTAGGGCAGCGCTAAAGCCGGCCCATTAAGGCCGGTGACGTCACCGAACTCACTGCCGGGCGGAAGTACCCGCCCGCAGCGAGTATTTACAAAACAAGAGACCTTGCCCTGCGCGATCTAGCGCAGGGGCAAGGGGGGGGCATCGGAGCATGAGATGCTCCGATGTCCTCTTCAGGCAGGCTGCCTGGGTGAAATTGCAGGTATGTCCGGTTCTTCTCTGAACCCGGACAACCCCTTTAAGTTACTTTAACAGAATACCCCTTTAAATATATTTTATTAAGATTTTATGTGATAGACCAACACAAAGTAACAAGTGTGTGTAAAGTGAAGAGAAAATAAATTAAAAAAAAAAAAGTTAATAAAAAAAATCTGAAAAGTGTAGAGTACATTTGTATTCAGCCCCCTGTACACTGATACCCCTAAATAAAACCCAGTGTGACCAATTATCTTCAGAAGTCACCTAATTAGTAAATATAGAGTCCACCTGTGTGTAATTTATTATTGAATAAGTACAGATGTTCTGTGAAGGTCTCAGAGGTTTGCTAATGAACATTAGTGATCAAACAGCATCATAAAAACCAAGGAACACAACAGACAGGTCAGGGATAAAGTTGTGGAGAAGCGTAAACGAGGGTTAGGTTATTAAAAAAAAAAAAAACTCTAAACATCTCACGGAGCACTATTCAATCCATCATCCGAAAATGGAAGGAGTATGGCACAACCACAGACCTACCAAGACATGGCCGTCCACCTAAACTGACAGGCCAGGTGCACGGCGCATGTGCGAGATGTGCCGCAGCCGGGGGAGAATACAGCGCTGAAGGGGGGTGCATAATTAGCTGGAGGGCGGTGCTGGGCTCCGAAATCTGTGGCGTGCCGGGGCTCCAACGGTTTGCAGGACCTCCCCTTGGGCTCCTTATCCAGGTATTTCACATGTTAATAAAAACGCTTTTTTATGTAAACTACTGCCCTAATAACAATTACACTTACATATTTACAATCACAGCAGTAAGGCCGGTATAGAGATGTAATTATCACTATACCCAATACCCTGCTGACAGAATCCCTTTACTCAATGGAGTGCTGTAAAAATGAACTTTAAATTCTGTGGTCACAGCTCTTGCAAATGCATCCACATCAGGCCCACATACTAAAGTGTTTCAGGCTCATTTTATGAGCAGCTCCACTCCTTCCCTCTGCTGTAGTCTCCAAACAGGAGCCTGTTATCGGAGTTACTCGCAGCACAAGAGAGGGGTTCTGGAGCTGAAGCACCAAATGTTCATACAGCACCAGGTATAAATTTGCTATGATTAAGGGCTCATGGTGTGCTACAAACACATAAGATGTATCCTTGTACAGTGTATGTATCGCTGGATTTTATCCCTTCATACTCAGTGTGGAGTATACACTTTCCACATTTATTGGAGTGAGATCCATGCAACAAGGTGAAAAAACTCATTGAGAGGTAATGCATATTGTTAGCCCGCAGCCCCACTCTTGATGCACTTTTGGGGGATGCGCCCTTGGCATTCACAGTGCATTGTTACTGCACTCCATAGATTTAAAAAAATCAGGCACGTTCAGAAGTCCAGGCACCTGCACCGTACCCTGTACCTACAAGCAAGCTTTCTAAGGGGGGTTTGATCCTTAAGAAGACGACAACCAGTGGCACGATTGTGTAAGAGCACTGTGCAGGTCCCTTGCCTTCTCACATGGACCTGGTGTCAGGTTTGTTTTTGTGCATTGGATGTCATATTTGGCTTCTCCCCCTTTATTTCAGGTAGGTTTTTTTTTTTAAAAATATTTGGTCAGTAATATATATTTTTGATACACGTCATATTATTATTTATTTTTTACATACTGTTACATCTTTAGTAGGAACATTGTGATTATTTGTCATGATCAGGGTTGTCAGTATTAGTGAAGGTACTTACTGCATTTTAGCGGTGATGCTTACTACGCACCTCATCACGGTATTTCTAAATGCCGGATTTAAATGCTTGGGTTTTTTTTGCCACAAAAAATTAGATTACTTTGTATAGTTTTGGAGTGGCAACAGCTTACATGGTCTTGCTTTGTTTCTTGATTATAACTGTGAATTTATTTGAGTGTGCCTACTTATTCTTCTTTTCTTCATTTACAATGGTTCTTCCAGTTCTCTACAGCATTTCAATCTCCTACTTCTTTATTCCAAAGGCAGTCTTGATGGACACTGCATAATTAAACTAGTAGCACATGCAACTGTTAGCAAATAGTACATATAGCAAGTCATACTGCGAGTTATTTTTATCAGAGACACAGTCGATTTTTTTCCCTTTTTTTTTCTTTTATTGAAATTGCATATTGTTCTGATTTTGCAGTGTACAAATTATTCAATCAAGTATTTACAATTGTTACATAATGTACATTTACACTGACATAAGTTCTCTATCTTTTGAGTGAGCAAAAATAAAGCCACATTCAAGTTTAACTTACAAAAATGATTACAATAAAACTAGATATGTTTGACATTCATCATAGCACATTGTCTGGAAGGAATATTGCAATACAAAAAGCGGTGTCCACCAACCAAAAGCTCAAGGTTTATCCTTATAAAAAATATTGCACTTAGAACAGAGTACAGGTAGGAAGGTGAAAAGTGAGAATCAACACTAAATTCACCTAAATAGTAAAGGGGTAATTTTTCGAATGATGCTGTAGCTTATTCTCAGGTCCCTTAGAGGCCCTACAGCCTTATTTGTCAGACTGTTCCGACAACTGAGCCATGAATAGGAGCATATTTAGCAATACAAACAGTAAGAAGCCTTGAATATAAATCAAGGGATTTATAAGAAGGGGGACTTTCTTATAGAAAGAGAAAGGATTGGATTCTCACTGCATCATCTTCACATGGTACACAGATGTCTCACCTAGAGTCAGTGGTGAAGGATCTGACAATGTTTCGTAGACTTTACCCAGTGACACAAACTCAACATAACAGATTAAGGGGCCGTTCAGAGGGCTGTGGTATTGCGGATTCGCAATACTACGGATGCCGTCCGACGTGTGTCCTGCAATTTGCGGAACACACGGCCCGGCACCCCGTTCAAAACGTCTATTGTCCACTATTGCGGACAAGAATAGGACATGTTCTATTTTTTCTTGCAGAGCCATGGCTTGGCAAGATCACATGCAGGCAACTGAAGTGAACAGGGACACATCTATTCCGCAAAATTGCGGAATAGATGCGGAGTCGCTTACATGGTCGTGTGAACGGGCCCTTAGGCTTCTTTCACACTAGTGTTAGGCTTGCCTGGCAGGGGAGCAGCCTGCAGGATCCATACATGTGTGCTCCATTAGTCCGGCCTGGCCCCATTCACTATAATGGGGACGGACGGGAGGCCGCAGCACAGCAAACATGCCGAGAGGCATCTGGACAAAAACGCAGCGTGCTGGACAAGCCTAACGCTAGTGTGAAAGAAGCATTAGGCTGTGTTCACAGTTGTATTGGAGGCTCTGTTCGCAGATTCCATCATATTTGATGGGAAGAATAGTAGCATCAAAATTAATGATATTGCAACGAACCCCAATGTCTATGTAAGTCAATTCGGTTCCTCAGTGGGTGTCAACCTCTGTTGTCTGTTTTTGACAGAAGTCATAATAGAAATATGAACACAGCCTTACCTAAGGAAAAAGAATGTCCCCACTTTTAGAGTTAAAATGTAAAAATTATCAGCAATCTGCAGAACGATATTTACTTCGCTTCGTGGCCTAGTCTACACAGCACAAACAACTTGTCAACTATTGCCAAAAGCTATAAAAATCCAACACAGCCGGTAGACTTATCCACAGATATCTGCCAGTATCTCTCATGGCACCATCAGGCAACGTCTCCATTGGTCTTTTCAGCCATCTGAAATCTCCAGGTTATTGCCAGCTTTACAATTTCTCATGGGGATGAAATGTCAGCATCAGCGTGGATGCTACATTTTAGGAGTAGTGACCGATGCAGTATAACTCACTGAGCTGAATTTTATAATTAATACTGTGCTTAGGAAAGGATGAAAAAAATTGGATTGGATTGTACTTTTACCTCATAGCACCTTGCCTATGCAACTAATACTATCAGCTTATTATTAACTATCAACTGCTTGCAACAGAGTAAAAAGATCACTGGTGCAAACAAAAAAATGTAAGCTAATAATTCAGATCAACTGAAATCATATTAACACTTGTTCTTCTTGGGTCTACAATAGACATCTATCCCACATAAAATAGCTATTGAAGGTATTGTGATCCTATAGGTTGTGTTCCTTAGAATCAGGTCAGCTTTTTATTACAATAAATATTATTTTATATTGTATTTTTTTAAGGTTCAGTTAAATTATCTCCTTTACTTTTTCGTTAACTATTTCATAATATGTTCAAGGTATTTGGCCAAATCTTAATAACTAAAAGACTGAAGCTTAAAGGGGTTGTCCACTTTTTACTACTGATGACCTATCCTCAGGATACGTCATCAATATCAGATCGGCAGGCTGGTGATCAGCTGTTTGAAGAGAAAGCAGCACTCGTACCACTGCAGCGATAGCAGAGGCAAGCAGTGTAATTACAGCTATGGTGTCCCCATTCACTTCTATAGGATGGCTCCCATCTGTTCAAGTGAATAGGACGGAGCAGTCCCATAGAAGTGTATGTGGATGTCATAGCTTTAATTACACTGCTTGCCGCTGCAATTGCTGCTAAACAGAGAAGAGCAGGCAGCGCTGGTATAAGCGCTGCTTTCCCTTCAAACAGCTGATCGACAGGGGTGCCAGGTGTTGGACTCCTGCCAATCTGATACTAATGACCTATCCTAAAAAGTAAAAAACAGGCAAACCCTTTAAATGCAAAATTAAAGTCTTAAAAATTTCCTTCCACTTTAAGTGTAAGTCCTACATCTAGCTGGTGGGTGCTGCTAAATTAATCAGAGCAATGCTTCCTTTTCTGACAGCTTCACTCTGCTCTCCCCCTCCCTTCTCTCAGTGTTAGAGATAGCAGCAGGGAGGGGGAGAAAGTTGTATGTGGCAGTGTGAGGGGAAGGGAAATCAACGGCAACAGCTTACACAGGATTCAGGTAGGGAGGAAAGCACATAGAAGGCAGCCTGCAAGGGAATAATTACATAGGCTTGGTAATACATTCAGAGTGGGTCACTGGTGGAGATCCATCCACATGAGAAACGTCCGAACTTAGGGGCTTTGCAGGTAGCAAACTGAATATCAGGGTGTCTGAAAACAAACTGCAGGTCGCAGTCAAATATATTTTTAATGCAACAAGGTATCCAACTATTTACTGTTGATCAGGAGTGTATGCGACGTCCATGATAGGACAGAACCTGCAATAGCCATTGTGATATAGGTCAGAAAAAATTAACCCTCCTATAGTGCAGAATATTGTTATATAAATCTAAAAATGGCAGATACGGAAAACGAGCATATTTGAGGAGAGAAACTCTTTAAAATGACTTGGTACTCTCAATCTGAGACTTCGATGTATTGTATAAAATACATATTTTCCTAATGAAGAATGGGTCCTCTTCTTTCCATGATTCTCTGACACATTCAAACCTCCCAGTGCCATCAGTTTAACTGTCCTTGGATAATCAATGCAATTAAAATACATTTAATAAAACTACATGCTATGTACAACTCTCTAACTCCCAAAAATATCTATATAAAATGTGGTATACAGTATGGCTTTATCACACATTAGAAAGCTTTAAAACGTACTCCACCCTTCACTATATCAGATACAGCAACTTTGGAAAGCGTGGTCCATTCAAATTTAATAGGTATCTACAGGCAGGAAGACATCCAGATAATGGAGGCATATTTGTATTTAACACATTTACAGTCTCGAATATAGGTCCACAAATGATAGAACTGAACGGCTCTGAGAAGGAAAGCTGGAGGTCATGTAAATGCACACTGCATCATTGTGTGAATATATCTGAGAACTAGCTGGGAGAATGAAGATTAATTCAGTTTGATGACTGATTTTATGATACAGACATAATTGGACACACACTGAATGCTTGAATTTCCTAAAATCGGTAATATACTAATAAAATGAATTTTGGTATACTACAATATGGCTTTAGCGTTGCCATTCAACAGTAGAATAGCGATAGTTGGAAAATGAAGATGACCAAGTAACACCTTTAGTGTCAGTCATGCCTTTCAAACTACCCATTAAAAAAGATGGGTATTCAGTGTTAGACATGGATGTTAGGTTAATGGCAGCGGATCATGTTTTGTCTTCTTTTAGACTTCATATGTATAATTACATTTAGATATCTTCATCCAAAATGTCTGACTGTTCTAACAACCTAGTGCAATGCTGTCAAAGAAGGTGCAGATTTCATTACAACTTAACAAGGGGTATAACTGCAGTAAGTCTATTGGTCCTCTTCATGTAGGAACTAGAAAACGCGGCAACATAGCCTTTGGTGGACCCTATATAGTGACAGCTATAAACAAGGCTGAATTCATATTTGTTCATATACTCAACACAAAGAAATTACCCAAGACATTTCTAAAGGAGACAGCCGGCAATCACCAGGGTTTTCCAAGGGCAGTAATACCTTCTCAGGTGGCCACGTGGAATGCTAAACCCTGCCAACAAGGGCTGCGAACTACTGATTTATACATTTAAAGACTGGGCTAATAAATAGTTCTGCCATTGTGATTGAATACTCATATTAAAGGCGACGTAAAACTCAAGTCGAATAAAATTCAAGACGTCTGTAAATCTGGCTGCTAAAAACGATTCAGTTTTTCAGGATTGTTGGATGCCATATGGGAAAAATCTCGGAATATATCTTGGTACGTTTCATCACCTATAAAGAGAGACAAAATATTAATTTTATATAATACATGAAAAAGAAATACTATAATGCTGTTTATTACCTACAAGGTAAAATATTAACAGTTTTGTACCAAGATAAAAATGTATTGCCTATGAACAGAATATGGGATAAGTGCCTGATCAGTGCAGGGACCCAAACTGATCATCAAAATGGGGTCCTGGTTCTCCTGAATGAATGAAGAGGCAGTCAAGCAAGTGTGCTGACAGGCTGCAATTCCATCAAGAACAAATGGAGTGACAGCACACATGCACAACCACCTCTTTATTAATACGTAGGGAAGCAGGACCCCCCCCCATCCATCTTGTAATTGGTGGGTGTCCTATCCGGTGCATAGTGGATATGTTTTTATCTTGGTGTGCCTCATGAGATATTATTACAAATGTTGACATTACAATGGGTTTTATTTTGTGCCAGACATGATGATAAAGACCATATAGACCTTTTGCATGCATGAGCGAAAAATGTGACTTACATACAAAGATCTATACTTGCAGGAAGACTCCATGAATCCAGACAGATGACAAGAAAGAGAAAAAGCAGAGTATCCAGTATTTAAATATATTAAGAACAACTACTTGCTCAACAGGAAAAGTAAAAAAATAAAAATTATCTACAGGCGGGATGATGGTACATGAAAGCTGATTAAATATGTAAAAATCCTTAGATGAGGTGCACATCAGATACTGTTTACTATGGGTCTGACCACTGCATTCATTGCCAGGTTTTACTTGCACATTGATACTTTTGGGCATCAACTGTACAGGGAACTACAACATGGCCCCATTCACTTGAATGAAGCTGTTCTGCAGTTCCCTGCCCAGCAAGTTGCCTGGTTGATCCCAATGTTATGGCATATCCTAGCAATATGACAAAACATTTAAAAAAATGAATAATTCTCCAATATTTTTTAAGTAATGTGGCTGGCATGGTTGTCAGCTTCAAGGCCGGACAATCCTTTTAATCAATGCCACAAAGGCTACTTTCACGCAGAGGGCCAGCCTTTCGGAGTTCACCGTATACACCGCCGGACGCCATTGACTATAATAAGATCTGGCAGGGATTCGGTGAGTATCTGGCATGCCGGGTTTCCACCAGTGTATGCACCAGTTTTTGTCCAGCTGAAACCCGGCGTTCATGCCGGAAAACTGCCGGATCCTATTATAGTAAATGGGCTCCGGTGGTGAATGGCAGTATTCGGTTAGGCCGCATCCTGTGAACTCTGGCAGGCTGTTCCTCTTCCAGAACAGCCTGCTGGATATCTGTAGCGTATATGGAACTAGCCTTAGGCTTTCTTCACAAACACTACTTAAAAAAAAAAAAAAAATAACTTGAAATATCATGTTTTGGGTTTTTTTTTTTACAACTCTTTCTTTTCTGGCATGTGGTTGGTTGCAAATTTTTGACAAGCTTTTTTTCAGGTATTTTCCTGTATAGGGAAGTCTATGGGAAAACGGCCGACAAAAAAAAAAAAATTATACTTAAAGCATACTGTACATGTACCTAAAAAAAAAACAAAAACATACCAAATGAGATTTAAAAAAGTTGCCACAAAACAAAAAAGGCAAATTTCATAATTCCCTACTGGTTTACAGCAAACATATGGATGCAGTTTTTTTTCCTAAATGCTATGTGTGACTCCACCTTTCACACGTCAGTGTTTTGGGTAGTGATTTAGAACCAAAACCAGGGCTGGAGCCTCCACAGATATAAGATATAAGGATAAGATCTGCACCTGTTTGTGGCTCAAAATCACTGAAGGAAATCACTGACTGAACACTGACGTGTGAATGAGGCTTAACTCTTATCCTGTGTCATCACAACCTATGTTGTACAGCACTAATAAGGTGACGAGAATAGTGAAATAGTATTCAGTATTCAATGACACATTTTGACCATATTAAAAGGCCACAATCACAGAAGGTTACTTGTCTCTAAGGCTGGGTTCACATCACATTTTTGTCTTATGCTTAATGTATACAAAAAAAATGTCTCCAAAAGGATGCCATACAGTGGTTTGGTCTCAAGTTTTAAAGGGGTTTTCAACTTCAATTCAAATCAATTACAAAGTTATTCAACAAAGTCATGCGTGAGTTCACGAATGACTAAGGCTACTTTCACACCAGCGTTTTTGCTGGATCCGTCATGGATCAGCAAAAACGCTTCCATCATGATAATACAACTGTCTGCATCCGTTCTGAATGGATCCGGTTGTATTATCTTTTAAAAGGCCAAGACGGATCCGTCATGAACTCCATTGAAAGTCAATGGGGGACGGATCCTTTTTCTATTGTGTCTGAGAAAACGGATCCGTCCCCATTGACTTACATTGTGAGTCATGACGGATCCGTTTGGATCAGTTTCTTCATGCGGACAGCGGCAAGCAGCATTTTAGTGTATGCCTCTAAAACAGAATGCTGACTGAACTGAAGCAAAACTGAAGCATTCTGAACGGATCCTTTTCCATTCAGAATGCATTAGAACAAAACTGATCAGTTTTGGACCGTTTATGAGAGCCTGTGACTGATCTCACAAACGGATCCTTACAACGCAAGTGTGAAATTAGCCTAACTTCGGCTCATCGGAGCCCATATATTTTAAAACTGTATGGAGATGTATCTCTGTATAGTATTATTCTGAAGTTATGAACGAAGTGACTTCAGATGTACCATCCAAAACTCGCTTCGCTCATCACTAGTCATCATAGAGCGTTCCATTTAACAAAAAAAAACTGATGTGTTACATATGTTTTTTACTGGATTCTGCAGGATGGAAAAGCGTAGTGTGCAGTACAATAGTTTTGCATCCTTTTTTCCCATTGTATAAGGTAAATGTAGTGAAGTGAACACAACTAAGTATAGTATTTTATTATATTTTTCTTCTATGTGTTCACCTTAAAGTAAAGTTAGTATATTCTGAATTAGAGTTGGGGCATGTTTTGTGTAGCTGGTCAGCAGGTCAACATTCATAAATCGCCATAAAAATATGGAAACATATTCCAAACAGTAGAAGTCTGTTCTACATGTCAAGGTCAGCACTAGCATACCAGACACAAACTTACAAATTACATTCAAGGACAGCACCATCCCTTGAGCATTTCTTGAGATTAATGACACTGGAAAAGGTAATTATATTGCAGACTGTCACTACTTAACATTCTTAATTTTTATCTGCACAGTCCACAATTGTTCTCAGATGGATTCTATTATAATTACTCTTTCAGTGGCTTCATGGGTCAAACGTGATAGGCAAAAATGTAACATTATATATTGTACTACTATGCCAGCAGCCTGATAGACTGGAAGAAAACCTGTGCAAACATCAGTAGCTCCTAGGGCTACACTAGGGCACCACTCACCTACCACCGACTTAACCCTGACTGCAAGGCCCCTTTTTACACAAATAATACGGATTCTGTCAAGATGCATTTAGGGTGCGTTCAGTGAAACTCGCACCATTTTGCAAGAAAGTTCAGTCAGTTTTGTCTGCTATTGCGTTCAGTCGAAAAACGGACAATATAGAACATGCTGCAATTTTTCCTGAATACAAAGATTGTCAGTGAAAAGCAATGCTCCAGACCCACTTAAAGGGGTTGTCCGAGTTATGAAAAAAAAATATAGCACTGTAAATCTGATGGGCAGCAATATATAACTAAGTTAAGCAAGTTTTAGGCAAAAAAAATCCATATTTCCTCATTTCCCTGGTTCTCTTCTGGTCTTTGTTTACATGCAATAACAACAATCTCAGCCCCTCCCCCTTCTCCCCCCCCCTCTCTGCAAAGGGAGTGAATACAAGTGCTGAGTGACATGTCTGCCTGCTGGAATACTCAGCAGCATGTTGTTTGTGTAGGACTACAAGTCCCAGCTGTACAATGACAATGCCGATACACACAGGAAATTCTCCCTACCTGTTCTTGTACAATACAATTCCTCTACAGCTCTTGTGCCCAGCATTTGTCTCCTCTCACTGCTGCAGCTACTGTTTGTTATAAAGCCTTGAGCCCTTAGTGTGTTCTGGCTGAAGGGGTTAATGTTTTATCTGAAGGAAACCAGGAAGAGAGCAGATAGCAGCCTGCAAAGAAAGGGGGCGTGGCCAGTGATGTTATCTGAACTCTGAGGCTTGTGAACGAAACATCACAGAGCTGAGAGATAAGGTGACATCACAGGTCATGTGACCCTGAGTCAACTCTGAGAAACCAGCAGCTTTGGAAACACAAAGTATATGGGAAAGTTGTTATACCTGACAAGTTAGAAACATATAAAGAACAAAAAAATAACTCGGACAACCCCTTTAAATGAGTGAGCCAGCATTCAGACTGGATGCTGTCTGTTTCGCAAAACTCATTCATGTGAAAGAGGCCTTAGGCTGAGGCTAGAACCAGAATTTTGTTTTGTATATAAAGTCTGCTGAAACCGCTGTCCATAGGGAATCCACTGAGTAACTTGAAAATCACTTCCTAGTCATTTCAGCCAAGTGATTAGCCCGAATGATTTAATCACTAGAGATTGCAAAATGATTTTAAAATCGGGGAGAGATTTTCATGCTACTCTTTACGATTAAATATCTCCAGGAATACTCCTTGGCTGCAGGGATTTGGAAGCCATGTATAGGCGACTCAAGGCATTCTGTATGAAGAGAGATGTTACAGCAATCTTCTAACAAAAGTCTAGGCAGAGCTCCAGTCTTACTTCTGCATCCCTGCTTTATATTAAATGCACTTTGATATAAAAATGTACACCTATAAATATGAAAAATATATTCTTACAGTGCAATAAGACATCCCTGTACCTTATATTCCATCATGCTCATTTCTAGAAATAAAACTACTGGTTGCAAAGATTAAATTATGAAAGGTTCTTTCTTTTTCTCGAGGTGCACATTCTATAACTGGCACAGCCAGATCATGTAAAATTCTAGTAATACTCCTTGACGAGGACCTGTCAGGTAAAGACTTGTTTTTCCCTATGAAAGAACAATGTTGGTGGGCCTTTTCTCGGAACTCTGCATTGTGACATTCCTCTTATTCCTCAGGGCAGTGGCATACCTCCCATGGAGGCAGACCACACAACAGTTATTGGCAGGGTCGGACTTTACCAGCATGAAAACAAACAAATGCGTGTAGCCCCAGAGATCAGTGTCCCGTGCTGGCTGCAACAACAGCCAGGGGCATACATACTCCGTTCAGTTACACAGGAGCCCAGTGGGTGAGGGGGGCCTTTCCCAGCTGTAGAGCAGTAGCAGTAGTGCCCAGGTTGCACTGCTAAACTGACGGTGGGGCTTAGCGGGCTAATGGGAAACCCCAGACATAAGTTTGGCTGGGGTGTTAAGATATGCCAAATCCTGGCTATGGGGGAAGGGGAGCCTGGCACTGAGCTGCTTTTACTGCTTCTCTGCATAGTCAAGTGGCTTTACTAGGGGCAGCTCACTGTATAGAGATTTATACAGCTCCTATTGAGTTCCAAGGCAGAATATAGAAAATGCTGTGATTTTTACGTAACGCAGAGATGATGCAGGAAAAACAACGCTCATGTAAACCGACCCATAGAAATAAATGGGTCAGGATTCAGTGCGGGTGCAATGTGTTCAATTCACGCACTGCACCCGTACGGAAAACTCGCTTGTGTGAAAGGGGCCTAATGGTCACTAAACACCATTTTTTATCCTTTTAAATTGATAGTGGAAATCTACAGTTGTAGAATATATATTTGTATATACATATATAAAATCACTAAAATATATGCATAAGGCTACTTTCACACCAGCGCTTTTGCTGGATCCGTTAGGGATCAGCAAAAATGGTTACGTCATAATAATACAACCGTCTACATCCATTCTGCACGGATCCGGTTGTATTATCTTCTAAATAGCCAAGAAGGATCAGTCATGAACTCCATTGAAAGTCAATGGGGGACGGATCCGTTTTCTATTGTGTCTGAGAAAAAGGATCCGTCCCCATTGACTTACATTGTGAGTCATGACGGATCCGTTTGGATCAGTTTTGCCATGTGGACACCAAAACGCAACAAGCAGCGTTTTATTGTCCGCCTCCAAAACGGAATGCTGACTGAACTGAAGCAAAACTGATGCATTCTGAACAGATCCTTTTCCATTCAGAATGCATTAGGACAAAACTGATCAGTCTTGAAAGCGTTTTTGCAGATCCATGATGGATCCTGCAAAAACTCTGGTGTGAAAGTAGCCTACGCTGATGATTAGCACATACATCAAAACAGTCAGCTTGTGTTTTAACCCCTTCACCCCCAGCGCCGTACATGTACGGCGCTGGGGCGATGCGGGCACATGGCGCCCGCTCGCGGGTGCGGCGGGCGTCATGGCCGGCAAGTCTCTGCTGTTTCTAACAGCAGAGACTTGCCGCTACCTACTCCATCGGCGGCGTCTTCCGGGTTGACTAGATGCCGTGATCACACGTGATCACGGCATCTAGTTGCGTCTAAACCCGGAAGCGTTCGCTTCCGGGTGGTGTACAGACACCCCGTGTGGCCAATCGGGGTGTCTGTACACCATATGAAAACTGTAATCCTCGCTGGTGAGGATTACAGTTTTCAAACTGCAATTCTTATTCTGGCCACTAGATGGCAGGCCAGGATAAGAAATGAGCAATTCATGGCTTTCTGAGTCTATAAAACCCAGAATTGCTCATAAAGAAAAAAAAAAAAAGCCACAATATATAAGCCCATATTTGAGCTTTCTAATAGTACAAAAAAAATTTAAAAAAAATGTTAAAAAATATATAAAAAATACAAAAGATGTAAAAGTTCAAATCACCCCCCTTTCCGTATAAGTAAAAAATAAATACCTAAATAACAATAAATATAGACATCATGGGTATCACCGTGACCGAAAACGCCCGTACTTTTAAAATATAAAAAAAAAATTCCAATACGGCGAATTGTGTGGCGGAAAAAAGCGTCCAAATGGCAATTTGCCGTTTTTGTCGCTTTTTTTTTCTAAAAAAATTAAATAAAAAGTGATCAAAAAGTCATACACACCCCAGAATGGTATCAATAAAAACTTCAGATCGCCCCGCAAAAAATGAGCCCCCATACAGCTCTGTACACATAAATACCAAAAAGTTATAGGGGTCAAGATTTGACAAGGAAAAAAAAAAAAAAAAAAAGGGCAACTTTCTAATTAGTTTATCACTATGAAAACGCAGGAAAAACTATACATATTAGGTATTGCCGGATTCGTACTGACCAGTAGAATGAAAGTAACGGATCAGTTTTAATTCACATCGAACGCTGTAAATAAGAAACCCGTAGAACTGTAGCGGAATAGCGTTTTCTTTGCAATTTCACCCGGTTTGGAATTTTTTTCCCGCTTCCCACTACACCGTATGCAATATTAAATGGTGGCGTTGGAAAGTACAACTTGTCACGCAAAAAACAAGCCCTCATACAGCTATGTGAACAGAAAAATAAAAGAGTTATGGCTGTTTGAAGGCAGGGAGCGCAAAACGAAAATGCAGAACCGAAAAAAGCTCCGGGGGTGAAGGGGTTAAGTTGTGAAGTGTAGCTTTACCTAGGTAAATCACTTTACACAGAAATCATCTAGATAAAAAGTACCCTCATAAATACATTACTTAAGGCCCCTTTACATGGCCCGTTGGAGGAGCCGATTGTCAGGAAGGAAGCTTTCCTTCCTGGCAATCACCTGTTCGTTGGTGAAGGAGACCACTGTATGGGGAGCAGTGATCGCTAATACCATCGCTTGTCCTCATACAGAATCATTGTTTGCCAACATCATGCGATTAACAAGGGTTTCGCTTGTTCATGGGGTGGTAGGTGTCACATTTACACCGCAGATTATCGTTAACGAGCATTCATAAAAATGCTTGTTTGCGTTCATCTGCCCTAACATCAAGGAGTGTAAAGGAGCCTTACTGCACTGGTTGTTTGTTACAGTCTGTGCTATAGCCTAGAGACAGTGTTACTACTAGAAGACAACAATCCCTCCATGAATACCTTAGAATATTCCATATTAATACAATACTTCTGCACTGCCTTTTAGGAGAGGTAGCAACAGAATACAGGATAGTGCTTGGTATTAAAGGGGTTGTGCCATCTTGCAGTTACAAAGACAAGATGGGGCTAAACAGCAGAGCAGGCCGGCACTTCACTGTTTCACTAGCTCCTGCTGCATCGCATGAGAGGTACAGAAGCTATGTAGTTTCCAAAAATCCACTGAAATGGGAGCTTAAGAAACATGGAAGCGCCGGCCCCCTTCGCTGTTTCCTAGCCACCTGGTGGTCAGAGCTTAGTCCCTTCTCTCCTTTGTAATGGCAAGCTGGGACAACCCCTTTAAAGCCTACACTGCCCAGAATGCAAATCACCAAAGCAAGCCCTATATATACTGTACACTGAACCATGGAGGAAAACTGGGAAATGTGCATTTAGCAGCTCATAGAACTGTAACTGCACATGGAGACTGGCTGTGATTCATCTTGTAGCTCACCCGTTTATATGACGGTATCCAATGTATTTGTAGACTATATGGAGCATGTAAAAAGGCTCACATGTGAATATACACATTAATGGTAAGGCCACATGTAGTGGGTTTTGCACAGATTTCACCCTCTGCATGGCAAAGAGCAACATCCATAGTGGATATCCACAGCATAAATGTATTTAAAATCTGCACCGCAAATCAGTTTGTGCTGTAGATTTTTTTTTCACAACATGTCAATGAGGTTTCTTAAAATCTCATCCGCTTTGTGGGTGCTTTAAAATGCTGCAGTTTTACCACACACAAATCTGCAGCATATCTGATAAGTGTGAACATACCCTAAGAATCTAATTATCACCACTTTCAAAAGTGAGATGCTTGACATCCATATTGCCCATTCTCCTTTGTAATATATAAATTCACAATCTATAATCAATATTGCATTCATATAAAAACTAACTAGGGAAGACAGGTAAGCAAAATATTGCAGCATTTGAAGATTATATACATGATTTGCGCTTTCCATATAACAATTCCAATGCAATCGAAGAAGAAAAATAAGACCATTCAGTCTAATATGTAAACATAATCTCTTCCTAAAAGCAGCCGGCCTATTTTGTGCCTTTCAATAACGTGTGGCATATTAGTGAGATGAGTTGCTGTTTATCTTCCTCCCTAAAGACTCAGAATGACCAAGCTGTAAGCTAATAAACTCCTGCATGCATTTTCTATATTGCATTTCTGTATGGCTGTTAGTGGAATATTGACCTGGTTGACCATAAAGACCTTCTGATTCCCGCATCTCTTCATTCATACGTGCCAAGCGTAATCTACAGAGAAAAGGTGAAAAAGTCAATTAAATACTTAATAGGAGTAGACTGTAAACCGTCAGCATGATTCACTGCATATACATACATTTTATTTGACCATTGCTGGCCTACGATTTTAAGGCTCAAATTAAATGCAAAAATTCTTTCAAAAATGAGATCATTATTATACATAATTCAATGATATCTCCATTTTGGGAATTCTCCTTGTTAAATGGAATGGCAGACGTTATATTTTATCTTCTCCCGATATAGCTGAATGACGCTGCATGTACAAATCCCAGAATAACAAAAATTAACTTATCAGCTCAATACTTTAATTGTCACCACAATATACTGCCCATTTTAATAGCTTCATATTATGGTGACAGGTCAGCTGTGCTGTTAAACCAAACAGCGCAAGAAAATGTGTGCCGTTATATAGCAACTAACACAATATACAGCAGACCCAGTTATCAGTCCACTATATTCACCAGCTCTCACCATTGGCTGACAGCAGCCGTGTGTCTTCCTTCCTCAACTAACTTGGAGTTATCTGTATTATTTGAAAGGTGCTATTAACCAAATGGTACAATATTTTGCACATTTTAATACACTGGACATGTGCCCACAATATGCTCTCCTTATACAGAGAAGCATGGCATGGTGACAGATCCGCTTCTAATGTAATAACCATTTAGTATTGGATACAATACGTACAGTGTTACTATATCAGCGTTAGCAGCTTCCACTGCAATGCTTAAAGGATCTTTTCCATCTTCATCGGTAGCATGTTGATTGGCCCCACGCTTCAGGAATAAACAGACTTGCCTGGAAGAAAATTGATAAAAATAACAGTTTAATAAGATAAAAAGGAAATACAACATCAGTCCAGTCTAAATCACAAAAAATGTGCTGTGACAATAACGATGCAGATCTACATCCAAGATTTAAAGTGAAGTGGACAGCAGCCAATCTACTGTTGTTGGGTCTGATGATCAAGAGTGGGCTGCCTGAAACTCCATCCAATTGTCCTCATTGGAAAAAGAACCGATTTCTACATGTAACAACAGGTAATTTACATCAAAAGGATCCAAAACGTTCAACACAACAGACCCCAAAGACACAGCATTGCTGCTTACCCTGTGTGACCAAGCACAGTCGCATGATGTAATGGTCCCCTTCCGTTGACATCAAGATGGTTAACATTGGCCCCGTTTTGGAGTAGAAACTCGCAAGTCACCAGTGATCCCTGGGAAGAACGATTCCAGTTGTTTAAGAGATTATATATATATATATATATATATATATATATATATATATATATATATATACACACACACACACACACACATACAATAAATAAAACAGATATATCATACCCCATGCACTGCCTGTATTAAAGGGGTAGCATTTTTTTCTTTTGTGTTAACCCAGTTGACTTCCGCTCCATGAGCCAATGCTTCAGCCATTGCTGGAAGGTTTTGCTGAAAGGCTGCCTGGTACAACTGAAGTCCTGGAATAACCGTTTTAGTGCTCGCAGAATCTTGAAATACTGCAGAATCCCTCTTTACATTCTTTTTTTCCATCTCTAGAATATTGAAAAAGGAAGGAAGAACGGTATTTTTGGATGCGGGACCCAACAAGTGTCATAGTGCATACCCTTTTATAGATGTACAGCACCCTGAAATTAATGATACTCAAGAATAAATAACGAATAATGATAATGATAATAATACTGTTTAAGAAGAAATTATAATCCACTTAGTCTAGTATAGCCTAATGCTTGAGAATTATCAGTGAAAAATGTATTAATCCACTCAAAACTAAACTAAGACATTATATAAATATATATAAAACACATATATATCATACCCCATGCACTGTCTGTATTAAAGGGTTAACACAAATTAGAGTGCAAAAAATGTAAGATCTTTTTTTTAAATGTGATATTTTCATTATTTTTTCTTTAAAGAGGACCTTTCACCACTCCTGACATTATCCTCAGGATAGGTCATCAATATCAGATAGACTTGTATGGAAGCGATTCTATCCATAGAAATGAATGGGGCGGTGAGGTGTAATTACACCTACTCACCACTACCCCCGTGTCGGCCAGCATGTAAAAAATGAAGAGGAGGCAGCGCTGATACAGCGCGCGCCTCCTCTTCAAACAGCTGATCGGCGGGGGTGCCGGGTGTCGGACCCCCGCCGATCTGATATTGATGACCTATCCTGAGGATAGGTCATCAATATATATAACTTGGAAAACCCCTTTAATAGTTTCATGTATTCCCCATGTAATAAGAATAGATGCTCCAGAATTGTTATGTCTCTATGTTGTGCCATTCCTTTATTATTTCTATTAGAAGTTATGAACGAATTACTAGCAGTCTGCAGTAAGGGTACAGAGGGGTGGTAACCAGTTGGGGGAAGGGGGGAGATGTACCTGCACAGTCTGAACATGGCAGCACTGATTGGCTAGAGTCAGTCTGTGCAGGTACACACCCCCAACTGGTTACCTCCCCTCTGTACTCTCACTAAAGGCTAATAGCAATTCATTCATAACTTCTAGCAGGAATAATAAAGGAATGGCACAACACAGAGCCATAAGAATAGATGTTCCAGACTTGTTATTACATGGGGAATGCATGAAGCTATTAAAACTGGCATGTCAGGAGAGGTGAAAGGTCCTCTTTAAATTGTATTGAGTGTATGATGTAGCACTGCACAGAAAGCAAAAGGCTACTTTTTGTGGAAAAGTGAAATAATAAATGTATTTTGACAACAATATCTAGAAAAAGTAAAATACACCATATGTATTAAGAGGCGCAGACTAGTGTTGAGCGACTTCTGTTTTCAAGTTCGGTACGGGTTATGTAAGAATTCCGCTATGGATGCCGCTACCACGGACCATATAACTTATGGTCCGTGGTATTAGAATTCATAACGGAATTCTTACATAACCCGAACCTTGTACGCCGAATGTGAAAAGCTTTTGCTCTGCCCCAGATTTGCAAATCTATGGTTATTGGCTGGTGTAGATTTAAGCTATAATTCACACCAGTTTCTCAGATACATGATATTTAATCTGTCGGGCCGCCGGAAGCCATGCCTCTCTTGATATACCCTGCTGCTTTTTTTTTTTTTTTTTTTTTTTTACAAAAGCGGCCGGAGTGGTGTCAAATTGGGGGGGCGGGGAAAAAAAATAAAATAAAAAAAATAAAAAAAATAAAAAAAATCACAAAATGTTTGCGCAAAACACTTTCACAAAAATTGCAGAAGACTGGAGCCTTTGATAAATTCCATCTCCCCCCAGTGTCTTTTCTCCATACATTAGGGCAGTCTGGGGTTTGGGCTTGTTTAATGAGCCTCATTAGATGCCAGCTGAGATGGTGTGACTGAGGGTAGGGTCCCATGTTGCATACCAGGGCACCCAGCTTACCTGCGGGAGCCATGATGACTGGTATGGACACGTCTGTTTGTTTTGCACTGCACAACACAGCACAAAGCAACACTTTGAAAATCTAAACCTAGAAATGATCCCCAAATTAACATGCAATGAACTTCTCATACCAATAACTATGGTAATTCTCTGACTCGCCATTAGTAACAATGCCTGAAAAACATTCCAGCATCAGAATGACACTAACCTGCATCATACAAACTGTTGGAAGACACTGCAGATGCTAGGACCTCCCGGCTACCGTCTGCACTAAACTGTATTCCACTGTCATTGCTTCTCACTGATAAAATCAAAGCATATGGGTTTTTATTAAGATGGAGCGCTACAACTTACATCACACAAACTATGCATGCATGGAAACTATATTCACTTAGATATTCTGCTTGGAAACCCTACTTTCATCACAGAAAAATGATAACAATGTTTTATACAGCAAGCAAGGGTGAGATTACACTTCTTAAAGGGGTTGTGCAAGAATCAGGGGGATTTTGGCAAACCCCCCCATTCTGCTGGATCTGCAAAGGGAAGAGGACTTACTTGCTTCCCAGTGCCAGCTCCCTGCTCCTTTTCCTGCAGGCCTGTGATGTTCTGCTGGGCTCCGGCAATGTCAACATCTGGTTTGACAACGCTACAGCCAATCACAGGCCGCGGCCGTGTCCAGATCCCCTTGAGTCGTGTACAAACAGTCACTTGATCGCAATGGGATTCGGACACCTTGCACAATCCCTTTAAAGATGAATTCCATCTATTCCCATATGAAACTAAACAAACAGCTTTTAATGCTGGGCAAATCAGCTGAATTTCTCTATATTTTGTACTTTATGAATCTCAAAAGAAAAAAAAGGGTAAAGGGGTTATCCAACAGTAATACAGACCTCCCCGCGGTAGAGATCATACTTACCTGGTCCCCGCCACTGGGTTTGGTGTTTGATGCTCCTGGGCCGGCTCTTCCTCTCCCTGCCTCACTGAAATCAACATCAGTCGATAAGGTGACATGTGACCACTACAGCCACAATGTTGTGAAACTAGGGGAGCAGGTCATGGATGCAGCCAATCACAGGTTGCAGCACGTCCTCCCATTGACAGGGAGAGGAAGAGCCGGCCCAGGAGCATAAGACACCATACCCAGTGGCATAGAACAGGTAAGTATGATCTCCATCAAGGCGTCGACCTCTCTGGGATGTTGGTCTTGCTCTTGGATAACCCCTTTAAAGGGTTATTCCTATCTTAGACATTTATGGTATGTTCACAGGATATACTATAATATCTGACAGACCTCTCGGACCCGCACTTATCAATGTTGGATCTTTTGTTACCTATACATCGGTATAAATAGGTTGTACTTTACTGGGATAATAATACCACAAGTATAGAGAAGTGATCTCTACAGAACAGGAAGTCTCTGCCTATTATGAGGCTAATAGATGTCCCCCAACCAACATCCCTCCTGGTGAGGCAGCACCTGGCCACCACATCTAAGTGGAGAATGAATGGAGAGGTGGCTACACATGTGCATGACTCTCCCCATTTATTTCTATGAAAGTTTTTATAAGTCTCAGGCCCCATTCACACGACCGTATGTTCATTTCCGTATCTTATTTTTGCGGATAAGATGCGGAGCCATACGAACCCATTAATTTTTCCATAGGAGAAAAAAAAAAGCGGAATGCACGCCATGTGCATTCCGCATCCATATATTACGGAAGTTCTCCCGCACAAAAAAGGAAACATATCCTATACTTGGCCGCAAAACAGGTCCGTAGCCCTATTAAAGTCAATGGGTCCGCAAAATTACGGAACACTACGGAAGACTTTCCGTATGTCTTCCGTTCCGTTTTTATACGGACACGGAATACATACGGTCGTGTGAATGGGGCCTTACTCATATAATAAAAGCAATAAATGCTGTGCTTTATAGGTGATTTAATTTCATAGAAAGAAGAAAACTGGTGTAATATACAGTGTGTGTCGCCGTATAAAAATTGGTGACCAGCCACGTCCACCATTTCAGATGACATACACTTAAAGGGGTTGTCTCCTTTTTACTACTGATGACCTATCCTCAGGACAGGTCATCAATGTCAGACTGACGGGGGTCCGACTCCTTGCACCCCCACCAATCAGCTTACATGCTCGCCGCAGCAATTGCAGTGGTGCACAGGTGTAATTACAAGTATGAGTGGCTCTGTCTGTTCAAGTGAATACTACAGAGCCAATCTGATATTGATAACCTGTCCTGAAGATAGGTCATCAGTAGTAAAAAGCGGATAACCGCGTTAATCTGCATAAAAATATAATGCACTTACTGTACCTCACATTGTTCCAGAGCTAAATTCACAATTCTACAGGATTCAGATCCAAAATCTCCCAGCATTCTTTGCTAGCTCAAAGTCTACACAGAGCCTCCTCAGATGACTTGTAGTCCAGGAAGCATAGCCTTTACACCAAGCACAGGAAACACGGTCCCACTGAATTTCTAGGAGATATGTATCTGACAACAAGCTAGTTGTGCTATGACAATCAGTAGAACTGTGAATGTAGATCTTACCTATATTACTGTCTCAGTACAACACAAGTCAAATCTATTATTTGTGCCCTTAAAGTGTTCCTACAAAATAACTTTAACTGTTTTACAGAAAACATGAGTGGTCATTCCTTTTTTTATTACTGAAGTGACGACTGTAGCCCGCCTTAACAGTCTTTTTGTATTTATCCTGCTTTACTGATATACATTAGCTTTCTGAAAACTAAAAATGTAAGATTAAAAAAAAAAAAAAAAAAAAAAAGAATAAAACATGACTAAGTGTTTTCACTTTTAAACCACAAGATGGACGGCTCTTGGTCAATGCCATGGGCAGCTGTAAATGGCAGAACTAGAAATGTCGGACCACATTATAGTCCATAGCACGGGCCCCTATACTGAATACAAGAGCTGAAGAGACAGAACGCTCGGAAGCCTACTGCACAGGAACGAGCAGCCAGCAGAACAGACTGCGGCCATACTATGCTGCTTATCAGAAGAAGAATCAGAAAATTAAGATATATAGAAAAACAATAGGTAAAGTTACACTGTCAAAAGGTAATGTATTAGGCTACTTTAACACTAACCTTTCTATTTTCAGTTATTGAGACCCGTCATAGAATCTCAATACCGGAGAAAAACACTCAATGGGGACAAAATGTAACTGAACAGAATGGAGTGTACCATAATGCATTCCGTTCCGTTCGTTTGCGTTCCCATACCGGAGAGATGTGGTTTTCTTTACGTCATGGGATGCGGAGCAAGACGGATGACCCACAATGCAAGTCAATGGGGACGGATCCGTTTAACTCGGACACAATAGAAAACGGATCCGTCCCCCTTTGACTTTCAATGGAGTTCATGATGGATCTGTCTTGGGTTTCTTAAAGATAATACAACCAGATCTGTTCATAACAGATGCAGATGGTTGTATTATCAGTAACGGGAAGTGTCAGCCTATTTTGAGGCTCAGTGGTCAGTATGAAAGCTTATACAGATACATGGAAAATTAGGGGGACAAAAATTAAACAATGGGGGTATTTTCTGACAAATTATTCCCTTTATAATTGGGTCATCTTGGAGAAGCTATTTTTATATAGAATTATAATTAATAAAGGAAATTGTTAGCATTTTGTCTAAATTTTATATGATGTCAAGCTGGTTCTTTCCCTTACCCCAAAACTTTACCCCTTCTCTTATGGACATTACTGACAAAACTGGTTAAATGATGAGAGCAGCCCGGAAAAGGGCTTATGCCCACAAATGTGTGCCAGCTGGGCCCGTATAGCGGCCCACAAACAGTGGGTCTGTAATATATAGCCCTGGCCGTTTTTGCACCACAACGGATGCGGACCCACAGAAGTACTACGGAGTGCTTCTGTGGGGTTTCTCTCTGTGCCTCTGCACCACATAAAAATAGAACATGTTCTATTTATAGTATATATTGAACTTAAATGGGTCTGGATCCGTCTGTGGCTGCCACATGGATGTTGCCCGTGCATTGGGGACCAGCCGAGTAACAGCCGTGTGCCTGAGCCCTAAAACAGACAGATCTCTGATTGATGAAAATGATGGATTTTCAAATATTTCATATACCACAAGCCTCTTTTCACTTCTCTTTCGGGACGCTTTCACTATCTATACAACACTTCTTCTGTAAGTGGATAAATGGAGGTGATCTGAATACCAGTGAAAATGAACTACCACACAGAAAACAGAAATGAATAAAGGCAGATGTAGAAGTGTAATATAATGACCACCGTGTAGCCTCTATTTTGCACTCAATCTGCGGAAAGTACAGTATGTGTGTAGTAATGTCTTCAACATGATGAAAGGTTGGGGAATTTAGAGGAAATATAGCATTTCCATCAAAAAAGGAGTAGAGAAGTCAACATTCAAAACAAGCAGAAAATGAAGGAAACTAGACAGAGCCTAAACAGCCAAGACTACACACTGTATAAGAGAGGTTACTTACTACTACGAAGCTTTGAGGAAGTATCAAAGTAGGAGAAGAGTGAGTCTAGCTCATCAGGACAGAAGAGAGACTCCCGCCTTGCTTCGTCACTGTTATCAGCAACCGCTGGTGACATGCAGGTTAGCAAAGCATAAAGCAGGCAGTAAAAGAGGAAAGAGGGTCAAGTAAACCAGACAGCTATCTGGCAAAAGAGAGACTGTCAGAATTAGTTATTCAGATCTTACTGTACACTTGATTCTTCCAGGTATTTTTAGTCAGCAATACAAGACAATGCCAGCTAGCCATACATAGTATCACTAGTACATTTACATCTGTAATCTCCAGAACATCAAATATTTCATACTGGATCTCCGCTAAAAAGATTAGTATCTACCAGAGGCAAATATGACAATTATTATAGCAAAGTAAGCACATGACCAATGAGTATCAACTTGCCAATGAATAATGGGAAATCTACTATGAAAATGCTACAAATTGTAGATCATACAAATTGTATTTATACTGTTCAGTGCCCTCATGCAGTTTAAAAGGCCTCTGTCACCAGGTATGATGACTGGTAACGCAGCCTCAGCAGATTAAAAGTCTACCTTTCCTGCCACAATCCGTTGCAGTATTGAAGAGAAATATGCTTTTTCAAGAACATTCAAATTAATCCTCAAGTGCACCAAGGGTGGGTCCTAGCCACTGTGAGCACTTCAGGTCCTCTGCTCTGGTTAGAAAGACATTTCAGCCTCAACTTGATTGACAAGATCAGGCGTCCAAAATTATCATTTCATCTGGCTCTGTCAACCAAGTGTACTTTCTTTCAAATTGTTTCCATCCTACTAAAATAAAGCCATTATTTTCCTCATGACAAGAAGCTACCTTCCAACATACATCAAGCAACATCTTACGCTAATGAAATAATGATCAGAGCAAATGATCTGACATGTACATAGGAAATATGGCTACAATTTACCACGTTTGACCAGAACATACGTGCCTAATTATTCCCGTCACCTACAGATACTGTACATTGGCAGTTACACTCCTAAGAAGCTAATGCAAAAGTGACAACCCACGGCAGATGTGGGAGCGACAGGACATATGAAATGGGAGCATGTGTCTATTTTTATTCTTAGCCATATGTGTATTATATATAGTTTTCAAGAAGTTTGGGATACACCTTTAAATCTGTTAAGGAACCAATTAAACCCTTATCCAATTCACTACAGTACACCACAATTCATAGTACTAAGCATGTAAGAAGAGAACATGCCGACCACAGCTCTTTAAATGTTAACTAAAACCTGGAGCCTCAGCTTACATACCATTAGAGATGAGCAAACTCTCCAAGAAATGTTAGCCCTATGAGACAAAGGAGGCTAATGCAAGTCTGCTAATCTGTGTTTTAGCCCCCAATGGTGGAACTGTTTTCCGCATCCTATGAAATTAATTTTAGCTGCAAAGAGGTCCTAGTTTCTACATTGCACTAGCGCTTACCTGAAGCTCTGGATGGAGTTCTGCTCTGCTGGTCGACACCTAGGCTTTTATCAGTGGAGCTTAGACGGTTCTCGCTGCTCTTCCGGGATAACATTTTCTTCCTTGCCGTCAGTAAAGATTCACCACTATTATCCACAAACTTCTTCTCCACATACTTAGCTTTGATGTAAGCTTCTTTCTCCTGCCTTTTATAATGAAGGATAAGAAGATAACTGTGTGTTAAAACAGTCTTCTCCAAAACCAAGACCCAGTACAAGTATAACTATTGACCTCACATAATGATTGGTTTTCACTGGTTCTGCTTTTAATAAGACCCCTGACATCTCTGCTGATCCTTTTTGTAAAGTGAATTCACATGCATGCTCTATGAGGTATTATTATAAATGCAGTAGTTATACGGTAATGACCATCCATCATGGTAAGGGTCGAAGGTGAAACCAAAACATCATACTTTGTACCTTAAAGGGAGTCTTTCAACTGTTTTTTACCAATATAACTAAGAGCAGTGCCCCACAGAAGATTGCAGACACATCCCAGACATAGCTGTGTGCACTGTGTGTCTGTTTTACATGTCCAGGAAAAGCACTTTTATTCTGCAGGAAAACAGCTCCCAAATGCCCGGCTGAAAGTGAAACTAAAAACAGCTTTCTCTCCTGACTCGATTTCTAAAAGCTATATCTTCTGATATACTGGATATAATGCTGTGATTTTCTATTTTTCTATCCGCTACCAATCCCAAGATATGAGCAGCTAAATCAGCCTTCCCCCTCTTCAGTCTGGTTTGCTTTGGGCACTTGCAGCAGCAGAGCCGGGCACTTGGGAGCTGTTTTCCAGCAGAATAAAAGTGCTTTTCCTGGACATGGAATACAGACACAAAGTGCACACAGGAATCTCTGGGATGTGAGATGTAATACAGACACACAGTGCACACAGGTATGTCTGGGATGTGAGATGTAATACAGACACACAGTGCACACAGGTATGTCTGAGATGTGAGATGTAATACAGACACACAGTGCACACAGGTATGTCTGACACACAGTGCACACAGGTATGTCTGGGATGTGACATGTAATACACACACAGTGCACACAGGTATGTCTGGGATGTGACGTGTAATACAGACACACAGTGCACACAGGTATGTCTGGGATGTGACATGTAATACAGACACACAGTGCACACAGGTATGTCTGAGATGTGAGATGTAATACAGACACACAGTGCACACAGGTATGTCTGAGATGTGAGATGTAATACAGACACCACAGTGCACACAGGTATGTCTGGGATGTGACATGTAATACACACACAGTGCACACAGGTATGTCTGGGATGTGACGTGTAATATAGACACACAGTGCACACAGGTATGTCTGAGATGTGACATGTAATACAGACACACAGTGCACACAGGTATGTCTGAGATGTGACATGTAATACAGACACACAGTGCACACAGGTATGTCTGAGATGTGACATGTAATACAGACACACAGTGCACACAGGTATGTCTGAGATGTGACATGTAATACAGACACACAGTGCACACAGGTATGTCTGAAGATGTGACATGTAATACAGACACACAGTGCACACAGGTATGTCTGAGATGTGACATGTAATACAGACACACAGTGCACACAGGTATGTCTGGGATGTGACATGTAATACAGACACACAGTGCACACAAGTATGTCTGGGATGTGACATGTAATACAGACACACAGTGCACACAGGTATGTCTGGGATGTGACAGGTAATGCAGACACACAGTGCACACAGGTATGTCTGGGATGTGACATGTAATACAGACACACAGTGCACACAGGTATGTCTGGGATGTGACATGTAATACACACACAGTGCACACAGGTATGTCTGGGATATGACATGTAATACAGACACACAGTGCACACAGGTATGTCTGGGATGTGACATGTAATACAGACACACAATGCACACAGGTATGTCTGGGATGTGACATGTAATACAGACACAGTGCACACAGGTATGTCTGGGATGTGACAGGTAATGCAGACACACAGTGCACACAGGTATGTCTGGGATGTGAGATGGAATACAGACACACACAGGTATGTCTGAGATGTGACATGTAATACAGACACACAGTGCACACAGGTATGTCTGGGATGTGACAATGTAATACAGACACACAGTGCACACAGGTATGTCTGGGATGTGACATGTAATACAGACACACAGTGCACACAGGTATGTCTGGGATGTGACATGTAATACAGACAGTGCACACAGGTATGTCTGGGATGTGAAATGTAATACACACAGTGCACACAGGTATGTCTGGGATGTGACATGTAATACACACATAGTGCACACAGGTATGTCTGGGATGTGACATGTAATACACACAGTGCACACAGGTATGTCTGAGATGTGACATGTAATAGACACACAGTGCACACAGGTATGTCTGGGATGTGACATGTAATACAGACACACAGTGCACACAGGTATGTCTGGGATGTGACATGTAATACAGACACACAGTGACACAGGTATGCATGTATACAGTGCACACAGGTATGTCTGAGATGTGACATGTAATACAGACACACAGTGCACACAGGTATGTCTGGGATGTGACATGTAATACAGACACACAGTGCACACAGGTATGTCTGGGATGTGACATGTAATACACACACAGTGCACACAGGTATGTCTGGGATATGACATGTAATACAGACACACAGTGCACACAGGTATGTCTGGGATGTGACATGTAATACAGACACACAATGCACACAGGTATGTCTGGGATGTGACATGTAATACAGACACAGTGCACACAGGTATGTCTGGGATGTGAGATGGAATACAGACACACAGGTATGTCTGAGATGTGACATGTAATAGACACACAGTGCACACAGGTATGTCTGGGATGTGAAATGTAATACAGACACACAGTGCACACAGGTATGTCTGGGATGTGACCATGTAATACAGACACACAGTGCACACAGGTATGTCTGGGATGTTGACATGTAATACAGACACACAGTGCACACAGGTATGTCTGAGATGTGACGTGTAATACACACACAGTGCACACAGGTATGTCTGGGATGTGACATGTAATACAGACACACAGTGCACACAGGTGTGTCTGGGATGTGACATGTAATACAGACACACAGTGCACACAGGTATGTCTGGGATGTGACATGTAATACAGACACACAGTGGACACAGGTATGTCTGGGATGTGAGATGTAATACAGACACACAGTGCACACAGGTATGTCTGAGATGTAATCACACACAGTGCACACAGGTATGTCTGGGATGTGACATGTAATACAGACACACAGTGCACAAAGGTATGTCTGGGATGTGACATGTAATACAGACACACAGTGCACACAGGTATGTCTGGGATGTGACATGTAATACAGACACACAGCGCACACAGGTGTGTCTGGGATGTGACATGTAATACAGACACACAGTGCACACAGGTATGTCTGGGATATGGACATGTAATACAGACACACAGTGCACACAGGTATGTCTGGGATGTGACATGTAATACAGACACACAGTGCACACAGGTATGTCTGAGATGTGACATGTAATACAGACACACAGTGCACACAGGTATGTCTGGGATGTGACATGTAATACAGACACACAGTGCACACAAGTATGTCTGGGATATGACATGTAATACAGACACACAGTGCACACAGGTATGTCTGGGATATGACATGTAATACAGACACACAGTGCACACAGGTATGTCTGGGATATGACATGTAATACAGACACACAGTGCACACAGGTATGTCTGGGATGTGACATGTAATACAGACACACAGTGCACACAGGTATGTCTGGGATGTGACATGTAATACAGACACACAGTGCACACAGGTATGTCTGGGATGTGTCTGCAATCTTCTGTGGGGCAGTGCTCTTAGTTATATTGGTGAAAAACTGCTGAAAGTCTCCCTTTATAGATTATAGAATAAAAATTAAACAAACTTGGACTTTTCACTTCAATATGGTGAAAGTAACTTAGAACATCAGACTTGGGGTTTGTTCATATCTGCAATAAATATTATTGTCCTTCTGTTCCATTGTAGGAGCACAATGACGAAAATAGCCGATATGCTGGTCTGATTCATAATGGACACGAAAGGCACCAGATAGACCCTTTGACTATAATGTAGTCTGTTGGTTTATTGTCGGGGAGCCCGGCATTTTACTGTAGAGAATTTTACAGCATTTGTTTATCTTATTTAACAAAATCTGCAACAGAGGATCCTAAGGCTACTTTCACACCAACGTCTTAAATTTCTGCTATTCATTGTCAATGGGGACAAAACTGAACTGAACAAAACGGAACTTACCTTTGACATCCATGCTGAGGCTTTTTTACTCCCATGGCATCCACTCGTGCTTCATATATACTATTTATTACATCATTCCCCAATTCACACATCAGCTATTTAAATCAAAAGGGAAATATATTAATTATCTAGAAGTTCAATTCAAAGTATACTATGTATCAATATCACTATGTAGTGTGTGTCGCTATATATAAAATTTGTTACGCCTGCTAGGCAATCTCCAAAAGGAGAATAGTATACTCCCCATTCCGAGCAAGTCAGTCCTCTCTGCTCTGATGAGGGGCAATCACTCAGAAACAATGGTCGGCAGATGAGGTACTGGCTTGGTTACAATGCTAAGTTATGCCTTAAGGCATGTTTAAAAGACCTATATAACAGCTGCCTTCCAACCTGGTGGCAAGAGAGCCAACTTGCATACTATGGCCCTGATTTATCATAGCCCAGCGGCATATACCTGTCTACGATAACCCCACATGCAGCTCCTAATTTATGACGAGGCATACGCCATCTATGATAACACCGCACACTGGGCCTCTTCATAAATTAGGCACAGCTTTCTTCAATCCATGCATCTGAACTGAAATCTAAGCCAGCCCCTGGCTGGAGTAGATTTCAGTCTTCTTCTAAGCCAGAAAGGAAGATAAATGATGTAAAAGAAGATAAATGTGGTGAGGCCACTGGCACGCCCCCTTTTTTGGGAAAGTGGTGAAGGCGGCGGAGAAACAACGCTTCTGCAAAAGGCTTTGCGTAAGTGGTGTTGAAAAGGTCGCAAACACACAGTCTGAGACTTTTTCACGTATTAAAGGCACAGTCACTGTTTTAAATAGTGGAAAATTGTATTAAAGGGTTTCTGTCACCAGTTTTTTCGGTATGAATCAGGCTGACATTAGAGATGTGCTAATGTCACCTGATTCCAAATATATATCTGTTTTATTTACTGGTGCCCCCATTTTTATATAAAATGAACTTTTATTTTATGCAAATAAGGCTCCTAGGTGCAAGGGGCGTTACCTCTGCTCCTAGAGGCTCTGTTGATTGACAGGACCAGGCAGAGAAGAAACACTGCATTCACCATAGCTTTTAAAGACCTTCAATGATGTCATGACCATGTGATCAGTCACATGTTTAGGAGGAGACAGGCTGTTTGTGTGATCCTAACCATGTGACTGATCACATGGTCATGACATCATTGAAGGTCCTTAAAAGGTATGGTGAATTGAGTGTTTCTTCTCTGCCTGGTCCTGTCAATCAACAGAGCCTCTAGGAGCAGAGGTAACGCCCCTTGCACCTAGGAGCCTTATTTGCATAAAATAAAAGTTCATTTTATATAAAAATGGGGGCACCAGTAAATAAAACAGATATATATTTGGAATCAGGTGACATTAGCACATCTCTAATGTCAGCCTGATTCATACCGAAAAAACTGGTGACAGAAACCCTTTAAAATAAATGTATTCATATTAATAATTCTATTATCATGAGTGGATTCAAAACCAGGAGCACTCTTCAGGCTTTCAAAACAAGTCAACATTATTTGGTAAATGAACAAATGATAGGTTGATGTTAATCTGTACCTTTAGTAGTTCAGGCTCCCATGTGTCCAGAGTTAAAGATCGCACTTTTGAAAAATGGACACCAAGACTCCTATCAAATGAAAAAACAATGAGAAAACAAACATGCAATGAGACACTTTAGGAAAACTAATAACACAGAGTACCACAGTCCAGTAAGGAGAGATTTCGCCATTAATTCCTTTGTACACAGAGGCGTAACTGTACATCCAAGATGTGAGAGCGATTGTGCTCGCTCCATACAAAGCAAATGCCAACTGCGGCTGTATCTTTACCTGCACAGGAAGCTACCACAAGCATGCATAGGAAACATTCGATAACCGAACAAACATTCTTAGCACAACTGAAGTTTAACACTTGCTGTATCCTATAATCCTTTGACAATTATAATTTCGATATAAATGGTAACTTTGCAAAAAGCCCTTTTAACAACTCAAGTAAAATCATTACTGTCAATAACCAAACTAAAGATTGTGTGCAGTAACAGCTGCTTACCTATGAATTCCTGAGCATTCAATGCATAAAGTGATGCCTAGATTAATACTGGCCCAGCGAGGATCGGGTAGGCCACAATCACAGCACTTTGTATTACCAGGGATACACTGCACTCGCTGCAGGGCACTCTCCCCTTTAACCAGCTTCTCTTTTGACTCGGACACTGGGCTACTGTTAGACATGGAAGGCTTCTTGTCCATTTTCTATTTAAAAAAAAATTTTAAAAAAAGCATAACTATTCATCACTATATATGATGGTCGCACACTTAGCACTCATGAATATTAGCATACCTCTGCTTCTTCTCCCTTCTCTCTGTAAGCAGTAGCAATACTTGTCTGAACAGCTTTAATCCATGCCTGCCGTAGCTTCTCAGTGTCAGCCTGCAGCATACAGCTCCTGTAACGTAGTTCAGGATAAAATACTAGTAAATAACACCCCACCTTATATCTTACCTACCAAATTGTTGCTTAGTTTAATTAACATATTTCAGGGTCTCAGCAATCTACAGTCTAAACTTGTATTAACTAGGGAATTAACTACATTTTATTATGCTTACACTACAAGTACAAAAGGCAAACTTTTTTATGCTACTTTTACACCAGCGTTTCTGCTGGATCAATCATGGATCAGCAAAAACGCTTCCGTTACTGATAATACAACTATCTGCATCAGTTATGAACGGATCCGGTTGTATTATCTCTAACATAGCCAAGACAGATCCGTCTCTAAAACCATTGTAAGTCAATGGGGGACATTTTCTTTTGTGTCAGATAAAACGGATCCGTCTCCATTGACTTACATTGTGTGTCAGGACGGATCCGTCTTGCTCGGCACCACATCGCAGACAGAAAAAAGATGCTTGCAGCGTTATTCTGTCCGCGATGGGGATGCAACCAAATGGAGCGGAAAGCATTCAGTTTTGTTCCCATTAACAATGAATGGGGACAAAATGGAAGCGTTTCCCCCCTATTGAGATCCTATGAACAATGAAAGATGCACAAAATAAAAAAATAAAATAATAAAATGAGAAATAAAAGCAACTCAATTGGTGCTCTTAAAAGGGTTAGTACATGAATCAGTTTCATAATAATAGAGGTTTTAAATTAATTTGCCCCACAGCAGACAGATTGAGCTTGAAGACCTCTTGTCTTATATACAGTACAGACCAAAAGTTTGGACACATCTTCTCATTCAAAAAGTTTTCTGTATTTTCATGACTATGAAAATTGTAGATTCACACGGAAGGCATCAAAACTATGAATTAACACATGTGGAATTATATACTTAACAAAAAAGTGTGAAACAACTGAAAATATGTCATAGATTCTAGGTTCTTCAAAGTAGCCACCTTTTGCTTTGATTACTGCTTTGCACACTCTTGGCATTCTCTTGATGAGCTTCAAGATGTAGTCACCTGAAATGGTTTTCACTTCACAGATGTGCCCTGTCAGGTTTAATAAGTGGGATTTCTTGCCTTATAAATGGGGTTGGGACCATGAGTTGTGTTGGGCAGAAGTCAGGTGGATACATAGCTGATAGTCCTACTGAATAGACTGTTAGAATTTGTATTATGGCAAGAAAAACAAGTGGCCATCATTACTTTAAGAAATGAAGGTCAGTCACTCCGAAAAATTGGGAAAACTTTGAAAGTGTCCCCAAGTGCAGTCGCAAAAACCATCAAGCGCTACAAAGAAACTGGCTCACATGAGGACCGCCCCAGGAAAGGAAGACCAAGAGTCACCTCTACTGCGGAGGATAAATTCATCCGAGTCACCAGCCTCAGAAATTGCAGGTTAACAGCAGCTCAGACTAGAGGCCAGGTCAATGCCACACAGAGTTCTAGCAGCAGACACATCTCTACAACAACTGTTAAGAGGAGACTGTGTGCAGGCAGGCCTTCATGGTAAAATAGCTGCTAGGAAACCACTGCTAAGGACAGGCAACAAGCAGAAGAGACTTGTTTGGGCTAAAGAACACAAGGAATGGACATTAGACCAGTGGAAATCTGTGCTTTGGTCTGATGAGTCCAAATTTGAGATCTTTGGTTCCAACCACCGTGTCTTTGTGCGACGCAGAAAAGGTGAACTGGTGGACTCTACATGCCTGGTTCCCACCGTGAAGCATGGAGGAGGAGGTGTGATGGTGTGGGGGTGCTTTGCTGGTGACACTGTTGGGGATTTACTCAAAATTGAAGGCATACTGAACCAGCATGGC
The DNA here is from genome assembly GCA_900303285.1 of Rhinella marina. NCBI lineage: Eukaryota > Metazoa > Chordata > Amphibia > Anura > Bufonidae > Rhinella > Rhinella marina. Next base: position 256,805 of record ONZH01022727.1, read on the forward strand.
TACCACAGCATCTTGCGGCGGCATGCTATTCCATCCGGTTTGCGTTTAGTAGGACCATCATTTATTTATCAACAGAACAATGACCCCAAACACACCTCCAGGCTGTGTAAGGGCTATCTGACCAAGAAGGAGAGTGATGGGTTGCTACGCCAGATGACCTGGCCTCCACAGTCACCAGACCTGAACCCAATCGAGATGGTTTGGGGTGAGCTGGACCGCAGAGTGAAGGCAAAAGGGCCAACAAGTGGTAAGCATCTCTGGGAACTCCTTCAAGACTGTTGGAATACCATTTCAGGTGACTACATCCTGAAGCTCATTAAGAGAATGCCAAGAGTGTGCAAAGCAGTAATCAAAGCAAAAGGTGGCTACTTTGAAGAACCTAGAATATAAGACATATTTATAGTTGTTTCACACTTTTTTGTTAAGTATATAATTCCACATGTGTTAATTCATAGTTTTGATGCCTTCAGTGTGAATCTACAATTTTCATAGTCATGAAAATACAGAAAACTCTTTGAATGAGAAGGTGTGTCCAAACTTTTGGTCTGTACTGTATGATTGAGAAATACACGGTACCTAACAAGAAAGATCCGTGTGGGTGGACACTAGACATAAAGAGAACACCTATTACAGATTTATGTTCACAAATTTACATAATAGAAATACTTTATTGTTTAAAATGAAACATGACATACAAGATAAAAATGTACATATAGTAAAGTGGCAGAGTACAAAAGACAGAGACACAAAACACATAAGGGCGCCGTCGTGCGGGGCCAGGCTCAACACAAAAGGCCAAAATGTAAAGAAGAAAACAAACGGTGATGAAGGCAAAGGTGTAGGATCACATAATAGACTCCAAAGCAAATATGCAGATGACCTGAATACAGAATAAAGCAGGTCCCATCGTTCTAGTGAAAAGACACACAATGCCAAAAGATTCAAAAATCATATACCAAAATATATAGGGTGCAAGTGAAGGCCACAAACCCGCACGACGGCGTCCTCCTCCCAATGCCGTTTCGCCACAAGGGCTGCTTCCGGGGAATGAGGAGAGACAGAACAAATGCCACCTTTTATACCAAAATAGCAGCTGTTGAAAATTACCCATTAAATCGGACCAAACCCTCTGCATACGCGGGAGACCGGGTCCGGAAAAGGTGCCTAAAGCCGGAAGTGCGTCATAGCCCCAGACGAGGCCGGTCATGTGACGCATCCCGAAAGGAAGGAACAGGATGCGTTCCAAACTGGAGCGCATCCAACGAGGCACCACCTCCCACCACTTAACTAATGGCGATGCGCTCCAGAATGGAGCGCATCGCATACAGAGAGGCGAACTCACACTAATCGGTCACAGAGAGTCATCTAAGCCGGACAAATTAATATAAATAATACCATGATTATCAAAGAAAAATAAGCAATAATAGAAAGATAATCACATCAAACATGAAGTTATGTATATACATATGTGAAAGAGTTGTGATCCCTAGACACAATTCTTAGTATATAATATACAATAAATAACCATATTAAAAATACATAAAATTGATAAATGTGTAAAAAATAAAAAGTGAAGAAAGAAAAACAGTGAAATAGTGCAGCATGCAGTGCTCAGTGAAGTGAGAGAGGTGCATAAAATTAGTGATAAATGTAAATATAAAAATATTATTGTTTCATATAAATACCGTGTTTCCCCGAAAATAAGACAGTGTCTTATTATTTTTTTTCCTCCTAAAAAAGCGTTAGGGCTTATTTTCGGGATAGGTTTTATTTTCAGGGAAACATGGTTTAAAGCGTGCCCCCATCAGACCCCCGATCAGCCCACTGTGCCCCTTCAGAACCTCAGATCAGCATGCCCCCATCAGACCCCCGATCAGCCCACTGTGCCCCCTTCAGACCTCAGATCAGCATGCCCCCATCAGACCCCCGATCAGCCCACTGTGCCCCCTTCAGACCTCAGTCCAGCCCACCCAGCCCTATAACAATAAAATAAAAAACTCCTCTTACCTGTCCTGCGCCGCGGCTCCGCTCCAGCGCTCCTCAGGCTTCTGAGGCCGGCGCTGCACTGTCACCTGACTGCGTGCAGTGTCAGGTAATAGTGCGCGCACTACGTCCTGACGCTGTACGCGGTCAGGACAGTGCAGCACTGGCCCTGGAAGCCTGAGGAGCGTCGGACCCGGAGCGGAGCCGCGGCGCAGGACAGGTAAGAGGAGTTTTTTTTAATTTTATTACTATGGGGCAGGGTGGGCTGATCTGAGGTCTGATAGGGTGCCGGCAGCGAAAATATACAAGTGAGCGCTTCCATAATGGAAGCGCTCACTTGTATTCGCTTTATAACACGCACCGCAATTTTCCCCCTACTTTTTGGGGGGGAAAAGTGCGTCTTATAAAGCGAAAAATACAGTAACGTAGATAGGGCTTATTTTTGGAGTAGGGCTTATATTTTAAGCCTACTCCAAAAACAAGGTAAAATAGCACTAGGGCTTATTTTAGGGATAGGTCTTATTTTCGGGGAAAAACGGTAGTACCAATGAAATAGTGAAAATAAAAATATAATAATCAACAAACATGATTAGATGAGATAAGATACTATATATAGAATGAGTCAACAGGCGTAAAAACTTTCTTCACTTTTTATTTTTTAGTATACTTTTACATTGTATCCATTTATTAATTTACTATTTTGCAAGTGTTTAATAGGGCAACTGTATTGATTATGAGATTATTATAAATACCCATATCTGTGAAGTCTACAGAGCCAGACTATCTGTTCTAAATGTCATAACTCTTCAATTGTTAACAGCATGTAAATAGTAAACTGTGTACATTTTTGTGATCTATGGAATGAATATGATATTTAAAGGGGTTGTCTACCCTTTATTAACTGATGGCCTATCCTTACTACAAAGTTGACGGAACTGTCTGCTTCCAACACCAGATCTATAGCTGACCGATGGAGGTATGGTGTCAGACCTCCGCCGATCAGCTGGTGATGGACTATTCTGAGAAAAGGTCATCTAAGAAAAGGTGGACAACCCCTTTAATAATCTTCATGTTATGCAGTACTTGACTCTTGTTCTTAATGAGACCCCTCATCCATTAAAGCAAAAAACTAAATGATCTAAATTATCTAAAATAATTACTCCACAAAAGTGAATAGGACAAATGACAATGCGTGAAGCACAAAATAAGATATTAAAAAATAAGCTTTAATAACATGCGTGAAGCTTAGACGTTCTCTTAGACTCCTCAGGTCTCTGCTGAGAGAATTAGCAAAGCCTCATTTACAGAGTCCTTGAAAATGACAAGCACTTACTTAGTAGGAGAAACCACCTCAAAGCAGAAGCGTCTCTCAATATCTTCACAGTGCTTGACTGTACACAGACGCAAGTCTTCAACAACAACAGTAGGATTATCCTACAACAAGAGAGAAAGAAAGTGAGAACCATTGTGATAGCAAATTCATAGCCATATAAATTCATTAGAGGGAAATACACTGCTCAAAAAAATAAAGGGAACATTTATACAACACAATGTAACTCCAAGTCAATCACACTTCTGTGAAATCAACACTGATTGTGAATGAATTTAGGTAGAAAAAAACCTAGGAAAAAAAGTGGTTCTGCATGTGGTGACCACAGACCATTTCTCTGTTCTCATCCTTTTTGGCTGTTGTTTTGGTCACTTTTGCATTTTGTCATTGCTCTCACTCCTAGAGGTAGCATGAGGCGGTGTCTACAACCCACAGAAGTTGCTCAGGTAGTGCAGCTCATCCAGGATGGCACTTCAGTGTGAGCTGTGGCAAGAAGGTTAGCTGTGTCTGTCAGAGAATGGAGCAGATGCTAGGAGACAGGCCAGTACACCAGGAGACACGGAGGGGGCTGTAGGAGGGCAACAACCCAGCAGCAGGACCGCTACTTCCTCCTTTGTGAAAGGAGGAATAGGAGGAGCAGTGCCAGAGCCCTGCAAAATGGCCTCCAGCAGGCCACTAATATCCATGAGTCTGCGCAAACTGTCAGAAACAGACTCCATGAGGGTGGTATGAGTGCCCAAAGTCCACATTGGTGCCCTGTGCTTTTCACGGATGAGAGCAGGTTTGCACTTAGCACATGTGACAGAGTCTGGAGAACATTCTGCTGCCTGCGACATCCTCCAGCATTTGGCAGTGATCAGTAATGGTGTGGGGGAGGCATTTCTTTGGAGGGCTGCACAGCCCTCCATGTGCTAGCCAGAGGTACCTTGACTACCATTAGGTACCGGGATGAGAACCTCAGACCCAATGTGAGACCATATGCAGGTACAGTGGGCCCTGGGTTCCTTCTGATGCATGACAATGCTAGGCCTCATGTGGCTGAAATGTGTCAGCAGTTCCTGCATGATGAAGGCATTGATGCTATGGACTGGCCTGCCCGTTCCCCTAATGTGAAGCCAATCGAGCACATCTGGGACATCATGTCTCGTTCCATCCACCAATGCCACATTGCACCACAGACTGTCCAAGAGATTAATCCAGGTCTGGGAGGAGATCCCTCAAGAAAACATCTGTCGCCTCATCAGGAGCATGCCCAGGCGTTGTATACAGGTAAATGGAGGCCACACACACTACTGAGCCTCATTTCCTTGTCTTGATGCATTTCCATTGAAGTTGGATCAGCCTGAAATTTGATTTTGAGTATCATTCCTAATCCAGACCTCCATGGTATATTAATTTTTATTTACATAAATCATTTTTAATGTTTTATTGTTCTCAACGCATTCCACTATGTAATGAATTAAGATTTGCAACTGGAATATTTCATTCATTGAGATCTAGGATGTGGTATTTTAGCGTTTCCTTTGTTTGAGCAGTGTATACACTCACCGGCCACTTTATTAGGTACACCTGTCCAACTGCTCGTTAACACTTAATTTCTAATCAGCCAATCACATGGCGGCAACTCAGTGCATTTAGGCATGTAGACATGGTCAAGACAATCTCCTGCAGTTCAAACCGAGCATCAGTATGGGGAAGAAAGGTGATTTGAGTGCCTTTGAACGTGGCATGGTTGTTGGTGCCAGAAGGGCTGGTCGGAGTATTTCAGAAACTGCTGATCTACTGGGATTTTCACGCACAACCATCTCTAGGGTTTACAGAGAATGGTCCAAAAAAGAAAAAACATCCAGTGAGCGACAGTTCTGTGGGCGGAAATGCCTTGTTGATGCCAGAGGTCAGAGGAGAATGGGCAGACTGGTTCGAGCTGATAGAAAGGCAACAGTGACTCAAATTGCCACCAGTTACAACCAAGGTAGGCAGAAGAGCATCTCTGAACGCACAGTACGTCGAACTTTGAGGCAGATGGGCTACAGCAGCAGAAGACCACACCGGGTGCCACTCCTTTCAGCTAAGAACAGGAAACTGAGGCTACAATTTGCACAAGCTCATCGAAATTGGACAGTAGAAGATTGGAAAAACGTTGCCTGGTCTGATGAGTCTCGATTTCTGCTGCGACATTCGGATGGTAGGGTCAGAATTTGGCGTCAACAACATGAAAGCATGGATCCATCCTGTATCAACGGTTCAAGCTGGTGGTGGTGGTGTCATGGTGTGGGGAATATTTTCTTGGCACTCTTTGGGCCCCTTGGTACCAATTGAGCATCGTTGCAACGCCACAGCCTACCTGAGTATTGTTGCTGACCATGTCCATCCCTTTATGACCACAATGTACCCAACATCTGATGGCTACTTTCAGCAGGATAATGCGCCATGTCATAAAGCTGGAATCATCTCAGACTGGTTTCTTGAACATGACAATGAGTTCACTGTACTCAAATGGCCTCCACAGTCACCAGATCTCAATCCAATAGAGCATCTTTGGGATGTGGTGGAACGGGAGATTCGCATCATGGATGTGCAGCCGACAAATCTGCGGCAACTGTGTGATGCCATCATGTCAATATGGACCAAAATCTCTGAGGAATGCTTCCAGCACCTTGTTGAATCTATGCCACGAAGAATTGAGGCAGTTCTGAAGGCAAAAGGGGGTCCAACCCGTTACTAGCATGGTGTACCTAATAAAGTGGCCGGTGAGTGTATACATGCAACACAGTATGTCAGACTGGATTTACACAGGATGATTTTATAGTATTTGACCCCATGGACTTTGCATAATCTTTGTTAACTTCATCAAACTCTACAACACAAATATAGCTCACCTTAAATTTCTTCTGATATACAAGTTGATTATTCTGGATTGAAAACCAGCGCCTACACATATGGAAGTTGAAAGAAAAAACAGATTAATATTTAATTTAGCCACACTATGCTCGATCAGTAGGATTACAGGTAAATTAATCCAAACAATTAGTACAAGATAATAGTATGTTGCTAACCACCAACTGGACAACAGCAGAAAAGCCTGGAAACTTGCACAGAAAGAAAAAAAGTGGAATGGCTGTGACTGGAATGGCAGAAGTGGTTTAAATAAGTACTAAAAAAACCTTCAACTGATAGAACTTGCTTAGGCTGGCCCTACGCATGGCTGTCAGCCATCTCCTATGACCCTTCCATACACATGCACGCTCGGTCTAGGAGTTCTGAATAGGGAGAATTGAGAAAGCTGCTGCTACAGACTTCTGGCACCAACTTATCTCCCTGAGAATAAAAGTGTGTGTGTGTGTGTATATATATATATATATATATATATATATATATATATATATATATACACACACACACATATACACACACACATACACATACTATAAAACACCAGTGCTATCGCTATCTGTAGTGCCTGATCCCAAAATCTTATGATAAGAACCACAAAGACTGGGGACCGCTGCAAGATACCACTAGTGGGGGGGTCGCCCAAACTCACTAAAAAGTAGTAATAAATGTTCTATAAAGTAAATATATCTGCGCTGGTATCGGCGCTACAGTATAGTCACCAAGGATGGATATTGTAAGTTTTAGTAGTCAAATCAGTATTGCATCACTTCTTGTCAGTAGATTAAGTACCTGTCTTTATCGAGGTTCCAATTAGGGAGCCGATCCTGTATGCAGAGAGTCCTGGAGTGCGATGTAATAGCATCCCTTCTTCCAAGTACTTCCACTGTGTGCACGCTGCCCCGGCCGGAAGCTGGCGTGCACGTGGGTAAACTCTCCTTGCCGTTGCAACAGAGAAGCTTCTGTGTGACGTCACACTTCTTGGTAAAGATGCCTGTAAGGACCAAACAACGTCCAACGCGTTTCGGAATAGCAGTATTCCTTCGTCAGGGACAGTTCGTCTCTCTGGGACGCTATTACATCTCGCTCCAGGACTCTCTGCATACAGGATCGCCTCTCTAATTGGAACCTTGATAAAGACAGGTACTTAATCTACTAACAAGGAGTGATGCAATACTGATTTGACTACTAAAACTTACAATATCCATCCTTGGTGACTATACTGTAGCGCCAACACCAGCGCAGATATATTTACTTCTGAGAATAAAAGGATTGGGCATGTTAATATCCAAAAACCTGATCAATACCTCCCTGTTGGGAGGCCTCCATAAACATTAAAAAGCCGGCCCATCCACCCAAAACCTGTATATTCGGCTGACATTAATCTAATCTGTATGTCTATCATTAATTTTACATGAGGTTAAACTAGAAAAGGTCTCCATAGTCTACCATAGTTTTCAGTGTTAAGGAAAAAAAAGTGTTAAAGGCTACTAACTTTAGGGACAATTTTATATTATTATATTTTACTCATTTTGGGCTGAACATTTTTCCCCAATTGGTCTTCATTAAAAAATTTCAGCAGTTTTCTCTGTACAGCTGTCAGTTTCTATTTGCAGACTTGTGTTACACTGACTCCTGTCAGACAGCAGGAGGCTCAACCTGTATAACTGTTATGTCTGAACTTCTGACTGCTCATAAACACTCCTCATTTAATGCCTTGTTCTGACTACCCAATTATCGGGCAGACTATAGGGAACAAATGCCGCACATAATGCTATTTTTTTCTGGTGAAATGATTGTTGATGTGGCGCAGACGCCTCAATCATTGTTTATGGGCAGCAGATGGTGCTGTCTAAATAGCACTGTGCTGCCCAAGGAATAATGCAGCTGTAGGAGGGTGAAGAACGATAGCAGCAACCATAACATACTGCGGAGGGGATTGCTGAATGTAAATGCAGCTCTTCACCTCCACTAACAGGCAGGCAGTTGTCTGGAAAGAACGCTTCCTTCCTGACAATCCTCTGCTCTTCAGCGCAGTGTAAATGTGCCTTAAGCTAAATAACCAAGCTATAATGTGAGTTTATGAGCTGTCATGAGCGCAGAGATATGGGTTACAGACTGAGCCCTCAGAGCTGCTGTCTGACTCTAGGTAAACAGAAAGCAATAGTCTGCACACAGAAACTGACAGTTGCAAAAAGGAAACTGCTGAAAATTATTAAACACCAACTAAAAAAAAGATCTTTAGCCCAAAATGAGTAGAATGCAATAATAAAAATGCCCCCAAAAGGGTCAATAAATATAAACTCATTCTGAAACGGTTTATTTAGCAGAGGTTCATATTCTGCTGTAAGTGCCACGAACCATCTAATTCAGTGATGATATTTCTTTGGTAGGTACAGGTCAATACGGATTTTTAATTTAAAGGAGAACTGTGGGTAAAACCTGTATATTGTGTAATTTTGAGGCACATGCGCACTTTCCCATCATACAGCTGATCGGCAGGGGTATTAGACCCCCGCCTATCTAATACTGATGACCTATCCTGAGGATAGGTCATTAATATTAAAGGCCTGGAGAACCCCTTTAATGTCTGGACCAATTCAGTTTGTACAGAGTAAAAGCAGAAATTGCTTGCCACTTCTAAAAACAAAAAAATAATTAGTTTAATTTGGTGCATCTAAAAGGCACATTTACACAGTGCAGGCAAGTAGATAATTATCGGAAAGGAAGTGTTCCTTCTCAATAAATGTCTGCTCGTCAGTGGAGCCGAATAGCTGCATTTACATGCAACGATCACCTCCACTGTATGAGGAGGAGAGATGGCTACTGCCAGCCCAGAAACAATCACTGAGGTGTCCTCACCAATGATCATTTTACCTAATGAACAAGCGATAGTGGTAGCCGATCAGCCCAAATATTGGGTTGTGCAAATCCACCGTAAATTTAGAGAAATTATCTGCACATGAAAGTGGCGTAGCCTAATATACAATATTTTAGCCCAAACTGTGCCACGATTCTAGTGTCAAATTCTGCCACAAAAGTAAATCAACCAATAGATTAGATTAGGACTAGACACTATCATGACTTTGGTGCAGATCTAGACAGCCTGTCCAAATTCATGCCATTATAAGATTAGTAAATATGTCTGGTATGTAAAATACAGAAAATTAAAACTAACAGAATGCAACAAATAAAATACTTATTATTAACAAGACTCCGATTAGAAACAGATTTTAACAGACAGTTTTGGCATTAGACCCAAAGCAGTGAGGGCGGCTCTCTGGCTGTTTTCCTATACCTCTCTGGTGGAAGTAAGAGAGGAAATACTAAAGGAGGACAGAGGAAATGGAAAGCAACAACACGCATGGAAAAGGGTAGGGAACACTAGCAAGCTGGCAGGGAAATAGTGACACTGGAAAAGAGGAAACCAAACTCAAGCATACAGATACACAACACAGCGGTAGGTTTAGTAGTACCACACCGAGACACTAATATCACCTCTCCCTTATTGTGGTAGATCATCAAAAATGGACTTACATTCCCAAATTAGGAATATGGTATAGCTGGGTAATGAAATGGCTTTGACCAGAGCATTTTAGAAAGTGCTATCCCGTACAGTATTGCTCTCTGTGACCTCACGCTGTGCAACGTCAGTTCACAGCAGAGCACAGATTGGGGGTCTTAGAAACAGTGGGGACTTGATCTGAGGTCTGATTGGGGGTCTTATTAACATTGGTGATCTGACGTGAGGTCTGATTGGGGGCCATATAAATACTGGAGGACTGACTATGGGTCTTATTAATATTGGGGGTCTGATCTGAGGTCTGATTGGGGTCGGTTCTGAGGGCTGATTAACATTGGGGGTCTCATTGGGGCTCTGAGCTAAAATCTGATTAACATTGGGGACCTGGTTTCAGGTCTGATGGGTTCACAATGCCTGATGTTACAGCTATATGCAAATGGCCATAATTGATGCTGCTAATGTGTACAAATATGGACAAGCAAGAGTAATAAAAAGCAGTTGCAAGCTTTATAATAAATTACGAAAAAGATGCAATGTAAAGCGAGAATTAAAGTAAGGCAATCTTGAAAACAAATCCATACAAGTAACATAAAAGTAAAAAAAAGGGGGAAAATTTGCTGCAAGCGCAAGCAGAATATGCAACCCTGTGGGAAAGACAACATGCAATGGAGACAGTTTTACAAGAGCTCCCAAGAAAAGAATGCTTTGGGAACTGATTTGGAGGTTATTCATGCAAAAATTCTCTGGAAAATTTGGAGTTCTCTGGCAAAGAGAGGGACAGTAATTTGTGCAGTCGTACATTGGAGACTTCTGTGCTCGGGTCATTCAGATAGTGGCGAGATCTCAAAATACTAGAGAAATATATCAAGTACCCAGTGCAGCTTATATTTATTCTGGGTCCCTGACTGTAAATTATCACCCTCAAAGTATGAACTCTATATCTCCAAGTATAAGATCCATCCATTGCAGGTGGTCTATGTGCAGGGTTCACAGTGAAAGGTACGTGCCACATGAAGAGGAAAGAAGGGAAGAAGAGGCTGGTTTATACCTGTTGTGGTCTGGCTTTTTCCTGTCATGTGAAAAAATGGGGCAGGATTAAAACATACTAGAAAAGGAGGAGAAGGCGTGAAAATGCAAAATAAGAGCAGCAGCATGATATGAAAATCAGAAATTAAGATTGCAGCTAAAGCCATAAAAAAAGGAAAACATGGCATTTTACAATGGTGCGCTCATGCTTTTTCTCAGCCAGTGTCTGCACTGTGCCAATGAAGCCAGATATCCTTTCCTCATTTGGTGATTCATCATCATGAATAGAAAGTCCACATATAATGGCCCGTGCCTTGTGCTCGTGTTATTACCTGTTCCAGGTTTTGAAAGCATTGCTGGCTCGTTTAAACAGGTATCCTTCCATAACAATACCATTTTCTGCGTCCACGTTGCATTCCAGATTGGAGTCATCAGCAGATAAACCCTGCCAGGAACGCAGAACAGTGAGGCCAAGAAATAAAGTACGCAGGGGCACATGAGAACGTGCTAAGATTTATACAGGATTTTACAAGTTTACTATCTCAGGACAACAGATTACTGTACGGAAATCCTTTAGTTACTGTGTCCTGTTATGTGCACCCTTCGCGATATGCTTCAAGAAGCTCAGTGAGAGGCATTCTCCGCCAGGGGTTTCATTGTACACTAAAGCCTGTATTATACTGGCAGATTTCCTGCCATATGATCACTAACGAGCGTTCACAGTAACACTCGTTAGCGATCATCTGGCAGTCTAATACTAACAGTATGGAGAGGAGCAATGGCGTAACAATCACTCCTCCCAATATTGTGGAGGAGACCGCTGCATGTAATAGAAGTGGGCTCCTCCACTAGTGAGCAGGTGACTGCCAGGAAGGAACACTTGCTTCCCGACAATCGCCTACAGAATTGGGCTGTGTAATACAGCCTTAACTGTAGGTCTTGGTTCTTATATGTGACATGGAGTTGTTGTGGCTCCATTGTTTGCATTTTCATTTGAGTTTCAACACTTTTCTAAAGGTTTAACAAGAGCCTACCACAGCATGTCAGATTTAATATAACTTAAAGGGGTTGTCCTGCCATTAATATTGGTCACCTATTGTTGGCATAGGTCAACAATATCCGATTGGACCTGCAGCTGTTTGAAGAGGAGGTGGCGCTACATGCGAGCGCCGCTTCCTTGTCATTACACTACGCGTCATCTCCTCTGTGGCGGTGGTGTAGTGTAATTATTACAAGTACTCACTCCATTCAAATGACTGGAGTGACAGGCAGACGTAATGAACAGGATGCAGCGCTCGCCTGGAGAGCCGCTTCCTCTTCAAACAGCTGATTGGCAGGGGTGCCAGGTGACGAACCCCCACCGATCAGACATTGATGACCTATAATGATGATGGATCATGAATATAAAGGGCAAGACAACCCCTTTAAACCAGAAATTGGTGTAAGTAAGTCCATGCCAACCCCTTGGTTGGTGTACATTTCAGCTTCCGGTGCACGGAGTGCCAGTGATGAGCCTAATTTATTAAGAGGCATTGTTTCAGGTCAAGGAATGTCTGCTGAACGCAAACTATTTGCTAAATCGCTGACAAATATCTTTCTGTCTCATATTATCCTTGAGGGCACTTTACACTGCCCAATGTTAGGGTAGATTATCACTAATAAGTGTTCATAGGAAGGCTTGTTAGAGATAATCTGCAGTGTAAAGGTACTGGTCATGGAATACATCCTAGAGCGCTATATTTCCCATCAAAGACAACAACATCTTTCCACAGATGTGAACACAACCTAAATGCTTTCATACCGTGAATACCATGAACATCTCACATTTTCCATCTAATATTATATAGCTTATTCTTCCCTTATGTAAAGGGACCTTTACTGCATATAAATATCTTTGTATTCAAAGCTTTGAGCTCTGTGCTGGCACCAGATAAATAATTCAATGAAGGGTCTATTTCACTGAAACCGTGACCTTGACTAGAGATCCAAGACAAGGAAGAGACAATCATCCTTACATACTAATCTTCAGTATCAGACTCCGGCATCTTTTGTGTCTTCAGAATACACATTTTTGTGCGCTAGTTCTTTACCTACCTTTTGTTGAATTGTTGAATGTTTAAGCTCCATGTCTCTCTTTTCTCTATCGGCATCGACAACGAGATTCCCCAGCTGTAAAATAAAGTAATAGAGGGATTACAGAAGCAGAGAGACACATACAATGCAAGTGCAACCGTTTCATCCCCAAATAAAATGAAATTTCCTGCAATCTACAACATACATCATAACTGAGCACACCTATGATGGACATATATTTGTATATTAGGGCAGTTAACTAATATAACTCATTATCAGAAGTTCACCCCTTACTAAGTGTATATTCCAGGGCTGCAGATAATAGAAATTCTCAGGCAATACCCTGTAAATAAAGCAACAAAATTTTTTTATAAAAACAGGCCTTGCCTGCCAGGAATTTAAATTCCTATAGCATTTTCCTGGTTTATTTAGTTCACTAGTTCCTGTAAATGAGAACTAGATGAGCGCGTTTACACAAGTAAGGGGACTCCGATGTCACTCCTAATATTCTTAATATAAAGTAGAAGGAACATTAGGGCAGCTTTACTAATCCCAAAATGTAGACAGTGTAAAGTTAGACAGGAAGTCTTAAAGGGTTAGCCCATCTCAGACATTTATAGCAGATCACAAGGATATGCCATCAATGTCAGATAGGTGTGGGTCCCACCTCTGGGACCTGCTCCTGTCTCCAGAACAGGGGCCCAGAAGTGAACAGAGAGCACCATACATGTGTGGCCACCTTTCATTCACCTATTTCAGCAATGAATAGAGAGGTGAAACAAGCCAAGCAATGGCTCAGCTATTTCCAGATTTTCCATACCTATGAACGGTGAGCATGTCGTGCCCCCACGGTGCAGACTCCTTCACTTCGGGGGCTCTGTTCTGGAGATAGAAGTGGGCCGAAGAAGTGGGACCAGCACCTATCTGACATTGATGCCATATCCTAGCAATATGCTATCAATGTCTGAGATAGGAATACACTTTTAACATGTGTTAACTTTATCACAGTGGTTCATGCCGGAATATAAATTTTGCGCTTGGCTGGACACTTTGTCTAACTTTAAAGGGAACCTGTCATCAACTTTATGCTGACCTCACTGAGCACAGCATACATTAGTGACAGAAATGCTGATTTCAGCGGTGTGTCACTCATGAGCTAAAAGTAAGTGGTTGCTGAGAACCAGCATCATAATCATTGCAGTACAGGCCTTGAAAAGAGTCAAATCTACCTGAGAAGAGTCATGGTTATTCATCATCTTCTGCTCTCCCCGCCCCTCGGCAACCGCTTACTTTTAACTTATAAATGACAGACCTCTGAAATCAACTCACCTGTCTCTGCTTTATTCTGCCATTAGTATGGGCAGCATAAAGGTGATGAGAGGTTCCCCTTAAACCACCCATGGTTTGGCTTAATTAGCAACAGAATTTTGTGCCAAACTTTCTGCACAATTTGGACACAAAATGACACGTCTTAGGCCATTGGCGATTTTGATAACCATTCTAGTTCAACATACGTAAAGCAATCTAATCCTTTTCAAAAATATCATCTGTAGCACCTTAAACACAGTAATGTTCAATACACACCGCAGCTGCTGAAGAACCACCATGAAGGATCACCATGTCATCAAGTAAATCAGTGGTTAGCACGTTCAAAGGAACTTACTACAAAAGATATCTTTGACAATCCTCTCCTATTGGAAAACACCTATGTAGCACAACTTACCTTTGCAGAATTTGTGTATAGTTAACCTATAGATTAAACAACTCTCAAGGAATCTGACAACAAAGCCTCATTCCCTCTGTGCCATCTAAATACCAATTCCCCTAGCTAAACTGAGCATTACCGTACACCAAAACCATTTCTCACAGCAGTTTTCTGACCCCTAACAATAAACCTCAAAATTACTAAACAGTAATCAGCGTTATAGACTTTGTGCAATTCCCTGTTGTCATTACATTCTTTTTATAGCGTAAAGAAGCTTTTTACATGGACACATCAATGTAGCTGAGGTGGAGTGCCATACGGAAAAAAAAAAAAAAAAAAAAAAATCTTCTTTCTTACCCAATCCTGATATTTTCATTTTTGTTTACCCACAAATCCTCCATTTCCAGTCAGTACCAGGAAGTAGGATTCAAACTGCTCTCCCTCCTGGAGCCAGATGTTCCCATCGGTCACCCCAATTTGCTGGTGTTGTGGTCAGGAGTAGTCTAACTTATTTCTGGAAATACACGACTCTACAAAGGCTTTGAGAGGAGGCGTGGCAAATCATCCCTAAATTTAGATTTTATTTTTCCTGCTCCTTTCTTACTCCATCTTAGCAACATCCTAAAACATTCATAATGCTCTTCTACCATCCGGCATCTCATTAGTGCAGCTCGAGTATATGTCCCTTTACTGTGGTGTAAAGTGGTTTGCCAAAATTAGAGAGCTCATACAAATGTTAGCCTACATGAAGACAGATGAATACAAGTCCATTTTTTCTTCCTCAAGATCTAGCCCATCCTTCTCTTCCCATCTCACCTTTGTGTTTTTCTCCCCTTCCCTATCTTACCTTACCTGACTTTTCTTCTACCATTCCCCTTAAAGGGATTTCCCACATTTTGTATATTGAGCATTCCAGATAAGTGAATATGAGCTGAGCTGCAGTACAGTGGAACAACCACTACAGAGTGGTCGAGCCTTCCACTTCTGGCTCCATCTACAGTAAAGTTTCTGTCGGATAGGTCATAAATATCTAAACGGTGGACAACCTTTGGTGTTGCCTTACATTTGTAAGACTATTCATAGCCTTCTGCACATCTCCCTTTCTTTCTCATCTTGACACACCCTTTTCTTTTTTGGTTATATACCTTCATTTGCTTCCACATCTGCAGATATCTGTTTACTGCTAATATTCGTTTTCTTGTATAGTTCTATCGCTCAGAGGTCCTTCTTGATGGGAGTGTGTGCCTGGGCAGATCACCGACCCACTCAGTTTCAATGTACTTTATTTCTTGTATTTCATAAAAGGGACACTGGGTGAATTTTGGGAATGTGAAATTGCTTATGCTTCTGCCATTTCCAGCACTGCATACAGCGTTTAAAGGGAACCTGTCATCTCCGAAACACCCCCTGAACTAGAGTAAGTGTTGTATAGTGTAAGTGATGCTGAATCTGAATATGTAAGTTTTATCTTCATACTCGCTTCCATTTCGACGCTGTGCTCCCACAAACCTGCAGTAAAATGCACTCACTGGACTCCGGTGCTCACTCATATAATGGAGAGGACTCAAAGAAGAGTCCACTGAGTGCATTTTACTGCTGGTTTGTGGGAGCACAGCGTCAGAATGGTAGGGAGTATGAAGATAAAATTACATATTCGGATTCAGCATCACTTACACTATACACCGCTTACTCTAGTTCAGGGGGTGTTTCGGAGATGACAGGTTCCCTTTAAGGGACCATACACACTGCATGATAATTGCATATACCTTGTACAGTGGCATCCTAAAGATACTCTATAGATCCAAAGCACCTGAAGGGACTCTGTTCTGTTATTTGGTGCATCTGTGGCAGGCAAAATATTCCTCCCAACAATGTCTCTAGAAGAAAATACATCTATAATACAGCATGTTGAGAACATGCCACAAAATTATCCTCGCAGAAGCTCACAAAGTCTTTGAGAACATTTCTGTGTGGCTCTAAGATCCAAAGCACGCAGGCACAGGTATAGTATGTTCACAGAGCAGAGTGCTGTATTAAAAGACTGAATTATGCCTTTAAGTGTCAGTGAACTTTAAAAAAAAAAACTTTTGATATGTCATAGCGACATTTAAAAGGTTTTGAATGGGTTAAGTGCCGAGACCACCGATCACTAGAACGAGGAGAGAGATGCACTTACATAGCTTGCTTTCGCTCATCACTGGAGGAAATGGGATCAATAGAAAGTCTATGAGCCCATCTTGATTCAGTCTCCTACAGAGGGAAAGAGAGCAGGCCACATGACCGCGTCTCTCTCCTCGTCCTAGCGATTGGTGAGGTTTTTAGCACTGAGATTCTCACCAATCAAAACGTCATATGTCACTATTACATACCAAGAGTTTTTTTAAAAGTTCAGGTACACTTTTAAGGTGGTGTGCCAAAGACATAATTTACAAGATTACCTTTATGCCTACTTTTATGGATTTTTTTACCTGCACACCAACAGAATATATGAACATATTTACCTGTGCCCCTAAATCCTTCATGTAAGGCTCAAGTTCACTGAAAAGGTCATATCCTTGGTGGAAGAAAGCCAGATGGGCATACATAAAAGACAGCATCTGTTAACAGACAGATAAAACATTATTATGCAAGAAGTAACTGTAATACATTACAAGAGAACATGCAGATTTGGGGTCTTTTTTTGTGACACCCCACAGAGATTTTTTTTATGTAAAAGCAGCATGCACATTGTATGGGCAGTCACACAGCACTGGGTGCTGCACTCAGCCTGCATAGCCGAAATGGGAACAATGCATTCAGTGAATCAGCAAAATCTGGTACAAACCCATTCTCCTGTGTAATAAAGAACACATTTCACAATATCTAACTTCCTTCTGGTGATGTTTCTTCCAGATATTATATTTTATTAAAATGGCCAAATGCAGAGAACAGGTTATAGATCTCTGTATTACAAGCAGCTTCATTCAGCTCTGCAGCAGCTCACAAAGGAAAAGTACGGAGACACCGAAGCTCAGACCTAAGCTGCAGACAAGAGGAATGTCCAGAAATCAATAAGCCTCCCCTGAACCAGAGAAGGCAGATGTGCAGATTCTGCAGACTCATTACTCTACCAAGGAGCATTAATGATTTCAGAATCCAGCTTCATGATGGATTGAAGGAAAGTCAATCAACTAACAAATGGCAGCTTCTGCAAGAGAACCATATAGAATGAAATATCTTTAAAGGCTATAGACACTTTGAAAAGCATATTTTCATTTTTGGGCTAAAAACAGGTTTCAAATTGGTCTCTATTAAAAATGTTCATGGTTTGTCTTTTGCAGCCTGCATGTTTTTATATATATTGCAGGCTGCTCTGCTGACTCAGTCTGTTAGGGGTTGTTCACATATCAGTTATTTCCATCAGTTATTGTGAGCCAAAACCAGGAGTGGAGGCTCCACAGAGATAAAGGTTATAAGTGGTATAATGAAAAGATCTGCACCTGTTCTGTGTTTTTGACCCGCACCTGGTTTTGGCTGACAATAACTGATGGAAATAACTGATCAAATAACTGATATGTGAACAACCCCTAACTCATCTCTGCTCTCATAAGAGCTCAAACATTCAGGGGCACATTTATCAAGACTGGCGTTTTAGACGCTGGTCTTAATAAAGCCCCATAGCTGGCAGAGGATCTGCCGAAAATATGAAGGGGCGCCGGCCTCTCTATAACTTCGGCGCATCCAGTGACAGTTCTAAATGTAAGCCAGCTTCCGAGCAGTCTTATATTTAGGCCATTTTCTACGCCTAAAACAGGTGTCCCGTCCCCTTCCCCGCTCACAATTTTAGGCCTGGATTGAGCAGAGAGAAGTTGCAGATAGGTGTATTTCAGGCACAGATGGCTAATATAGACGTATTTCAGTATAATAAATGACCCCCTCAGTGAAGCTAAATTGATATAATTTTGCGCAGATAGGCCTTTGTGGCTAGATCATAAATTTCATAGACTTAGAAAGGTTGTTCTGTTTCAAGATATCAATGACCTAACCTCAGGATAGATAATATATGATCAGTGGGGGTCTAAATGCCAGCAACCCTACCGATCAGTGGGTTGAAAAGTCTGCAGCGTTTTGTGAGTGTTTTTATGCAATGTTTGACGCCGTATGTTTTTTT
Source organism: Rhinella marina (assembly GCA_900303285.1). NCBI lineage: Eukaryota > Metazoa > Chordata > Amphibia > Anura > Bufonidae > Rhinella > Rhinella marina. The sequence goes on from ONZH01022727.1 coordinate 275,487, forward strand.
TTTTTTTTTTTAACAAACCATATATTAAAAAGACCTCTTATTGGAAAAGTCAATGATTTAGCTGAACAATAGTCTGACAGGGATCAGGTACAGTGCAAGTTGGGTCTTTAAAGATGGCAGCCACTATGGAACAAAGCGGTTTCTGCTGTTTTACACAGCGGAACCCCGGGGCTAATGTTTGCGATTGGCAATAAAGCTGATTACAGATATTTAATCCCCCAGATGCCGTGTTCAATTGTGACCACGGCATCTGAGGCAGCACCGAGCTCCAGGGGCTCGAATGGCTTCCCATCGCTTATAATGGTGGTAGTAGCTGCCTAAACAGTCTTATTCTTGCGGAGGCCTGCAGGTAGCAATGTTCCTGTAGGAATATATAAAAATATGCATTCTTAAATAAAATAAGTCTACTGGAGAAGCAATCTAATGACTGCATCATCAAGTCCACAAGGGGAACTTTTAAAAAGTGTAAAAATCCCCCCCCAATTTTTTTTTTAAGCATTAAAGCACAAAAAAAAAATTATAGAAATGTGTTATCGCCATTATTACACTGACCCAGAGAATGAAGGTAACAGGTCAGTTTTATTGCATAGAGAATGCCGTAAAAAGGAAACCCATAAAACTATGGCGGTATTGAGGTTTTTTTTCCAGCTTCTCACTACATCATATGCAATGTTATATGGTACCATTATAAAGTACAACTTGCCCCAGCTATGTGAACAGAAAAATAAAAAAATATGTTATGGCTCCGGAAAGGCAGAGAGTGAAAGACAGAAATGCAAAATTGCCGTGTCTGGAAGGTGTTAAAGTGTTATACTGATCTCACAGATTGGTGCCAAATCTCGAAGACATGCCACAAATGTCAGACAGGTGTGGGTTCCACCTCTGCGACCTGCTCCTATCTCCCGAACTGGGCCCCCAAGTGAAGGGCAGCACATCGCACATCCGTGCACTTCTATGGGAGTGCTATTTTCGGAAGACTCATAGAAGTGGAGAGTGCACCACGCATGCATGGCCACCTCTTCATTCACAGCTATGGGACAGCCGGAAATAGGACACTACACTGTGCACTCTCCTTCCCTTTGGGGGGGGGGGGGTGTTCTGGAGACAGGAGCAGGTGAGATCCACACCTTGGTGACACTGTTGGCATAACCTAGCAATATGCCACCAGTGTCTAAGATGGGAATAGCCTTTTGAGGTATCAGGACTTTGCATGTACAGTGTCGCTGCTATTGTGCACACTGATAGATCATGTATGTTTTTCTTTTCTTTTTATTACTAAATGTATATGTATAATAAGTTTTTAATAAATTAATTTGCACTTGTTCCAGTAATTTGGGAAAGTATTTGTGATATGGAGTTAAAATGGCCAAATAAAAGCACTTGTGGTGTCCAGAATGGAACTGCTTTAATAACTATTTATGTAAGTGCTTTTTTTATACATTTGGACAAAACACTAAGGTAAGCAGTTGTATATTCATTTCATATTGTGTAACATAACTGCACTGAAACACTATGGCCTCTTTTCTGTGACTGTTCCCATAAGTCACTTCCTTTGTTCAGCTCTGTGCATACCACATGCTGTCACTATGTCAGACAATAGGTACAGTGTAGGCTGTACTAAAACCATCAAGAATATCTGCCCACAGTATGCCTCGGAATAGGCAAGCCTTACACGGATTTCTTCTTTTGTTTTTATAGCAATATATACCTGAAGCGTGTGGTCAAACGTGGAGTGACTGTGGCCTAGTAAGTTAGTTATTTATCTGTCATTACTCACAAGCTTCTGACATGTCAGATGAATCTGGACTATAATCATGTGTATTCTGGGTGTACATGTTCTCCATTATATTACCTGGAACTGCATTTATCCCTCTGTATGTAATGGAGACAAATTGATGAACTCATAAGTTATCAAACATTTAGGCCCCATTCACACGACCGTATGAATGGGGCCGTATCTATTCCGCAATATTGCGGAATAGATGCGGCCCCATTCACTTCTATGGGAGCGGGCAGCCGCCAGCCAGCTCCGTGCCGCGGCTCCGCATAAAAAAATAAAACTTGTCCTATACTTGTCCGCATCGACGAACAAGTATAGGCATTTTGAATGGGGCGCCCAGCCGCGTGTTCCGGGCGGCAGCCGTAGTATTGCGGACCCGCAATATTATGGCCATCTCAATGGGGCCTACTTCTTTCCATTGAATTAGTGTGGCGGTTTGGCATCATACTCATGGCCCATATGTTCTCAGGATAGCACAGTGCCTATGTGGGGCCTAGTAGTTGCCAATCAGTAGCTCACAAAATGCGCAGGATGGAGACTGGAATTTCCTCTTAGTGCACTACTATCCTGTCACGGTATACGGCTTACAGCACCTCCGCAGTTCATGGTGGTTGTGAATCATTACCTTTCGGGGCATTACAAGTTACCCAAGAGGCTTACCCATCACCAGTTTGCAAATATTTATTAAGCCATCATGCCTGTAAGTAACAGCAAGTCCAGAGGGTCACAGACCATGGGAGGGTAGATGGGCATGATTTATAACACAAGGAGAAGGTGATGTTAAAGGGTCATTCTCATTTTAGACAATGGGGGCATATCACTAGGATATGCCCCCATTGTCTTATAGGTGCGGGTCCCACCGCTGGGACCCGCACCTATTTCCAGAACGGAGCCCCCGAACTGAATGAGGGCGCACTGCTCATGCGCAGCCGCCCTCCATTCATTTCTATGGGGCCGCCGAAAATAGCCGAGCGCTGGCTCGGCTACTTCCGTCGGCTCCATAGAAATGAATGGGAGCGCACCGCGCATGCACGGCCCGGCTCCCATTCATTTCTATGAGCGGCGCGGGGAGCTGCGCCTGGTGGTGGCCGGACCCCCGGAAACCTGGGGTCCTCCAGGCGCAGCACTCCACGCTCCGTTCTGGATATAGGTGCGGGTCCCAGCAGTGGGACCCGCACCTATAAGACAATGGGGGCATATCCTAGCGATATGCCCCCATTGTCTAAGATGAGAATACCCCTTTATGCCTGCACACCAATGTAACCATTTTATAAAAAACAATTTAAAAAATGATTTTTAGCTCAACATGAGTACAATGCAATAAAAATGCCCCCAAAGCTGTACATAACCTTTAAATTAGTTTTATGGTATTCAGTTATTTTTTTTTAATATGTCACATCACACTACTGTAGAAATCAAAAGCTCTGTAAGAATCACATCTTAACAGGTTATCAGTTAAGTTTGCATATACTTTCCAAATACTTAAAGAAGAACTCCCGCAAAAAATTTATTCCATGTCCTCCTAGAAATGTACATGATGTAATCTGCAGTGAAAGTCATTTTCTTACCAGTAGCTGAATTTTTGAGTTATATCATCCTGAAGTTTCTTATCTGTGTCATGTGACTAGGAATTAGACCCACCAACTCACACAGTACCTTATGTGTGGACAGGAAGTCTAATTCTCTATGCATTCCTATGGGAGCCTCACTTTCAGTCTCATAGGAATGAATAGAGAAGTGACTGGCTTTCTGTCCTGGGTCAGTTGGAGGTCAGGGAGTTGGTCACATGACCCAGCTACAATAAGAAGAGAGTGGAAACTCTCACTACAGATTATATCATGCACCTTTCCAACAGGTCAGAGAATAAAAATTTTTGTGGTTCTTCTTTAAGTTTCCAAATACTTACAGATTTTAAAATTTCAGACCTTCTTTTTGATTGAAGCACATTGATCTACAAAGTAAATTTAAACAGCCATTAGCGCAACCAAGTTGGTTAGTTACAATACAATCATCATTGCTTGTCATGTATATTTGATGAGGACTGACTTGTCATTTAGAAGAGGTCTACAACTTACACTGCTGAAACCGCATAATTACCAATCAGTCAGTAAATCAATGAGAAAATCATTTAAAGGGGTACTCCGGTTATATACAGAATAAGGGATAACTATTAGATCGGTGTGTTTCTACCACTGGGACCCCGTATTCCATGGAGCCCCCCCCCCCCAAAAAAATAAATAAATAAATAAACGAAGCGGATGGTCAGGAATGCGCACCCACTCCATTAATTTCTATAGAGTTCCAGAGATAGAGTACAGCACTTGGCTGTCTCCCGAACTCCTACAGAAACAATACTTAGGATCATGATTGATGGGAGTCCCAAGGGTGGAAACCCACCGATCTAATAGTTATCCCTTATCCTGTGGATAGGGGTTAACTTTATACAACTGGAAAACTCCTTTAATTAGTCCACAATCAAAGTAGACAAGCAACCAGTGACATTTGTAGCACAAATTACCAGGTTACCACTACAGAAAACCTCAGTTTTATTGAGTTTATTTATATGGCACAAATATTCTGCAGCTCTGTACAGAGATTGTCATCATTCAAACCAATTCCAATTCTAAACTACCCTATGACTTTGGAGTATGGGAGAAAATCGGATCACATGGAGAAAACCCACGCAAACACATGGAGAACATACAAACTACAAGCAGTTGCTCCCTTTGGTGGGATCTGCACCTATCGGACATTTTGTGGAGCATCGTATGGATAAGGCTACTTTTACACTGGCGGCAGCACGGATCAGGCGGGTGAACAGCCCCTCCGGATCCGTGCTGCCGCAGGTGCACGTGTGGGGCCGTAACTGCACTACGGTCCCACACGTGCCAGACACTGTCTTGAGGAGGAGGAGGGGTTACTACAAAGGGGCATGTGCAGGGTAAAGCCAGGATTACCTGTCCCAGCAGCTCCAGATGAGACGGACACTACAGGAGAAGGAGGATGGAGCGCACAATGGGAAGATTCCCCACAGCGCCCCCTGCTGGAGGGAGAGGAGGCGGCTGAGAGGGAAAAGTGCAAGGTGACGGTTCCATCATGAACTCCATTTAAAGTCAATGGAGGACGCATCTGTTCGGTGTCACACCGAACGGATCCGTCCCCATTGACTTGCATTGGGGGTCATGCCAGATCCGTCTTGTTCCGGAACCCCAGACCGGAGAGCAAACCGCAGCATGTTGTGGTTTGCTCTCCGGTCTGAAATGCTTTTAGGAGCATTCCGTTCTCTTCAGTTCAGTTTTGTCCCCATTGACAATGAATGGGGGACAAAACTGAAGCGTTTTATTCCAGTATTGAAGCCCCTATGATGGAACTCAATACCGAAATAAAAAAAAAAAACGCTAGTGTGAAAGTACCCTAAGTCATAAATGTCCCAGATTGGACAAAACCATTAACCACTTTTTGTTAAATAAAAGTTAAAATAAAAAACTTGTAATTTACAGTATGTGAGTTACCTGTAAGACATAGTCCAGTGCAATATGCCGGAAACATTTCCGTGTTGCTGTCAGAATGTTTGAAGCTTCTTCAACTTCATGTTGCTTAGCTTTTGGCACCTGGGCATTTTTTGCAAGGGCATTTTCTTTCTCCTCGCTAACTTTATCAAACTGCTTTTTGGCATCTTTGAACTTTCTAAGATCTCTGTAAGAGAAAGCTCAGTTAGATTATGCTGCGTATAGTAAATGCCACTTAAGACAAGCCACTTACTAATTTATTGTTATTATACATATTACTTCCTTTGCCGACTTTGATTAATTTTTCCATTACATTATACACTGCTTGTTTCCATGGTTACGACCACCCTGCAATCCAGCAGCGGTAACCGTGCTGGCACTCTATACAAAAAAAGCACCAGGCTATGTGAGCTCCCACGGTCCTGGGCACCAGAGAGGCCGGCACTTGTGATGGATTGCAGGGTGGTCATAACCATGGAAACAAGCAGTGTATAATGAAATAGAAATATGGATCCTGCCAGGAAAGGAAGCAATATGGATAATAACAATACATCAGTAAATGCCTTGTATTAACTTTACCGACATGATAAATGCCCCTTGCTGAAGTGAGATAACCCCTTTAAGCATGGAGAACACCTCTTTACTATACTATGCCTGGCTACTATAACACTATAAGGTACATGGACACCTTTCCATTAAACAAAACATGCTGCACTTCTGCTGTAACCAGAACAGAAAAAAGTATAAATCATAAACCATTACTAAAAAAAAGTTTCATAAGAAAATGACAATAGCTTTTCCAACTTCTGCAGTCATCTTCTCAGTTCAATAATGGTCTGGAGCTGATCTTAAATCTCCAGACAGCTCAGTATAGACAGCATTGCAATTTCTTTCTTAAAGGGAACCTGTCACCATGAAAAGGTGTTTGAGTTGCAGGCAGCATGTTATAGAGCAGGAAGAGCTGAGCAGAGTGATATATAGTTTTATAAGAAAACATTCAGTAAAACTTGGAATTTATTCATTTAAATTCTTGCTCATTCTGGGCTTTGACGTCCAGGAGGCGGTCCTATCAGTGATTGACAGCTAGCTCTGTATACAGTCAGAGGGAAGGCTGTCAGTCACTGATAGGACCGCCTCCTGGACTTCAAACCCGGAATGAGCAGGGATATAAATGAATTAAATACAAGTTTTAATAAATGTTTTCCCGCAAAATCATATATCAATCTGCTCAGCTCCTCCTGCTCTATAATATGCTGCCTGCAGCTTCAATTGCATTTTCCTAGTGACAGGTTCTCTTTAAGTTTGTGTTTTCATACATTCTACTCATTTTTAACACATTTTTCACAGTACAAAAATATGAACATTTCAACAATGATCAAAATATGTAATGTGCAACCGACTTACTCTTTAACAAATGTCTGGAGTTGCGTTTTAATCGATCTTTGGGCTTGGTCAAAAAGGATCTAAAATAACAATAAAGTTATAAAGTCATATGATAACGTATTTGCTTCTTTTATTAACTGCCTCTTTTTTGCACATTTGCCCCAATCAAAAGGGGTTGTTAAATTACAAGGCAATCTAATGATTGTCAATGGGTTACGATGCAACACACAAGGCGTGACTGTGATGCGACAGTCCCCCAAAAAATCCAACAGACCACAATGCGAATCTTACGTGACTGCGACTTCTCCTGCTTTTACAGCCAAATCACAACCCTTAAATAGTTGTATGTTTACATGGCTGTTGTGTGGCACATGTTGCTGTGTAGCTGCTACCTTACTGTCCATAGAGGTCATAGAGTGAGGCTCACCACTACTATGTGCCAACACCCTCTGCAGCATACATTAATGGTCACTTATTTGAATGACTGACATGTAATGCTTCTTATCTGTAAGCCTAGACATCACTGACTGCTGAGAGTAAAGGCCCTTTACATAGGCAGATTACTAGGTAGCTCACTAGTAACAAACGGGCATAGGAAAGCCCATTCCTGGTAACTGGCCAGTGTAAAGGTGCCACCGCTCCCCCCGATTAATGAACAAACTCTCGCCCAATGGATAACATCTTTGATGCAACACATAATCATTGTTTGCCCCATGTATAAGGCCCCATTCCTATGACTGTCTGTTTTTTGGAAGGCAAACTGTGTATCCACAAAATACAAACACCAGCCGTGTGCACCCCTGATTTTAAAAGGGTCCATGTGGCCAAAGACAGGACATGTCCTATCTTTTGGTACGCAGCCACACGGAAGGGTCGCACTGCGATGTGGGGTGCACATGATCGGTGTCCATGTTTTGCAGATCGGTGGGTTGCGGTCCGCAAAATGGTCACGGTCATGGTAATGGGCCCTAAACAGGAATGTGCTGCAGCCAAATAATGAATCTGTATGGGTAAAGAACAAATGTAGTAGTGATGGCTCATGTCCATGTAAGTGAAGAATCCAGCTTCTTTCTAAAAGGAATGTGCCTTCATGAGACATCCCCTATCCCAAGGGATTTACCACTTCTCCTCAGGTAGGCCGTCACTCCTGATGTGTCTGCTTTAGCCAATACTTGTATTTCCTATTCATTTCTTACAACTCTGCATTGTGCTATTCCTTGGTTATTCCTCCTACAAATGTATAAATAAACTGATAACTGAGTGTTACCATTTCCCTTGTTAAAGGGGTATGTTTGTACACAGTCTGCTACTGCCGGCACTAATTACACAGTGTGAGAGTTTGAAGAGAAACACCCATAACTGGTACCACCCACCCAGTTGTCAACTTGTTCATACATTTCTAGTAGGAATAATAGAAGAACTGGCATAAATTATGAGAAATGTACAGGAGGTGATGATCCCGTCCTTGCTTTTTAAAAAAAAAAAAAAAAAAAAAAAAAAAAAAAAAGTGTTGAGGGTGGCGTAGAAATACCAACTGCAACTAAATTTAGTCACAATGGTGTTTAAAAATTCGCAAATTCAGTTTTAAACAAAAAAACAAAAAAACAAAACAGGTGTATGGGGAAGGAATTGCATTGTTCTGTCAACGGGCCTTTACGACTTTCACTAGACAGAAGTTACATAGTAGAATACTGTGGTACATGCAGAACCCACACAATTGGTATACTTACCAAAATGCTGCGTGATATAACAAGGCTTGCACCTATGTACAAGATCCATCAACTAGAATCACAGAGAACAGCTTCCTTCTCTCTGCTTCCAAGGAGGATATCCTTTTCCTTATGTATTATCAAGTCGACCCAGGAATTAGCCCAGAGCAAACAATACTCTAATTAATCAATGACATGTCTCTGATACACAGATCACCAAATACTATGGTAGCAAGTAAATGATGAGCTGTACGGCATAACAGGCGTTCACAGTAACATCACTGCCTGCATTGTCTAGACCAGTGGTGGCAAATCTATGGCATGGGTGCCAGAGGCGGCACTCAGAGCCCTCTCTGTGGTGTACCAATATGCCTTAGACTATTCCTGCCATTCATCACTATGAAGGGCACAGGTAGTGCACTGAATGTAGGCAGGTTATTATAGCTAAATGATAAAGTACATGGAAGATATACTACATTGGGATGTTGTATTCAGGTTACATTGCTGTGTTGGCACTTTGCTATAAATAAGTGGGTTTTGGGTTGCAGTTTGGGCACTCGGCCTGTAACAGGTTCACCATCACGGCTCTAGACTTTCTACTTACTAACCATCATCAGTACCTAATAGTTTTTACTAAATAAAGGAGGAGTTAAAATGTAAGTGATTTAAACATTTAGTCATTTTGAACACTGATCTTGGGCAAGACTCTGGTCTTCAGAGAAATAGGAGTTTGAGGAATTAGCCAAAGGGTTAAGCCTTATTCACACGTCCGTGTCCGTGCTCAAATCCGTGAGCAGGTGGTCAGTGAGGCATCCGTGAAGGATCCGTGTTGGGTCCATGGGTCCATGTTTTGTCATCCGTGTTTCACTGACACTGAACAGCTGAAAAATAATTCTCAAAGCATCTCTTCTTAATAATCCATGAAACACGGATGCAACACGGATGACATCCGTAGTTTTCACGGACTCATTGACTATAATTGGCGTGAGGGATCCGGGAACAGGGATCAAGATAGGACATGCATCCGTGCTAAAAACACGGACCCACGGACCGTGCTCAAACACTGATGTCTGAATACACACATTAAAATGAATGGGGACGTGTGCTGTCCGTGGAGAACACGTACAACACACGTCTGTGAATCACTGACGTGTGAATGAGGCATTAAGGAGAGGGTAAAGGAGGGGGGGGGGGGATAAGCTGCAAAATCCACTGGACCGCTGCCAGTTTCCAATAGCTCTGGACTATAATAAAAGTCTCCATTGTACCTGTACCGTTTTCAGAAGCATCCATACTGGGCTATGCTGTGAAATCTGACCACATCCAAGGAGAATTGTGCTAATTTTTAAATGTGTTTTTTTATATCCCCTATTGTTTGGTCCCTGGTGAAGCTTCTACGTTTTGGGGGAAACGAGCTGGAACCGATGAGTCCGTAGGGAGATTACAGGATGTACCAGGGTGAGGCTATAGGTTACAGGGCATCTAGAGTGGGGTCTAAGAATAGTACCACACCCCTTCCAGACTGACCTATTATCGTCCCACCATGGGGGAGGGACTTGATCCTCCCTTTCATTTACACCACCAGTATTTCTTGCTATTTCTTCATTTTTGGACATTTTTGCTATATCTTTGTATGGGTACATTTTATTGATATATTAGAAGTTACAAACATGACGTTAAGCTTGGGAAAATTCGAACATCATGTGCTCAATGGATTGTCTATGGGCTAATTCATCTGCTGGAAGGGCTTCCTTCAATACACTTAACACAATATGACTGGATTTTCCACACTGTCCGAGGTTTCTGAAGCACAGATGCAGAGGGGAGCTTAGCACTATAGCCCATTCTAGCTACAAATCCTCAACCTTTATTTCATTGAGTACTCTTATTAATTATTAAGAGACAATATTATAAGCGGTTGTTCAAGGCTTAGAAAGAACGGTCAGGGGAAGGGAATAGTGTTTAAAGAAAAATCTGAGCATTCTGGTTGCAGCGCTACAGCTCCCATCCCCCCAAAAGTATGGCATGTCCAGTACATGCACATCACCTTCATCAGTCAATCAATGTCCTCAGTGAGGACGTGTGCAGGAACAGCACGTTACTGTTGATGTGTATGACATGTGGTCCTGCAGAGACCTGAAGCAGCAACTACAGGATCAGCGGTGAAGGAACCGGATTCTCTGACCAAGTAAAGTTTTTGAAAATGTTAAGGCTGTCAATCTATTTATTAACTCTGTGCAACCATACAATGTGCATGAGGCCTAATTGGATTCAAAAACAGGGAAAGACTCTATCCTTTATATGTGTCCTCCATTTATGATCTGTTCCTGGATTTTGCTTCAAAAACTGCATAAAAAACCTTAAAGAAGAACTCCCGCAAAAAGTTTTATTCTCTGAACTGTTAGAAAGGTGCATGATATAATCTGTAGTGATTGTCATTTTCTTATCAGTGAGTGTTTCTGTGAGTAAAAACCTCTCTTCTTATTGTAGCTGGGTCATGTGACCAACTCCCTGACCTCCAACTGACCCAGGACAGGAAGCCAGTAACTGCTCTATTTATTCCTATGGGAGCCTCACTTTCAGTCTCATAGGAATACATAGAGAATTAGACTTCCTGTCCACACATAAGTCTATGTGTGAGTTGGTGGGTCTAATTGCTGGTCACATGACACAGATAAGAAACTTCAGGATGAAGTCAAAAATTCAGACACTGGTAAGAAAATGACATTCACTACAGATTATATCATGTACATTTCTAGCAGGACATGGAATAAAATTTTTGTCGGGAGTTCTTCTTTAAGGGTAAATGCACATGATCATGATTGCGTGCGGATTTAAAGTGTGGATTTGCGTGCAGAAAATCTGCACCGTGTCATGTACATTGTATTCTGTGAGAATTTGAAATTTTTATACACACGATGCAGATTTTTTTCTGGGCAGATTTTTACCCATGGTGCAAATTTTAAAATCCGCATCATGTCAATCTATTTTATTTTTCCTGTCCGGATTTTCTCCATTCTCTTCAATGGGGACAGTAAAATCTGCAGGCGGAAAATCTGCACCGAATCCACATGTAAATCCGCACCAATTTATGCGGATTGGCCACACTGCTGCTTTTTCAGTGAAGGAGACCCCCGCATTTACATGCGGCGATCTCCTTCACTGTATGAGGACGAGGGATGGCTATTGCGTCCTCATTCAGATACATGGTTTCCGAACAGCAGTTTGCTGCCCAGAAACTATGATCGGCGGTGTCTGCATGAACAACAGGATCATCCGATAAATGAGCAATTTGCTCGTTCATCGGCTGCACATTTACATGGACAGATTGTCGGTCCCGATAATCTGGATGACTATTGGCTCATGTAAATGCAGCTTAAGAGTTACTATTTTCCCAGTCAAAGCCTACAAAAGGGAATTAAATGAACACTCCAGGAAAAAAAAAAGGATATTAAAACTAAAAGCGTGACTTACATTATGATAATTGATCATCTCCTGCAGACTGTCAGAAAACTTTGTCAGGCTGCTCTGTGGGAGAAAACAGATGTAATAAAACATAAAATATGGAATAAAATATGAAAACTCCCCCTGACACTGATAGCTTTCATTTGGTTATCTCCTCCTTAATATACAAGTGAAGGCATTAAATGGGTTCTCCGGGAATTAAGAAAATGAAAATACGTAAATATTACTTTATTATAAATATATTCCCAAATACCTTTCATTAGGTATAAAGGCTCGTTTTGTCTGGAGAGCAATCATTAGGAGAAACAAAATGGCCGCCGTCCTATTAGTACACACAGAACCTGTCCTAATCACACAGGAGGACAAGTTACTTCACAACACTGAGGTAAAGAGCTGCCTCATCCTCCTCTCTGCTCTGCTTGTCAGGGATTATGATCCTAAATACAGTTTAATATGATATTTATCTGAATCTTTGTGAGAATGGAGTGTCAGGACCGGCAGTCATTGCACCCGTTCTGCTGGTCCTGCCCCTGACTCTGGTGGCGAGGTGGTTGCCCGTGGTCAGGCTTCGTCCACTATTTCGGCAGGCTCCTCCTCCAGCCGGTGGTCTCTGGCTGTGGATGCGCGTCCCAGGCAGGGGACGCGCGCAACGGTCATAAGTGCCAGGGACGTGGCTGGTGCGCACTCTCGCTCGCGGCCTGTTACTGGTCGGCGGAAAACGCAAGCAATATAGTGTGTTTATTTTCTGTTCATTGGTATCTCATGAGTTAAGTTTTTGTTCCTTGCTTCTCCTCCCAGTCAGCTGGTTGGGTGGGGTCTGCTAGGTATTTAAGGCCCTCTAACTTTTACCTAGCTGCCAGTGTTTGGAGTTTCCTTGCTACTACCTGGTTTGACATTCTTGCTCTGCAGTTTAGACTCTTTATGTTCTTTGACCCTTGGTGTGTTTTTGACTACTTCCCTCTGCTTGCTGATTTTGTTCCTGACGTACTCTCCTGGTTTTGATGCGGCTACCTGACTACCCATTTGGTTCTTGTTTGTCTTCCCATCCCCCGCACTTTTGTTAGTGTATTTCCAGTCTTCAGGTTGTCGGCTCAGGGGTTAGCCTGAGCGGGCAATAGGCAGGGAAAGGGGTTGGGATTAAGCTTAGGGATCACTTACCCCTTATCTGTGTATCCCAGCCCTGACATGGAGCTCATGAGGAGACATGAAGTACAGAGAGGACAGACTGCGGTAATGGAGACTGCAAACAAGAGCTGCTGCTAATTACCACATCTGCTCATGAACTCCATTTCTACAGAGATTCATCTGAAGATCTTACCAGCTGTATTCAGGACCATAATCCCTGATAAGTAGGAGAGGAGGATGAGGCAGCTCTTTACCTCAGTGTTGTGAAGCAACTTGTCCTCCTGTGTGATTAGGACAGGTTTTGTGTGTACTAATAGGACAGCGGCCATTTTGTTTCTCCTAATGATTGCTCCCTAGACAAAACAAAACCATTATAACTAATGAACGGTATTTGGGAATATATTTATAATGAAGCAATATTTAAGCATTTTCATTTTCTTAATTCCCGGAGAACCCCTTTAAGCTCAATATTATACCTCACACCAGAAAGCATAATTTAAGAAAAAAAATGTAATCTGTACTTGTATTCACAAAAAAACTTCAAAGGAATGTGTCATCAGTAATGACCTATTGTTTAAAGCTTTTATGTTAAATATTCCTCAATGACCTCTGCACCGGTCACACAGCATGCAGAGGACACTCTCCCATAGACCTCCATGAACATCTGCTGTCCGTAGTGGCCTACAGTTCATGCAGCTGCTGTAAAGTCTGTCTCTAAATTGCTGTTAACAGCAGCTCAAACTGCCACTCATAATCATGTAAAGAAAAATATCAGCAATCAGAAAATAAAAAGGGAATATTCCTCACGAACTCACCAACTGCTGGCAGACTCCCTTTAATTGGTTAAAAAAAAAACACAATATAGATGATTTATTCCCTCGATAGGTTTTCTAATCCTTGACAGCCCTGTCTACATGCTGTTTGCAGTATTTCATCTCAGCCTCATTCATTTCAATAGAGATGACAATCGGGTGTGGTGCTGTTTCAGGGAAAATAGCCTTTTTTTTTTTTTAAATCCTGTAAAACCCCTTTAAGTTTATTCCCATTTAGGATACATCCACATATGTGCATTAATTCTGGTTTCTGTTCCAGCTAAATACCAGAACTGAACGATCCAGCATATGAAAGACACTGCCAGCGTCCGATGGATCCCAATGGAGTCAGTTTGGTGTCCTGCGTGAATACCAAAATTTTGCTGGACATACAACTGCAAGGAGGTATTTTGTTCTCTTTTGCCGTAACCGACAACGAAGGCTCTTACTGGAATCTCTGCCACAGATATGAACCTTGCCTAAGGCTAGGGCTACATGGCGACAGTTCTCGCGCGACACCCGTCGCAGCCAGGATCCCTGAGTAGCGGGGATCCCATAGATTTGAATGGAATCGCCACGGTGGATTTCTTGCGACTGCTGCAGCGATCCCATTCATTTCTATGGGATCCCCACTGCTCAGGGATCCTGGCTGCGACAACGGTCGCCGTGTAGCCCTAGCCTAAGACACAATAATGTGAGCTACAACCTGATACCTCATGTGAAGGGGAACCTCAGACTACACTCCAGGTATAGCAAAAGACAGTGATTTATTGCTATACTATGGCAAGACTTATGCCAAGGAGAGCGGTCAAAGACTGCATGTTTTACTTGTGGTGCTCTCCTATTAGGTACAAATCAGGATAATTCAGAATTTAAAAAAAGTTAAATCCTTTCTTTCAGAATATACAATATATGTGTATATAAGACCATGTAGCAACCTATGCATAGGTTATATAATAAAGAGAAGTCTGCTCTGCAGTTGAATTCCATGGACAATACAAATTATATGTGACATTTCAGTTCAACCATGAGCCTTTAGGAGCAACGGGGGTGTTGCCATTACACCTAGAGGCTCTGCTCCCTCTGCACTTTGATTGACAGGACCAGGCAGTGTAAATGTCATCACACCAGGCCCGGTCAATCAAAGCTGAGAGAGTGCAGCAGTCGTAGAGAAGGCAGAGTCTCGAGGTGTAATGGCAACGCCCCCATTGCTCCTAGAGGCTCATTTGCATATAATCAAACATAATTTTTTTGAGCAGTCCAGTCACATATAAACATGGGACCAACACAGATTCCTTCATCTGCCAAGTGCACATGTAACAGGTCAGCCAGCTTCACAAGTACAAATCTGCAGACAGATGCCCTTTAATGTAAAAGAATAACCCTTTGTCCTCGTTATCACATACGGTGAACAGAGCGCCTCCTGTTTGAGGGGTCTGTTATCTATGTGCACAGAGAATGAAGGACAGATCTGTGTAGCTTCTCTCTCTTTTGAGCAGATGCTGCTTACTTCAACCACTTCATCCTTGCTAGAATACTGGGCCAGGTCCCGGACTCCATTCATAAATTGTTTGTTGGCAGCACAGAAAGCCTTTCCCGCATCGATCATTCCAATGCAGAGTTTCACCAGCTGGGAGGAAGAAAGGACAATGTTTATCAGCTCAGATAACACCCTTGGTCGTGACATCATAGGCCGGAGCACTCATTGTAACCACCACTGCCTCCTCAAACGGGGGTGCTGGGTGTTGGACCGCCACAGATCGGATGCTAACAACCTATTCAGAGGATGGGCCATCAGTTACAAACAGTTGGATAACACCTTTGAAGGTGTAAACACCAAGGTGGTCAGTACTCAACAGATGCTGGGAAGCATACATCAATGGTGACATCAGTAATGGAGGAAGTAACTGGCTTTGCCTTCTACTTGGATTTTAATAAAAATCAGAATTGGCACCCTGGGATATAACAGCATAACACGAAATAGACTTAGAATCTGAACAGTAGTTGTTGGATTGTACATCTTGAGGCAAGTAACTTGAACAGGTCTACATCAAAAGTTCTAGTGATATAAAGACACTTTACCTTGTCAAGCTTCTGCTCAAGTTCAGCTACATCCCCTTCTACGTCTTCTAGGGCTGCTCTGTAGGATTGAGATCAGAGGTGGTTAAAATAAGGCATAGGAACAATAAGCTAGATAACAAAACACCCATTCTTCAAGCAGGTTACCAATGGAAGAAGCTTTTCTGCCTTGTTTCACCCCTGTTATAGATGTAGGTTGCCTCATCACATACACACAACCTATTACTGTAGTCATGACATGCATCAGCTTCTCAAACAGCTAAAAAGCAGGTCAAAGATGTGTGCACGCCAAGTAGGAGAATCTCTGCCTAAGGCTGGGTTCACACCTGGTGGGCACTGCAGAGCCAGGGTGCACACATCTACTTACAAGTAGAATGGCTTCTCAAACTGACTGCAGCTAAATGCAGTTTAATTATTAATGGTCATGGGGTAAACTGTGCAGCCATTAACAACGAAACTGCTCTTAGCTTCAGTCAGTTTAAAAGCCAATCTGATTTACAGAATGGTCCGATGGAGAGCAGTCTTCATCCGTGCACCTTGCCCAGTACCGCAGTTCAGACCTATTCACTTAAAGGTGGTGCTGCGTCTGGTAGATGTGGAAGGAAGCAAAGGAGAAGCATCATCATTACTGGTGCTCCACCATGCCTTTCTACCCAACATCTTCTAGATACAAGAAAAAGAGTTGGAAAAAAGAGTGTAACAGAAAAAGTAACACATAAGCTTATCAAAAGACGGCATTCAGCTTGTATGCTGTTCTTAAAGGGGTTCTCCAAGACAAGTACCCATGATCAGGTGGTTAGATGGAGCGCAAAGTGAAAAAAAACAACAACAACAACAAAACTCACAAGGGCTCTGGGTCCAGTGCCCAGCTCCCGTCTCCACTGCTTCCGATCCCTGCAGGACAGGAAGTGCAACGTACTGTCCATATGCACGTCAACACCGCAAGCCAATCTATTGCCTCAGCGGTGACCTCTGCAGGAACAGTCCAGAGGTGACCAGAAGCAGTGGAGAAGGGAGCTGAGTATTGGACCCAAAGAGCTTGTGACAGGCAAGTCTTGGCCCAATGAGTTCTTGGTCTCAGAGATCCCCCTTAATGTATTCTTTGCGGAAAACTGGTGTCAATACAATGATATCTCCCCCAATGAGCTGGCCACAATTCTCTTCTGTCTCAGTACTTTCTGATCAAAATCTAAACGTCACAAAAAGACTCTGAAGCAGAAGGTTGGAGAATGATTGTAAATTAACTCTTGGTAAGATTATCAGTCAGATGAGTAGTAGGGAATACTGTGTGGCCATATAGTGCACTGTAAAGAAAGCCTGGATACAATCAGTTTGACTTATGGCGGGAATGATAACTGTGTTACTACAAAGCTTGTTCCAGATACTCGGCCCATATGAAAGGTGCCGCAGATCAATGAACGATGGTTTTGCTAAATGATCTTTGGTGCAGACACCTCAATCACCATATCAAGGTTTCCTTTCCGATAATTGTCTGCTCGTCGGTGCAGTTTAAATCCACCTTTAAGGTGGCAATGTTTTACCTGATATGGACCATACTATTAATTATCTACAAGTACACATCACATACAACCTACACAAGTGCGCCTAAAGTCAATGCGCCGCTCATAGGTGGGAAAGGAGCTGACGGAAGTTATAGGAGACATGGATAAAATTATGAGGACATTGAGAGACCACTCCAAGAGCAATCATGATCAGTGGCCAGGGAAGAACTCAAAAAGTCACATACCTGTATTAAATATCCTGCTGGCCATTACCCCTGGCACATAAGTTGTTTTTTTTGTTTTTTGTTTTAAAGGGATTGTCCTGCCATATATATGTGATGACCTATCATCAGGATACTTCATCAATATCTGATCAGCAGTGGTCCAACACCCGTTCACCCGCCAATCAGTGCTGCTTCCTGGTCATTAGACTACACATAAAGTGAACGGAGTAGGTGCTCGTTATTACAATGCACTTCCGAGAAGACAGGCAGTGTAATTAACAGCAAATGACGCTCGCATGAAGTACCGCCTCCTCTTCAAACAGCCGATTGGCGGGGGGGCCCAGTGTCAGACCAGATCAGATATCGATGACCTATCTTGAAAATAGGTCATCAATATACATGGCCTGGCATCCCCTTTCCTCGCTTGTTTCTAATTATGGTATTTTCCTGTGCAGCATTTTTCTATAGTAAGAGAACTTTTGAGTAAGGCAATGCACATTAGCAACCATAATGAGGAAAACATTTGACATTTAACATCTGTGCTTCTATGGCCTGCCTCACATACCACCAATGCCATCTTATGGGCACATAATGGCAGTGGGCTGCTCACCATCCTTCTCACCAGCCTTTCTTGCTATAGTCAGTTGAGCTATTTTGGTTCTCTTAGCTAAGCCTGTAATTAGACAATTCAATGCTTCAGAGCACATGAACAGACTAGATACAGCCCCGCACTGTAAATGGAGTCATTTTCCACACCAGTATATGGATGATAGGAGATTAAACAGGAAACTGCCCATTTACACCCGATGAACAGGCGGTCTAAACAGCACTCAGCTGCCCAGGAACAATGATTTTGTATGGGGATGAGAGAGAGCAGCAGCCATCACTTGTTCTCATACTGTGGAGGGGATTGACGTATGTAAATGCAGTTCTTCACCTCCACTTAACGAGAAGCCTTATACTTATTGATGACCTACCCTTGGGACAGTTCATCAATAGAAGATCAGCAGGGATCTGTTTTCGGGTCATATGCTCCCTGAAACCAATGACTGGCTTCAGCGGTGACGCATAAGGTGGTTGATTGCGATATGTAGTAGTCAAGCCATCATTGTACTGAAAGCAGGGGTGTAGGCCGATCTGCTTGGGGTGAGGGAGCATAATCTAAGTGGACCCTTTCCTTAGAAGATGCTAAGGTTATAAAATATGTATATTTTATTCTATATTCCACTGTAAAAAGGTCACTGGTGTGAATAAGTTGTGATAAGTAATAAACTGTTCCTCCACATTAGATCGAAGGACAATGAACAGACGACGTAGATCAGATTCTAAACAATGAGCCCATAATTAACTACAGGGACGTATTATTAATTATCTACAAGTACACATCACACCACCGTCAATGTAATCAATGTCAAGTATATGGTAAAGAGCTTATACAATGGAACTGCGTCTACATAATCAGGAGCCCATTGTCCTAATCATAGAGAAACTCTGAATATAAGGACAGGAAATCTACCAGATACTGAATCCTCGCATTCTCAGCGGGTGTGGAAATATCAAAACCCCATCCTGCTTTCTCTGTTTGCCACAGCTTGTGTCTAGATTACATTACAAATTCTCATGCATCGTGACACTTGCTCAGTTTAACCCTACGGATCCTACAAGCATATAAACACCAAAAACTGTTAAATACAAATATTCTATTGATTGAACAAGAATAGAATAGAATTATCATCAACTTCACTCGTGAAAAATGTCCAAAAGAAGAAACCAGAAATGGCAATATTTTTGTAAGGGCTCATGCACACGAACATGTGCCACCCGTGCCGTGCATCAATGCACTGGCTATGGTTTACAGGCAGCAATACGGGCACGGACTGCACATGTACATGAGCCCCTAAGGGTTAGTTTCCCACCTGCAGTGTGAATTCTGGCAGGCTGTTCCGGCAGACAGTGCTGGGAATCAGCCGGACACAAACTGCAGCATGCCGATTCTCCGCATTCCCTCAGCTGGACATTTCATCTGCATCCGGCAGTGCCAGATGTGGTGAATTCAGGCAGGATGTTCTCTGCCGGAACAGTCTGCCGGAATTCACACCACAAGTGTGAAATTAGGCCTCTTTCACACGAACGTTGTTTTTGCGGGCTCCGATCCGCATTTTTCACATGAAAAATGCGGACCCATTCATTTCTATGGGCCCGCAAAAAATGCGGACAGCACACCGTGTGCTGTCCGCATCCGTTGCTCCGTTCCGTGGCCCGCAAAAAAAAATAGAGCATGTCCTATTCTTGTCCGTTTTGCGGACAAGGATAGGCAATGTTACAGTGGATCCGCAAAAAATACGGATGCCATACGGACGCCATCCGTTTTTTTTGCGGATCCGCAATTTGCGGACCGCAAAACACAACGTTCGTGTGAAAGAGGCCTTAGCCTAAGAATTGTACCATTAAAAAAGACAGAGGAAAATTCAAGGCCCCATTCACATGACCGTGTGCATTCCGCATTTTTTTTCTCCTATGAAAAAAAAAAAAAAAGAATGGGTCCATATGGTTCCACATTTTATCTGCAAAAATGCGGATAAGATGCGGAAATGTACATACGGTCGTGTGAATGGGGCCTAAGGAACAAGCTTTGGCTAATCTCTAATTCACTAAATGTAGGCTGGTGTCACAACTTATTGTGGGAATTTTTTTTGAGCCTTAGCCAGAAGTGGATTCAGCAGGAAGGAGAAGCACAAGTCATTCCTTTATATTTCTAATTCTGTTCCAACCCACTTCTTGTTTTGACTCAAAAACTGTCACAAGAAAAGCTGCATGTGACACCACCCCATTTAAAATTTTGGGAGAAAATTACTTAAAGGGATTCTGTCAGCAGCATTTCACATATTGAGTTATTTATACCATCGGATTCGGCCAGTTATAAGCAGTTCTAAATTGTAATTGTTATAGGTCACAGAGGCAGTTTTTGTGTTAAAAAAATGATTTTTAGTAGCTGTCACTCACTATTATAAGGAGCCCAAGGGGAGTTGCCAACCGTTGCAGGAGCCCGGGCTCGGCGATTCCTTGGAGCCCAGGCACGCCCACCTACTTAATATTCACTTCACTGACTCGCTCAGTGAAGCTTCGGCACGGACGAAATCCCACGCATGCGCAGTACATCAAGAGGCCTGCGCACGTGCAGTCTGCGGGCACTGGCCTCTCCTGATGTACTGCGCATGCGCGGGATTTCGTCCGTGCCGAAGCTTCACTGAGCGAGTCAGTGAAGTGAATATTAAGTAGGTGGGCGTGCCTGGGCTCCAAGGAATCGCCGAGCCCGGGCTCCTGCAACGGTTGGCAACTCCCCTTGGGCTCCTTATAATAGTGAGTGACAGCTACTAAAAATCGTTTTTTTAACACAAAAACTGCCTCTGTGACCTATAACAATTACAATTTAGAACTGCTTATAACTGGCCGAATCCGATGGTATAAATAACTCAATATGTGAAATGCTGCTGACAGAATCCCTTTAAGGCCTCTCTCATACAAGCCATACACAGTGTCAGGATCTGTTCAGAAAAAAAAAAACTGATGGTTTTGCACGCAAGTTCAACCAATTGCATTCAGCGTTTTTCCGCCCAGATTGTATCCGGATTGCATGTCTTTTTCACACACGTGAAGAAAAACTGAAAAATAACAAACAAACAATCTCCTCTCAACTATCAGTGAAAACGTAATGAATCCGGAAGCCTTCCGTTTTTCATGCACGATTCATTCAATTCCATGGAGCCAGAGATGTGTGAAAAACAATACCGAACATGCTGTGATTTTTCCTGAACACAGACATGAAGCGTGAATAACAAAGCTCATGTACACAGACCCAGAAAAGAATCTGGACAGAAAACTCGCTTGAGTGAAAGAGGCTTAAGGCCATGTTTACGGGTTCTGCACCCAAATATTGAGTGAATGCGCTGACAATTTAAATTAAAAAAAAAAAATTATATATATATATAAATATATTTTGTTACTGTATATCCTATTCATAGGCTGCTCTCACAGGAGCGTATTGAAATCCATTCGTATTCTGGCTCGGATCAGTATTGCTTCAGGATTTCATCAGGATTTACATGCGTATTCCTCCATCCTTGCACTTTTGATGCACTCCCATAGACTGTAATGTGTGTATTTGGAAACAAATCCGCACAAAACTCGGACATGCCGCGGATTTCAAATACTGATGGAAATTATACGCCCATGTGAATAACTATTCATTAATATTGGCATTGGATTCTGGTACATAAAATCCGGGCCATATACGGATTGCAAATACGCTCGTGTGAAATAGGCCTTAGGCTCTGAATAAAATCTGCAGAGTATTGCACGCAGACCTAATTTCAGTAACTGCAGCTTCTTTACTGGCGCTGACGCTACTCTGAAAGGCTACATTCATACGACCGTTTGTGCATCCGCAAAACACTGATACCGGCCCATGTGCGTTCCTCCGCAATTTGTGGACCGATCATTATCCTTATCATAGAAATGACATGTTCTAATTTTTATTTTTATTTTTTTTGCGGGGCCACGTTACGGAGCAATGTGTGTGCTGTCCGCATCTTTTGCGCCACTATAGAAATGAATGGGTCCGGATCTGAGCCACAAAATATGCAGATAGGAGGCCGCAAAAACCACTGTCGTGTGAATGTAGCCAAAAGCTGTAGATCTGTATGAATCTAGATCAACAGCAGCTTTGCTTCTGGAATATACTGAGCGTGTAAACAATAAGACAAGAGAGAGGGATACAGAGAAAAAAAAATACTTCAACAGAACTTATATATATTGTGAATTAAATTAATCTGATATCAAAACCTAATTACATGACTGGTAAAAATAAAGCAACTATCACATTTGATATTTCAAATATTTTATATTTGAGGCACACATATCCAATATCCATTACACTTTTACACACTTTATGTTTGATTGATAACTGTGCTGTTTTTGGAAACTTGTGGATTTCAAATGAAAGGAACCTGTCACCGGGAAAATGCAGTGCAATCTTCATTGTGTTATAGAGCAGGAGGAGCTGAGCAGATTGATGCACAGTTTTACTGGAAACGATTCAGTATAACCTGTTATTTCTTCATTTAAATCAGTGATGCTCAACCTTCGGCCCTCCAGGTGTTGCAAAACTACAACTCCCAGCACGCCCTAATAGCTGTAGGCTTTCCAGGCATGCTGGGAATTGTAGTTTTTGCAACAGCTGGAGGGCCCCGCAGGTTGGGCATCCCAGATTTAAATCTCCCTTCTTTCTGTGCTTAAAGGGCATTATCCAATACAATGCCCCCTGCCCCCCATATGCTGGGCCCCTCACACTGAATATACTTACCTGGCTCCCCACACTGCCACTTCTTCCCGTGCGCAGATGAAATCATTGGGTGTCGGGGGAGAACCGATCGCGGGTGACACTAGAGAGGCTAGCTCTTAATCTCCCCCCCCCCGGATGTTTTCATCCGCGCATGAAAAGCAGCAGCAGAGCAGGGAGCCAGGTATGTATATACATTGTGAGGGGCCTGGCACATTTTTTATAGACTTGGATAACCACTTTAAGAGTCCAGTAGGCGGGCCTATTCTGTCTGGTGGGACTGACAGCCTTCTCTTTATATGTATACCGCTATAGCTGACAGTAAGTTATGAGGCTACCTTAAGCCTTCAACGGGAGACAAAGGAAATGATGTGGTAAGCACAACCTGCTCTGAAATGTCACTTTTCTTGATTCGCTCCTCGACACTATTTTTCAGCAGCATTTCTGCAGGAATGACTCATAAGCAGATGCTAGGCCACTACTTTCTACTTCTCAAGTCCATGAACTGCATTGAGAAAAACAAACAAAACTGGATACAGATGTTCAGAGAATGCTTTATACATGACGATTTTTTCATCCTCGTTTAATACTTTTTCCATTGGATTCTGCCAAGTAAAACATAACTTAAGTAAAACATCATTTTAATACACAACATTTATGGGGGGGGGGGGGGGGTGATAATGCTTTTATGGCCATTGGTTACAGATGTCGTAGACAAACATGCCGCATCAGGCAATATTGTGAAAAACGAAGAAGGTTTTACAGCTTAGGCTACTTTCACATCTGCACTTTCCCTTTCCGCTACTGAGATCCGTCATAGAATCTCAATAGCGATGGAAAACGCTTCCGTTTCGCGCCCATTTAAAACAGAGTGACCAGAATGCATTCCGTTCTGTTTGGTTGCGTCCCCATCGCGGACAGAATAACGCTGCAAGTGGTGCGGAGCAAGACGGATCCATCATGACTCACAATATAAGGCTACTTTCACATTAGCGGCAGGCAAGTGAACAGCCTGCCGGATCCGTGCTGCCGTTAGTGCACATGTGCCGCCGGAAGTCCGCTCTAGCCCCATTCACTATAATGGGGGCGGGCCGGAGGTCTGGCCAAAGCACGGAAACCTGGATAAAACTACGACATGTAGATTCGTCCCCCGTTGACTTTCAGTGGTGTTCATGATGAATCTGTCTTTGCTATGTCAGAGATATACAACCGGACGCAGACAGTTGTATTATCAGTAACGGAAGCGTTTTTACTGATCCATGACGGATCCAGCAAATGGTGTGAAAGTAGCCTTATATGTAAGGTCATGTTCACATTTTTAGGACTATTATGTTCTGATGATACTTTTCCCAACTTTTTGGAACTGGGAAAAAAGGGACATGTATATGCCGTGGTCTTACAAGACGTGATTATCTCCTCACAACCGACATGTGCATTTTTTGGATCTTGTTCTAGGGACTGGTAAATATTCCAGGGAAGTTCAAAGTTTCTCTAAACTACGTTGAGGTCAAATGTTCACACCAGGAAATCATTTAACCATTCACATGCCTCAGCGACAATTTACAGCCGGAAATAAAAAGGAGCCTTTAAACAAGATGCCCTAACAAACGCAGGCCTCTCCTAGTTTCCCTCGAAACCCGTAACTAATCTCTAAATTGTAAAGTATAAAAAAGTAGTAATTACTTCAATTTTGTTTCCTTAAAAATGCTGAATAAAAATGGCTAAAGGAGCTAAAGGAAGTGTGCCGGGGTGCAATTCACTGTTAAACCAGGCACAGCGCCTCGTAGGGCTAGCTCCGCTGAATGTATGGATAGCTTTCATTTGCGCTAGGTTTACACTAGTGTTAGATCGTGCAGCCTGTTTCAGTGGCCTGTTCTGGTGTAAATGCCGGCTGTTAGACGAGCAAAAAAAATGCTGGCAGTTCCTGGCATTATTCGGCTACGCCAGAGATGGTCAACTCCGGCAAGCTGTTACCCTACCAGAAAATCCTGCTGAATTTCGAACACTAATGTGACCAAAGTCTTAGTGACCTCTTGATTCATTCTGGAGAAAGAGTACTTCTAATCTATATGTAAATGAGCCGTTAAGTGCAGTCAGGGCAGGGCCAAGGCACTCTGTGCACCCCCTGCTTCCATAGCCAGCCCCTTCCTCTCTTTCCAAAATGACAAGGCTAGGTTGCCACACAGTCATCTTGGCTGGCCGTATCTGTCAAGAAAGAGACAGAGGGGCTCGCAGAAGAAGCAGGATGACCACTTAAAGGGTTATTCTCATTTTAGACAATGGGGGCATATCACTAGGATATGCCCCCATTGTCTTATAGGTGCGGGTCCCACCGCTGGGACCCGCACCTATTTCCAGAACGGAGCCCCCGAACTGAATGAGGGCGCACTGCGCATGCGCAGCCGCCCTCCATTCATTTCTACGGGGCCGCCGAAAATAGCCGAGTGCTGGCTCGGCTACTTCCGTCGGCTCCATAGAAATGAATGGGAGCGCACCGCGCATGCACGGCCCGGCTCCCATTCATTTCTATGAGCGGCGCGGGGAGCTGCGCCTGGTGGTGGCCGGACCCCCGGAAACCTGGGGTCCTCCAGGCGCAGCGCTCCCAGCTCCGTTCTGGATATAGGTGCGGGTCCCACAGCTGGGACCCGCACCTATAAGACAATGGGGGCATATCCTAGCGATATGCCCCCATTGTCTAAGATGAGAATACCCCTTTAACTGCTCATGTGCATATATATTAAAAGTACCTTTTCTTCAGAATGAAGAAATAGATCACTTAGGTCTCATGCACACAACCGTATGCATTTTGCAGTCCGCAAATTGAGCATCTGCAAAATACGTATACCATCCATGTTGCATCCACATTTTTTGCGGACCCATTGACTTCAAATGGTCCATGGTCTGCATTTTGTGAGAAAGTAAAGGACATCATCTATCTTTCCGCAGACTGGACATACGGATGCGGAAAGCACACAGATCATCAGTGTGCTTTCCGCATCCGTATATCGGTTCCGCAAAAAGATAGAATATGTCTATGAAAATGAGGACCACGGACCCATTGAAGTATTTTGCAGATTCACAATTTGCAGACTGCAAAACGGATACTTTCATGTGCACCAGTCCTTATTCAAATGAAGACGACAAACAGAAGGGAATATGGCTGCAGGAGCTGTAGAAAAAAGAACTATACAAAATCAACACCTCTCGCAAAATTGCTTCACGTTTTCACTAAAGAATTATTTAGTGTATAAGAATATATTTAGTGTATATCAGCTGTATACATATGACCAGGATCCCCAGCTTGTATTTAGTGAGCAAACTAAATTTGTAAATCTATCGTCCCGAGTAGTTTTACTTCCATATGAGACGGAAAGCATGATGTTCAGACTAGATCAGACAGCCACAAGAACGTGTCACAAGACCTTCTGGTCGGTGCTTCAGAGTCTTCCCTTTGCATCATGTGGAAACAGCTCAAACATACAGGCAAGACTCAGATCTGCATGTCACAGAGTATACGGACACAGCCGTGTGCATGCAGTTCTTGGTCCGATTCAGTGTTTTCATCAGTGTTTTCCATCAGTGACTGTGAGCCAAAACCTTCCCATTATACCTTATCTCTCTAAAGGCTCCAATCCTGGTTTTGACTGACAATCACTGATGGAAATCACTGATCAAACACTGACATGTGAATGAGGCCTCATTAACACATCAACAGTTTTCCTCTGACTAGGCGTCAGTGAAAAAGCAACAGAAACATCCACTACTTTGGTCCGCAATGTGAACTAAACACACTCATTCAAGTCTATGGGTCAGTTACACATATGTCATCCATGTCCTGTCAGTGGCTTTCACTGACTATCGGTAGGAGATGCTCTGAAGGGTCTCTTTTCAGTCTAGCAGTGCATATGGAATATGGATGACACAAGGGTATAAAGACCAAACACTGGCCCTTCACAGATGAAACACTGATCTTCTCTCTTCTCACTGATTTCATCATGGACGCAGACATGTGAAGAAGACCTAACATGGATTTTCCTAAGAAGATTTTGTCACATTTCTTACAGTCTCCAGTTCCCTTCCAGTGAACGACTCCATCAGACATGATGCAATCAGCAAATTTAGAGGCCGAGTAAAGCGGCCTACAAAAATGGAGAAACCAAAGCACTCTGCATCTGAAACTGGGAAGTATATCCAATGGTCTATAGATGACCTCAGCTACACAAGTCTTGGGGGAGATTTATCATATGCCATGCAACAGAATGCCAAAAACTCACAAATGGTCATCCAAACTTTTGGGCAAAAATGCGCAGCTTTCTGCCCCTTCTCTGCCATGTTCACCACTGTTGCTACAAGTGGGGTGAATACGGCTGGAGGGGCCTAGGCAGCCCAACACATTTACTATTACAAACACCAGTTTTCTGGCACAAATAATGCCTGAAATCTACGCAACCTCTTAGCCGGTGTAGCTTTCAGATTCTCGTGCAAGGACCAGCCAAGTTGTGGCCAGATTATTAAAGGGGTTTTCCCGGAGTTAACTACTGATGACTTATCCTCAGGATAGGTCATCTGTATCTGATCGATAGGGGTCCGACACCTGGGACCCCAGCTGATCAGCTGTTTGAGAAGGCACCTTTTCTCAGCTCACCAAGCACAGCTTTGTACACAGCGCCGATCCTAGGCCACGTGACCGATGAATGTGACGTCACTGGCCTAGGTAAAGATGAGAGACGGCTGCAGCGCTCACGGGAGTGCCGGTGCCTTCTCAAACAGCTGATCGGCGGGGGTCCCGGGTGTCGGACCCCGACCGATCAGATACTGATGACCTATCCTGTGGATAGGTCATCAGTAGTTAACTTCCAGAAAACCCCTTTAAAGGGAACCTGTCATCAACTTTATGTTGACCTCACTGAGGACAGCATAAGTTAGTGACAGAAATGCTGATTTCAGTGGTGTGTCACTCATGAGCTAAAAGTAAGTGGTTGCCTAGAACCAGCATCATAATCATTGCAGCCCAGGTCTTGAAAAGAGTCAAATCTAACTGAGAAGAGTCATGGTTATTAATAATCTCCTGTTTTCCCCACCCATCCCCTGATGATTGGCAGTTCTCTCCTAAAGAGAAAGGGAGAAAACTAGGTAAAAGACAGTCAGTCATCAGCAGGTGGCAGGGAGAGCAGGAATTCATGAATAACCAGGACTCTTCTCAGGTGGCCAGGACTCTTTTCCAGGCCCAGTCTGCAATGAATGTGATGTTGGTTCTCAGCAACCACTTACTTTTAGCTTATAAATGACAGACCTCTGAAAACAACTCACCTGTCTCTACTTTACTCTGCTGTTAGTATGGGCAGCATAAAGTTGATGACAGGTTCCCTTTAAGTGGAGCATCAGAGCATTCCTTGCTCAGACATGCTAAATGAGTGAAGATGAGGTTATGTCCAGGTTCAGCTCTGAAATTGGACAACCCCTTTAATAATTTTAGTACATTTCACACCACCACGCTCGAGATCAAGACTGGCACTAGAAATGTCAGACTTGATAAATCTCCCCCAAAGTGTCTAAGACATAATGGAAGGAAATACATGAATACGAAAGAAAAAAAAAAACCAAAACACAGTTCACGGGCACCAAGATTATATAGAACACATAAAATATCTATATATATATATATATATATATATATATATATATATATATATATATATGTACAAACACACAGACGTATATGTAGACACTGCCACCCCATGACGCAAGTCTGGGGAGGACCACCTATGAAATACATACACAGCTTTATTTCCTTCCTTCATCAGATAAGCTTCTTTGAAGAAGTTTCCCTTTTTCCTTCTCACAACACAAAGAAGTAAAAGTAAGAAAATGTATCAGAGCCGAGGTTATTTAATAAGCACAAATAACAGAGAAAGAACATGAGGTGCGCCAAGTGTCAAATGACAATTCAGCTCTGCTGCATAGGACAAGGCATTCCTAAAATATGCCATAGAGGTCCAACCTATGTGACCTTTGCTGGACCAAAGTCCCTTCAACCTTTCTACCGTACGGCAGTGGTTCCACCATCCTTCATGCATCTACTCATATATGACCCCATTCACATGAACAGGACTGTACTGCAGCACCCTGGAGAGCAGGAGGCCAGGAGAACCTTCTAGTGGAGAATCACTGAAGGACAGTCTCCCATCAATCACTAAGCAATATCCTAGTGCCAAGTCATCACTGTGCTGGGAAGATGAATTTCAGTCTCACAATGCCTTGTACTGTCATATTAATTTATCAGTAAGACCCCATACGATTCATGTTTAGGTGTAGATTTCCTGTATGCAGAATTCCCTCAGATGCGGTGGACGGTATCAGTACACACAGACAGCATCTCACCAGCGGATACAATCAATGTCCAGGACCAGACGGCTGCGACCACCTCCTATCCTTAAAATTAAGTGACAGCAGCTCTAAGGCCTCTTTCACACAGCAAGTTTTCCGTCCTGATGTGATGCGTGTAGTGAACACATTTATTACGCGTCATTTCTGCGACCACATGTTCTATAGTGTACCGTTTTCACACAGCCCCGGCTGCATAGAAGTGAATGGAGCTTGTGTGAAAAAACGGAAGACATTCGGATACAGTGCGTTTTTCACTGATGGTTTATAGGAGATGTTGAGTGCTATTCTTCAGTTTTATTTCATGCATGTAATCCGAATACAGTCCGGACGGAAAAAACGGAAATGCTGAATGCAGTCGCAAAAAAAAAAAAAAAAAAAAATTGAACACATTCTGACACAATCCGTATCGCTTGTGTGAATGAGGCCTAAGAAAGCTCTGCCTCCACCTGATTTTTGTTGTAGGCCACATTTTCAGCCACTGCGATACATCATACAGGTCTGTCCTCAGATAACCCCATTACCGCCTGTCCTGTCCACACGTGGAGCACGTCTCCTGTGGATTTTCTGCATCACAAAACCAGCAGCGGCCAAAATCCACATCAACCAGAACTGCTGCAGTCAAGTTACATGCAGATATTACTGCGGAATTTTTTACAATTCTCATCCACTTCATTGCTACTGAAAGGACTCGTTCACACAGCGGAGGTGACACTGTCAAAATCCGCCGCATACATACACTGTCAGAAACTTCAGCCGCGGTTGTTCATTTCAGATGCCATAAACTCACTCGTGGCTTAGCTTCATTGACAGGAGATCAGCTACAGCGGACAGCAGTCGCGGCTTTACCACACCAAGAAGGGACACTTCCATGCTTGTCACCGGTCCATCTTTTAACCACTGGGCCGCGAACTTCAGCGCTGCCTCCTATTGACAACAAGGCTGACAGCACGTGCAATGTCCACTCCAAAACTCCAGGCGGCAGAATTTGCCATTCACACGTGATGAATACGCGGCATTGTGCGTTCATGCTGCATTTTACGAAATGTAATCCACACGATGTGTAAAAAAAATCTGCAGCATAAACCGACATGCAGAGCGGATGTGAAATCAGCCGCATGTTAATTTACGCTTCGGCCTTCCCCTGCGGATTTCACCATTTGTAATGTAGAGAGTGAAAGTCGCAGCAAAAGCTGCATTAACATGTACAGTATTTACCCGATTTGATCTGTGATAAAACACGCAGCAGACTTTTCCACGTGTGGACGCGCCCTAAGGCTACCTGCACACCTTGTGGATTAACCATGGGAAGCCCGCAGTGTAGGGGCTCATGCACACATGTGCCCATGCTGCGGACATTTAGTCCACACCACAATAAAATAGAACACGTGTTGAGGCACGAACCGAAATCCCACGGAAGCGCTCCAAAGTGCTTCTGTGGGTTTCCGCTCACACTTATGGCTGTGTGCATGATTCCTTAGGCTACTTGTACATGGCTGTGAACTGCTCCTGCAATATTTCCACACTAATTTCTGGGAAGATTTCTGTGCACGCGTTAGTTGCGGTTTTTGGTGCGGATTTGATACAGTTTTGCCACAGATCTTTTGCATTGAAAGGGGTAAAATCAGCACACAGAAGAAGATTTCAAAATCCACGCGGGAGGTCAATTTCTACATGGAACCAAGAGGCTCAGTGTACATGGGATCTGTCTAATCTCACACACTCCGCTGGGACTGTATTACACTGTGGATTTTCTGCATGGAATAACGGCGTGTAATCTGCACCGTGTGCAGGCGGCCTTTACTACCTGCGATCTTGAGGAAGCCACATCCCTGATCATGGCAGATCTCTATGTATGCGGCTGATTTAGAAGTACAGAAGAAAGCAGAGAGATCATCACTGAACAGAGCCAATACAAGCTTCCAGCAGCTCAGGGTACGTATCTGCATCCTGCCGGATTTCACCAGATCTGGTAGTGCTGGATTCTACCGTTCACTGCCAGATCCCCTTTAATTATAATGGGGTCCAGCTGCTTTCCAGTATAAATGCCGGGTTTCGAATGGACAAAAACCATTGCATGCAGCTGACATTTATGCCAGATCAGGCAGTCCGCAGAGGGGAGCGTACCCTCAGCTATGCCCCCTATACTGTGCACAAGAGCAGAGTAAGAAAGTGACCGGTGGTGAAGTGCCTGCTGCTCGTCACACTGATCGCTCCAGGGAAGGAAACCCAAATGTCACAGCACATCACAGCAGATGCCAGGGGCAGGTATCTGCCTGCATATTCACCTGCCCCCTCCTCCACAGTCTGACACCCTGCCAGCTGCCTGGTCACACTGTACCACAGCCATCAGAACACTTTCTCATACTGTACCCACTGTGCCAGTACTACATGACCCCCTGGAGTGCCACACACACTCCTGCAACCTGCGGCACTACAAGTCACAGCCTGCCCTATCACAAAGGTCACCGAATACCCACCAGAGAGAAGGCTCATGTCCCCACAGACTACTTTCCCCCAGTTTCAGAGTTCTCTCCCCCACCCAGTAATACAGAAGAGAGTTACCTAAACCTGGGCGAGTCCTTCAGGCACTCCTCGAAATCCACCGTCACCTTCATGTCCCCGGCCTGGAGCTCTACGGGCTTCGTGAGGTAACAACAGGCTCACGGGCCGCGATCTGTGTGCAGAGCCGGACAGGAAGAAGGTAACGGCGGCCGCTATGTGGCGCTGCTGCACATGTCCCCGCTCCTACAATCCTCGCAGCAGCTTCCCTGCTCTCCTGTATAGCAGCGTCACAGCTTCTCCCCGCCCACTGAACTTTGAGTGACAGCCAAGTTAGCTAATGAGGAGGTGGCCCACAGTTCAACAGAGGGCGCGCCTGGTTGCCAAGTGCAACAGGGAAGTGGGATGAGTCACCCTGGAGGAAGGGAGGGACAGGAGGCCTGGGAAAGGCTAGGGCGAGGTACAGCGGGGATTAGTGTTGTGGCTGAGAGGAGAAAGTACAGTATGAATGTGGCCACTAAGTAATCGCTTCTCGGCCTTTTGGCTAAGATCAAGTGTAGTATCTGTTCTTATCAGTTCTGGCAGTATGGTCCTTGCTGTCAGACTGTAGGATGGAGAGGCACGTGGAACCTCCTTGGTGGACGGCCGGAGCCTGTGAAAGCCGGGCCCCGGGCTATGCGACCAGGAGGTATACGGATCTTATGCCGGAGGGCCGGGTAGATTGAAAGCCCAAGGTGCAGAAGTGCCCCAGGAGTGGTGACCCTGGGGTGCCTGAACTCACTGGGGGTGGGATCCCACTGAGATTCACGCACATTTGCACAGCACTTCACTTCATTCTTTTGAGCACACACCTCTCTTTGCCTGGTTCGGCTCGCTGGACCATACAAAAGAGGAATTTTTATAATTCCGGCCGAATGACCGGGCCTTAGGGCACTCATTCACTTTATTTATTTATTTTTATGTCACTGTGTGTCACTTTCCACGTTGTGTGTCACAAGGATTTTGAGGGTTATGGCGCCCTAACGGGTACCCCCCTCGAGGTCTAGGGGGAGTGTGTGTGGCCATTTTGGTTCCGCACTCCCCTGCAAACCCCATGGTCTCCCCTTCCGGGGGGGGACCAACCGATTGTTGAGCTCCGTGCCGACTCACCCGGGGTGGCGCCTGGGTGAGGAAGCCGGAGCACAGACGGGGCGTACCCTTGGCTTCGGCTGAGGGTTGCCCATTTGGGTGTACACCCGGCTTCGGCTGGGGTCACCATTTTTGTCCGAGTCCCTTGCAGGTGCCTTCTGGCCCGGAGGGATGAGGAAGGTTCTGGGGGGCCCTTCTTCTTTGGAAGAGGGCCTGCGATGGACCGTAACCTTGGGCACGTTTTTGTGTGGTCACGCTGCACGATTTTGTTGCACATGGTTTAAGTAAAGCACGCTCCTTGGGCTTAAAAAAAAAAAAAAAAAAAAAGTGGCCACTAAGTAACGTGCGTGTCATAGAAGTGGTGCGAACATGGCGGCTCAACTATTACATTCGCCTGTGTTTTTCACGGAAATAAATTCATGTAATTTTTGCATTTTTTTGTAACCAGACCTGTGTTTCCTTGCAGTGCCCGCCGGTTGGTATATGGAGTCAGGAGTACAGGCAGGACCATATTTTCCGTCACTGGAGGGCTGGTGCTTTGTGCAGCGCCCAGCAGGGGGCGC
The DNA here is from genome assembly GCA_900303285.1 of Rhinella marina. Lineage (NCBI taxonomy): Eukaryota > Metazoa > Chordata > Amphibia > Anura > Bufonidae > Rhinella > Rhinella marina. The sequence goes on from ONZH01022727.1 coordinate 308,990, forward strand.
CACCACAGAGGCTTTAGTTTTTTGGCTCCTCTTTAGCCTCTGTACTCTTTGCTCTAGTACCAGTTTCCCAAATGACCTTCTCCAGCCCCTGCCAATTTTATGTTTTCGCTCCCTGCCTTCCCGGAGCCGTAACTTTTTTATTTTTCCATTCACATAGCCCTGTAAAAGCTTGTTTTTATGTGCGACAAGTTGTACTTTTTAATGGGACCGTTTACTGTTGCATACAATGTAGCGGGAAGCTGGAAAAACATTCCAAATTAAGTGGAATTGGAAAAAAGTGCAACTATATGGGTTTTGTTTTTTCAGCATTCCCTATGTGGTTAAAATGACCAGTTACCATCATTCTCCTAGTCAGTACAATTACTGCAATACTACATTTATATCGTTTTTTATTGTATATTGTGCTTTGCAGGACAATCATTTTTATTGATACCATTTTGGAGTGTGTATGACTTTGTGATCATACAAGTGGCACAAAAAAAAGGCTAATCAGTCAATTTTTTTTTGTTATGCTGTGTTGGAAGCCCAACATTTTACTGACTCCTGACTTGAGGTCTTTACAGCAGAGTGGAATTGGGCCATAAACACCTAAGCAACTCTCCCACAAAGCAATCGTGGTGGACAAATCCTATCTTCTTAACAGACAACAGGCACTGCTGTTTTATCTGGGAAACCAAGAGTCACCATGCCTGGGAGACAATACAGGACCTTGCCCCCTAAGGAGCAACCTGTGAACATGTGATTTATAATACTTCCAGACCTGGCGGGAGCCATGGCCTGCGGTGACCTGTTCTGCAAGTCTGTTGTGGACTCAAGGATGCCACCTACAGGAAGGTGCTAACCTCTACAATTGTATCTATAGACTGTAAATGGACTGTGCTGATTGGCTAAGACAATATCTGGGAGGTGTTCCAGAGATGGGCACTGTGTGTATGTATGGCTAGTATATAAGACTGTATATAGATAGATAGTTAGGCACTTCCTTCCCCATTTTATGGTCAGGCAGTGAGGAGGAGTTTAAGGCCTTTGTCACCCATTTGAATATTAACAAGCTGGACTTATATTTCATGTCTGACATCCACCCCACCACCATCACATTTCTTGATTTGACCATCTTCAAAGATTCTGAAGGCCTGATTGGCACACGACTTTTTCGCAAGGCTACTGTGACAAATAATTTATTACAGTGGAATAGCTGCCACCCGATTGCCCTCAAAAGGGGCATTCCCAAAGGGCAATACCTCCGTTTACGGAGGAACTGCTCGAACATCTCAGATTTCCAAAAGGCAGCCAGAGAACTTCAGCTTAGATTTATGGATAGGGGCTACCCTCAACATGTCCTAGCAGATACGTTTCACCATTCGATGGCCACAGATCGCGTCAGTCTACTGGTCCCTAAGACCCGGACCCAGACTGAGGATCCCATACGCATTATAGCTACATATGATGACATTCATGCGGAAGTGAGGGAGATTCTCTCACGATTTTTTGGGGCATACTTCCGCCCGACCCTGATATCGGACCTCTTGTTGGGGACTGACCCCTTATCACCTATCGTCGTGGATGGAATTTGAGAGACAGGCTTGTGCATAGCTTTTATCAGTCGCCGACCTGTTCTCCATCCGGTTGGCTCAGACGTGACATCACTAGCACCTTCCGTTGTGGTGGCTACATTGCTTGTTTCTCCATTTCGGGGGGCAATACTTTTACCAGTACTGTCACACAGGTCAGATAACAGATCAGATCGTTTATTAATTGCAAAACAACGGGTTTGGTGTATCTGATCACTTGTACTTGTGGCAAACAATATGTTGGCAAGACGTTGAGGGAGTTCAGACGCCGTATCGGTGAACATCTGAATGATATACGGAAGGGTTCTGAAACTCCCATTGCACGACACGTCACCACTTGCCATCCCAATAATTTGGAAGCCATCAAGTTTCAAGGCATTGAGACAGGAAATCACCAATTGGGGGTAATTTTGACAAAAAATTGCTTCAAAAAGAAGCTCAATGGACTTTCAGACTTTGGACGGTAAGTCCGGAAGGTCTGAACGAGCATATCTCGTTTGTATCTTTTTTTGTAAAGGTCCATTGCTTTTCACCATCACCCGATCTGGATGCCCCCTTATATGCCACTTGATTTTACCTTGCAGCCCTGCCTCTTTCATTAGGCACATTTTTAGTGAGAAGTAATGCTTTGCAATTTTGGGGGGCGGACACACCTTTGTTACCTTTACAGTGTCTTCCCTGGCTTAGCGTACATTACATCTGATTTGGGTACCTAATTTGGCAGCTTGCTGTATATATAAAGGTTCTTCTTTTATTTTATTATACAGCAGCCGCTTTGTGAGACCTTGATTTTTATCATTCATTGATTCATTATAACGTTGTTTTGTGTGTGTTCAGTGGCAGTCGTATGTCTCACTATATATTCTAGTCAGCGATGCAGAGTCGCTGCCGTATTCCCCCTTATACTTACTTTACCCACGTTGTCCTCCCCAGTTTGGAGTTGGCCGGGTCAGGGGCGGGGTATACAGAGGCATGCCGCACCTCCTCACTGGCTCACTTTGCGGGAAGGCACAGCCTTGTGGGAGGGGCATTGGGCATTTAACCAGCTGAGCTAGGCGCCCGCTTCACGGCCACACTAGCGCCAACGACTCACTATCAGGGGCGGACGGCTGTATGTTTGCTTGTGTATTTGTCCCTTACATGTGTAGTAAGCTCCTGATGAGCCAATCTCAAGTGGCGAAACGTGTAGAGTGATAGTGCCACTATGAATGGGGACCAAACTGAAGTGTTTTTTTCCGGTATTGAGCCCCTATGACGGAGGAGGTGATGTGAGGGGTTTTTTTAAAATATTTTTTAAAACTTTTTTTTACTTCAACGGGAACGAGCCTCCCTAGCACAGCGGGTAACACAATGGGGGTTCGTCCCCGTTGGAGATGCAGTGGCGGCCGTGTAGGAATCAGGAGCGATGTAGGTGGCGGGGAGCAGGGTAAGTATAATCTATATGAAGGGCCTGGGCCTTGGGAGGCAAGTTTTACACTTTGGATAACTCTGTTAAGTCACCCTAGGTGACTATAACAGGCAATTATTAGATTGCATCGTATATTGTATAATTCATATCTATGTATTATAGAATACTGAATTCAGTATATTCCAATGTAGTGTAAAACATCTTCCGCTGTACATGTATGGCAGAGGTCTGAAAGGGGTTAATCTGTTTGTGACCCTGATACATGCAGCTCCTGCAGGCCTGCACCATACTGTCTAGTGCACTAACTTTCACCACTGCATTTTTCCCTAACACTATCCCTTCTTGTGTCACACTGATGTTATACTCCCTAACTTTCCAGTTCACCCCTAGTCCCATCAACTGCACGGGGCTCTCAGGGTCACTACTCCATCTCACCTCAGGATCTTCTACTCCAATCCCAGACCCCAATATACCCAGTACCTCCCCCTGCTACCCAATATCCCTCATACCCTGATATAGTTTTAACACCACATCATCCCCATATTATATTCCTGCACCCCAAGATATATATAATATAATAGCTTTCCCCTTTTATCTAAACTACATTTTGTAATCCCAAACCTTGCTAACCTCCCCCTATATCTTTCTGCACCCCAATATCATTTCTTCTGGTTTTCTCCACTATCAATATTTCACTTTCTTCCAATATACACAGCACTTACCCCTGCTATCTACCTCCCAAATATGCTCATATACCCCAAAATATGTAGCACTAAGGCTTCATTCACATGACAGTATGGCAGGCTGCCGGATCCATGCTACCGCTTGTCCACCGTGCCGCCGGAAGTCCGCTCCATCCACATTCACTATAACGGTGTTGGGCTGGAGGTATAGCCGCAGCATGGCAAACATGCCAATAGGCAGACTGACACAAACCGCAACATACTGTATTTTTGTCTGGCCGCCTCTCAGCATTTTTGCCGAACTGCCTGCCGGAAAAGGCTACCACAAGTGTGAAAGTAGCCAAAGTCAGATAAAAACAGCCGGTTCTTGTAGAAAAATGCTCCATGCACACAGCCGATATCCGTGTTCTGTGGTTCCGCAATATGCGGAAGGCAAAATGGACCACTTTTTGCATACTCCAGCAGCTTTTCCAGTAGAGCCCCCTGAAATGGACGGAAAAGCGCGCCATCACTTCACTCCGGAGATAGCCAAGCGTTCTCGTGATCTGTGGATAGGGGATACTCTTTCTAAAACTGGAATACCCCTGTAAGTTATTATGTCTGAATTGAATTAGTATTTTGCATAAGAAAAACAATTACAACAACATGCAATACAAATAAACATGGGTCCAGGCCAACACTGAGACTACAAGTCCATGAATAATTGCAGTCCATATACCTTCGGATACAATCCTGGCACTTATATTACATAACCAGATGATTGCACAGCGGGCAAAAGTCAAACAGGAGACACATATGCCTGCCAACTGACAGACAAATGTTTCTGAGTATACATTTACAGCAGCAACATTGCATGAAAAGGATATACAAAGCCAGTTTAATGAAAATAAAAGCAACCTCCCTGATACCAGTAGTCCGTCTATTATTGTATGGATGCTGACACACATCGCAACTGTGTTGCATTTTGGATGCAGCAAAAAATAAATAAAAAATTTTAAAAAAACGAATGCGTTTTTTTCAACAACATACTGTATCTGCGGTTATGGTGCATTTTGTTCCAGCAAAGGGAAAACACGCTGCAGATTTAAAGAGTGCCTTCACCTCTCCTGACATACCTTCATGCATGCTCCATGTAATAACAATTCTGGAGCATCTCTTCTTATGGCTTTATGTTGTGCCGTTCCTTTATTATTTCTACTAGACGTTATGAATGAATTGCCAGCAGTCTGCAGTAAGGGTACAGAGGGGAGGTAACCAGTTGGGGGGGTGTACCTGTACAGTCTGAAAATGGCAGCAGTGATTGGAGAGAGTGAGTCTGTGCAGGTGCACACCCCCAACTGGTTACCTCCCCTCTGTTCCTTTACTGAAGGCTAATAGCAATTCATTCATAACTTCTAGTGCAAATAATAAAGGAATGGCACAGCATGGAGCCATAAGAATAGATGTTCCAGAATTGTTATTACATGGGGAATGCATGAAGATATTAAAACATGAATATCTGGAGTGGTGACATTAATGTAATTGATACCTGCCGTATGCTATGAGTAAGGACGCAGATGGTCTGAAACATGCAAGAATCTTTTGCACCAAATGTTGTGCTTTTATTCATTGGAATAAAGGTTACGCAGACTCTGTCTAGTTGCTGGATATTCCTTTTTCTTCCTTCAAAAAGCAGATATAAATGTATAAATTACAAGTTTTACTAAATCTTTTCCTACAAAAATACACTGCTCACAAAAAGTTAGAGATATTTGGCTTTTGGGTGACATTTATGGAAAATGTAAAAAGTTCAGGCTACAGTGATATTATATTATGAAACTAGGGCATTTAAGTTGAAGCAGCAATGGTGATTTCCTCATCTCAAACAATTTATTGAAGAAAAAGCCAACACCACTGCTGGGTATACCGCCACAAACAATGCTAATGTCTCAATAACTTGTCATGTAGGCTTCAGCATCAATTATAGCTTGACAACGACGTCACATGCTGTTCTAAAGTCAACTTATTGTCTGCTGAGGCACTCTTCTTGAAGGGCGGCCCTCAGGTCATTGAGGTTCAGGGGTACAGAGTTATAAGTCTCTACACGGTGACTCAGCTGATCCCATAGGTTTTCAATGGGATTCAGGTCTGGAGAAAGTGCAGGCCACTCCATTTGAGGTACTCCAATCTTCAGCAGCCGTTCCCTAATGATGCGACCTCGATGAGCTGGGGCATTGACATCCATGAAGATTAAATTAGGCCTGTGTTGTTCATGCAGAGGCACAATGACTGGATTAATGATCTTATTCAAGTAGTATGGGCTTGTCACTGTACCATTCACAAAGTGTAGGGCAGTTGTGTATTGACTAGACACACCTGCCCACACTGTAACACCACCACCATCAAAGGTGGTGACAACAGTGGCTGATGCATAGCGCTGTCCTTGACATCTCCAGCATCGTTGGTGGCCTTAATTTCTGCTCAGTGTGAATCAACTTTCATCAGTGAACAGCACTGAGGACCACTGGTCCCTCATCCTGCGTAGATGTTCCCTAGTCCATGCAAGTTAATGATGCCTGTGTCTGGTGGTGTGGTCAGGTACCCTTACAAGTTGTCTAGCACGCAGATCACGCCAATGTAAACGGTTTAGAATGGTCTGACGTGACACTTGGGTGCTTCTCACCTTAAATGTGCCTGAAGTTGTATGGCATTTATCGTCTGGTTCTGCAGAGCATTGTTCACAATGAAGCGGTCATCAGTGTGGGATGTGGCCAAGGATGTCCACTTCTCTGCCTTTCTGTGAGTCTTCCAGTCTCTCTGTATCTATTTTACAACCTGCTGACACTCTATGACTCTCTAATCTCAGTTGCCACTTCCATCTCAGAACATCCTGCTTGAAGCCACGCAATGGCGAAGTACTGTTGGTCAATTGTTAGGTGTCTTCTTTGTTTCATGAGGACAAAATGTGAACAACATGATGAGGAGGACTGCTTAAATACCAATTCTAAATGAACCAGAAAATTTGTTGGATGATTTATGGATCAAACACCTGTTGTGAATTTTGTCGTTAACCTCTTTGTTAGAGAACAGCAAGTTGTGCAAAACGTACTGAAACACTGAACAGTTGGACATGTGCATCCAAAAGTTTAGACAAGATCACATTAAGTTCACCTGAGGGTGCAGGTTAGAGTGCATTTTAGGTTCATCCTGAAATTTCACCCACAAGCCAAATATCCCTAACTGACTGAACTTGCGTGCAAAACCATCAGCTTTTTCCTGAACAGATCCTGACTCATGGATCTGGCCAGTGACCACACATGCCCTCCTGAATTCAACTGCTGGGGCCTGCACCTCACCTCCTAAGCCCTTGCTCCATAGACAACTGGAGGAGGACAGAAGATGGTAGCTATTGATGGGCCACCACAGAGGGTCAGCTCTTGGGGCAGTAGATTGTGCTGTACTGTGGTATATGGTTCTGCTGGGGTGGTAAGTTTCCCTATGATATTTTTGACTCAACCTACTTGTGTTGCTCTGCCTTTTGTTAATTTGGACCTTCCTACAAAATGGGGCCACTTTTATTTTTTTTTTCCAGGGCCTGTTTAATTTCCCAGTCCACCCCTGAATGTATGTCCCGTGCTTGTCTGAGGTGCGTCGTGCTTGCTTGAAGTGTATGTTATACTTCTGTGATGTGTACACAGCTCTGTCTCTAGCAATAATGATCATACTACTACAAACAAGCAACGCCATACGCATGGGTGTAACTACCGGGTTAGCAGGCACAGCAGCTGCCAACAACTGAGGGGGCCCATCTCCATCTCTTCAGACTTCAGCTGCAGTTAGTGATAAAATGCATATAAGGTGCCAAGGAAAATGTAATATGACCTCATTCTAAGTATTATATTATTATTCCTGTACTGTGATATCACTGTGTGTATTGTGCCAATACTGTGACATCAGTGTGTGTACTATTCCTATACTGTAATACTGTACATTATCTATGTACTGTGACGTCACTATGTTCATTATCCCTGTACTATGACATCATTGTGTGCCTTATCCTTGTGCATAGGGAGACCAGTCATAAGCTATATACAATATACCTTTCATATTCTATATACAATATACTCAGCAGGCGTTTTTGTTGCATTCATATTTATTTCCATTTATTTGGTCAGCAGTCATCATTCATTATGCCTCGTGACACATGTGATGATTTATTATGTAGCAGATCTGGCTTTTTTTTTTTTTTCCATTGAGCCAATCTTTATTAGAGTGACAATTCTCTTCACTTCCTGTTTATCTACTCATCTTTGGCAATGCACATAATCTTCCCTTCAATGGTAAGGTTTTTCTTCACATACTGCTGGTACTATGTTCGCTTGCCATTCTATACCGCCGTATTCCCTTATACACTTATCTGGCAGGACCTTCGCTTTTATCACTTGGCCATGTATGGGAGTGGCGTAGTATTCATTAGCATGCTGCATTTACCCTCCTCCCGACCGGCCTACATGTGTCATGGCTCCGCCTACTTCTGGGAGGGTCTCCTGAATTTAAGGAGCCTGTTTGAGCGGCCGTGCTACGACCATTCTAGCGCCGATGCTGTCGCCTCACCATCAGAGGCGTTGGTATTTTTGTGTTTGTGTGTCCTGTATTTGTCTCCTGTATGTTGCCCATAGCTCCTGATGAACCGGAATGTACGGGGAAATGCTTTGAGCAGTAGGGACTAAGCTGCTGGGCTGAACATGGTTGTCATTGTGCAACCTCATATGTATTTCTAGCGCTAGACTGCTTTGTTTTCTCACACAGCTGGTTATTGGGGCTCACTATTATTGGAGGTTACTCTTGTGAGCGCTATTGCTCCTCACTCCAGACCCAATATATCCAGCATATGACTCTGTAAGGGCTATTTTGTTGCACATTACACCTTGACCTGGCATATGTAGCCTTATAATTGCATGCCGCATTTTAATACCGCAATTGGTCAGCCTTGGTATGAGGTGCTATGTGCACTTTAGCCTATTCACTACTTGTATCCAGTATTTGGGATAGACATACAGTACAGACCAAAAGTTTGGACACACCTTCTCATTCAAAGAGTTTTCTGTATTTTCATGACTATGAAAATTGAAGATTCACACTGAAGGCATCAAAACTATGAATTAACACATGTGGAATTATATACTTAACAAAAAAGTGTGAAAACTGAAAATATGTCTTATATTCTAGGTTCTTCAAAGTAGCCACCTTTTGCTTTGATTACTGCTTTGCACACTCTTGGCATTCTCTTGATGAACTTCAAGAGGTAGTCACCTGAAATGGTATTCCAACAGTCTTGAAGGAGTTCCCAGAGATGCTTAGCACTTGTTGGCCCTTTTGCCTTAACACAAGTTGTTTCACACTTTTTT